>VUYV01000393.1:572314-654354 GCA_008711295.1 Anarhynchus alexandrinus
TTTTTTTTCTTTTATTTTAACTTTCTTTCCTTTTATCCATAGAGGTAAGTCTGAACATGTGATTTTCTTAGAATATTTCTTTATTTATTTTTAGAATTTTTAATTCCTTTATATAACTTTAATTAATATAAATGAAGATTTTTCAATCTAGTCTCACACTAGGTATTGTCATGTCTCTTCTCCCATGTTCCTGTTCTGTGAGTACCACAGCAAATAGCATTCCTTGACACGTTAACGCTTCTTGTTTTTTGTACCAACTTATAATTTTGTCAAAGGCACCGTGATCTAGCATAGCTGTGGAAATAAGATCCTCCACGTCTGCCCAAAGAAGCAGTTGTGAACTGTGCTTCAAATGTGTTCCTACGTGTTAACGCAGCTTCAAATTCACTAATTTTATCTTACCTGGCATATATGTCTTCAAGTACAAGCAAACCACATAGTGAGACACATGCAATGGAGAAAAAGATAAAGAAATAGAATGAATTGAAAACAGTAATTACTTCAAATGAGAGGAAGGATTGCCTTCTTCCATTGGGCTAGATGTTTCTTTAGCATCTTATTTCATTAGCAGAGAGTGTATCTTCAGATTGTAGTTGAAAAAGTAGAGAGATAAATGCTTATTTTGAGCGAGTGTGAATAGCAACAAAAGGTATTAGTGAAGTTTCTCTGGAAGCACCTTTCAGTTTAGATCCAGTTCTGAACTTCTCTGTATACTCTAGAGTTATACCTGAACTTTGACAGGTGATACCGTGTCAACAGCTTGTCTTTTGAATCATTAATAGAAGTATATGCTTAAAAGTGATTATGTATCTAGAAAGACAGCCAGTTACACCTCAGAGAGACAGAGCATGCATGATTATTTTCCTCCTGTATTCTATTTTCATGAGTTGCATTGATTACATCATTCAGGCAGGGAAGAGTGAAGCACAGTGGTTAGGTCACCTTAATGAGGGCAAATGAAATGTTTCTTCCAAAGAGGTGGAGAACCTTTTTAATTAGACATTTGTGGAGTGCTATTATTTTTTTATACGTTATTTTTATTGTGGTTGTTTCCCCAGGAATCTGCGCTTAACTGAGGGATGTTTTATGTGGTGTGTTCTGGTTTTGTGCATGGAGGCAGAAGTTTTAATTTTATTTTTTTTTTAGGAGCAAGGAACCTACATAACATATATGTTATTTATACCTGCTGTTTAGATATACTATCCTGGGTTTTGTCACTTAAAAGTAATAGAAATAGTGAGCTTTTTATATACACTGTTTCCCACAAAGTGAATGCAACATGAGTTCTGGGGGATCTGTTTGGTTATGCTTTGTAGTTTCATAGGTCTAGCACTCTGGAGTAGAGAGCTCTATCAAAATTTCCTTTTCATTATTTTAATAGATGAACCTTTTTCATAGAAAAAAATCTGTCTAAAACAAAAAAGACCCCAAGACAGTGACAGCCTACTGACTCCATGCATCCACTGTATTTTGAAAGTAAATTACAAAATTTGGGAATTTTGTAATGGTTTTGAAAATCTTTCATGTTCTTGAGTTTTCTGTCTGGGACTAGGGCAGCAAAGAAATATAAAGGGCCTGTGTGAGACCAAACGCTAGATCACTAAAACTGCAAATACCTGGCCACCTTCTGGAAGGAACAACTTCCAGAATAGGCTCCCTGAGGGATGCCTGAGGATATTTTAAAGCAGAGGAATAAGAACAAAAAAAAGCAAGCATGCAGCTGCCTCTGCTTTTGACATAATATATTAAGAACAAGCTTGTGTCTTAAATGTTGTCCCTCATCAGGACTTTATGTTTGGATGCTAGGAGAATGTTTGGATGAGACACTTGGAATTCCCATTCCAGCTTCTGGATTTGGATTTCTAACCCTTTTCTTTCAAAGCACAACTTCCATGGAGGAGCTAATGCCCTTTTTTAATGTAATAACTCTGTGATTAATATATCCTGTCAGTGTGTGGGAAATGTGAATTCAATTTCTTCCTCTGCCTGAGGGATTTGAACTCCCAAACACACAAAGTGACCTGAACAGCAAGCTACAGTATTTTGTGGGTGAAGAAGACTCTCATTCAAACTTTCTAAGATGACCAAGCAACATGCAAAACCAAGAATTAAGGAGGCTAATTGCTCTCTTATCTGGTGGTTAGCATTCAGAAAACACAGGGCACTGAACCCAGCTTTTCCTATGCTGAGTAGTAACTCTGTTAGGGTGCTGGATATCAAAGGTGCCTGTTCTAGCCATGTGCGTGTGGGCCATGAGCCAGTGGGTATTTTCTGAGAATATGTGGCTAACTGCACTAACTGCGGATCCAGCGTATGAATGTGTACCTGGTCACTGAATCCCATAGAACCATACAAGCAAGTGTAAGTGTCAAGCTTCTCCATGCTGTCTGAAAATGGCCAGAAGCACAGCTTTAGGGAGCAGGACATCTTGAACACCCAAAAGGGTGATGCAACCATGGGTGGCAGTCAAGCAAGTCTTTCGAGGACTGCAGTTCTGGCACGGGCACAGGAGTTTGCCCACAGCTTTTTGTAGGTTCAAGTCAAGAACCACGCTCCCTTCCAAAGCTGAAGCAAAAGATGAAACTTCTTGATCACTTTAGTGTGTTTGCAGGGCAATACCATGCTTGGCTGACTGCATTGGGTATGGTTGCCTGCTATTCCAACTTGCTGTTATACTGTTACATTTTATTGGTCGCTCAGTTATTTTCATTCCCAGTGCCACTACAGCTCTGAAACCGATTGTGGACGTGTGTAGGTCAAGGGGAAGGAAAATTAAGGGTCATCTTAAGTTTATACAGTGGTGCTTTTTCGTTTTCTATAAAGCTAACTACATTTAGGCTCCCTGTCGGGTAAGCTTTTTTTCCCTTGTCTATTATTTTCAAAGAAGAGAGTGCATATGACAGTCTGAGAATAGCACCAGCCTGAACACAGATGGTAGGGATTACACCACACTGAGCCTTGACCTTCAAAAGCCTGCCGTTTCTTTTCAAGGTTTCTCTTCTTTGACAGGTGGACTGGCTTTTGTCAATTACTTTCATTAATGCATTTTTTTCATTATGATCAATTACCTGTGCTTTAGACCATGTCTCAAAATTACAGCAAAGCAGGTTCCAAATTGAAGAACTGAAAGTGTTTCCCCTATTTTTCCCCTTTCTCTTGCCCCAAAGTACTCTGAAGCACTGGAACATTTAACTCATAATGGAGAAATATTGCCCAGTTTCTACTTACTTCCATCAGCTACTTAGTCTATGAGAATCTGGCTAGTGCAAAAGGTAAAGATCTGTGATCTGTCTAACCATGGATTGGGCTTGTAGGGGACTGTATTTAAAAGATATTCTTTTCTGAGATGTTAAAAATGATAAAAAAATTAAATATGGGAACAGAAGTTAAACACCGATTTTATAATGTAGAAGGAAACTTTGCATAAGACCAGATACAGCCATTCCTGTAATATAATAGTACTCTAATGTAAACATCAAATGAAAATCATCTCATCCAGGCCAAGATCATTGAAGTCAGTGGAATGTGCCGGTATAGATGAGAGCAAGATTTAGCCTTTTCTTCATCAGAGATACTGACAAGCAGGTCAGAAATTCAAATGCTTATTGGAAACCTCATGACTCGAACAGCCAGAGCCATAGTATTGTGCAGAACTGGGCTGCTGTGTAAGAATAGATTCTCTTGGGAGTTTGATTTTTCTATGCTGTTTTGGGTTTAGATGAAAATACCATAAATGGTTTTCTTCAACGTCATAGAGTGGTTTCTGTTACTGTAAGAAATGTGGGAATCAGTGACCAGTCAAGAGGATACTACATGTTTCTTCCACAGTTCATCATCTCACCAAAAAAAGTCTGGTTTGAATTTATTTGCAACAGACATTCAAATTTCTCTGGTAACAATCTAGTTGTCCCTAACCTGAGACTATCTTTGCAGAATATATAATGAGAAATCGGACCATAACCTGCCAGCTTATGACAATAAGGCAAAATGAGACTCTTCATCTCCTCAAGTCCTCGCTCTCTGCATCTAGAATGAGGGGCAGAAAGGCTGGGTCTGATTTGACTTGCCTGTGCAATTTGCCCTTATTCACACAGGAGAGCAGAGTGTCTGCAAAAAGACTCACATGATTTGGTCTGGGTCCCCTTTCCCAAATGACTGGCAGTGAATGATTTCTCAAGAGCAATAGAGATGAAGGGAAGAATTTGGAAAGGATTGAAATGTTTTTCTGGAGTGGTGCCTCCTTTTACACAGTGCTGAAACTGGAGGGACAATCTAGTCCCAAATCAAACCTTAAAAGGTGCTAACATGCAGGACAGCCAGAGGGATAGAAACTCCTCATGGTACACAAGGGAGATAAGTAATTAATGCTCATTAATGTTAATAAGAGTTACTGCGTAAATCCTCTGCTTCCTGGACCAAGCAGAAGAAAGTCTAAAACCATAATAAATCTGTCTCAAATTTAGTAATATTTATTCCAACTACAGTATAATCACTAGAATAACATTGTGGTGCTGTAAGACATGTTGAAATATAGTGTTACATCACTGCTGCTATTTGTTACTATAATTTTAGTACAATAAATTATGGTGCAACCCATGGCTTGGGATTAAAACTACAGTTTTAATATGGCATTTTTGGTTTGCATAATACTTATGGTCCAGGACAGTAAGAGTTTTGATCTAAACTAAATAGGTGAAAAAAAAGCAACATGAGATTTGCTTCTGTTTTAAAACTTGATTGAAAAAGGTTGTATCATTAGTATCAAATATGAGGGTGAAGAATCAAAATCTTAAATGCTCCATAAAATGAATCCATTTTTACCATGTGACTTAGCATTTAAAGGTAGCTTAAAAAACAAATGGTACTCATTTCCCATAAAAATCTTAATCACATACAAAAATGAGCAATTTACTTTGAAAGGCACAGCTAACTAAAACCAATTACAAAGTGGGATTTTTTTGGTTTCAATACTGAAATCAAAATAATTTTGAGACTCCTGAATGGGAATTTTGCCTCAGATTCTAATAAAAGAAGGTTAGGTCTCTCATAAGGGTTACTACAGTGAATAACTTGGAGGAGCTAAGCCAAGTATGTGCAGGATTCTGATTTTTTTTTTTTTTTTGGCAAATACATGACAGTAGGAACATATAGTACATTTTAGAAATTCAGATATATAGAAAGAATTTGCTCAGGTGGAATCTTCCTAAAATTTAATTCAGCATCTACACTGTGTCTTATCTGCAGGTCTAGCAGATGCTTTAGCGGTCCCAGGAAATATTTATTTTAAACATAAAAGTTTTGGAAAAAGGGGGATTACGTTAATTTCCTCTATACATACCACCATTTTGAAAAGGTGCTGAAACATTTTACAGGTTAAAACCATGGGAATAATTTCATCACTGAAGTGATGTATATTGATCTGCACAAAAGCAAATGTGCAGCCTCCCTTTGTAAGACAATGACTACAGAAAGACTTGGCCTTTATAAGATGCTTGCAAATACTCAGAAAAACTTACTGCCAGGTAGTCAAGTTAAAGCATGCAGCAAAATGCTCTTCTCCACAGGGTCGTTGAGGAGCGGGTCTGGGAATGACCATGAATCCAACCTGGCTACTTCCAGTGCCTATGGTGACAAACATGTGTCACAGTGCCTACCCCCGTGTGCCAGGCGCAGGACCGAGCCACCTCCAGGTACGCCGCAGGCTCTCTCACGCTTTAGACGTGTTGCTTTTTTGTTTGTTTGTTGCTTTTGTTGCTCTGCAGGATACCCATCATCCACACCTCCAGGTTCTTTCCTCCCATCCAGCCTGCCTTCAGGATTGCCTTAAAAACTAGTGTGGAAACAGCAAGTGAGAGCTCCGGACGTGGATTCTCAGTATTCATAGGTTATTGTTCTATTCTTCAGCAGAAAAGCTCTGTCAAAACGCTCTAGCCAGAAATTGCAGTAATGCAATGATACAAGTAAAAGCTAGTTCCTTAAAAAACATGTAGGTTTTATTTCACAGTTCTTGTCAGTGAATTCTCATTAGACTAGTACTAGTATAGGTGGTAAAAAAAATTATGTGAGATAACTAATCTTTCTAGTATGGTTTGTTTTGTGCTTATAAAATTATCCAATTATTGATGATATTCTGTAGAATAAAAACCCACAGTACATCAAAAAACATGGAAAAAGACCAAAAGCTTTGTCTAGGCAATATATAACGACTTATAAGAAATATTATTATTCACTGTTTAAAGTGTACCTAATTTGAAAATGTGTTTCACATACTACATGCCCAAAAAAAAGAGTTGACAAAAAGCTTTCAGCAAAATATTTTTTCTTCATGATATATATACTTTCATTTTATTAAAAACCAGGAACTCATTTCTTTGGTTGTTTTAAAGGGAAACATTCTGTATCAGTAGTTGATATTTCATTATTATGCTCTGAAATTACCTTCTTTTCCTTACTAATTTGTGCTTAAATTTGGAAAACCACTTAGGCATTTAGCCCGCACATGTGTTTAGACCTTATGAAAAAATGCAGGAAAAAAAAAAAAAGACTGAACAAATAGACTTCATTGAGATACCTTAAATGTTTGTTTCCTGCTAAGCCTGTGCTTAAGTTATGCTGAACTGGGCCTGACTGAGATTAATGCTAGCAGAGAAGTAAAAAATAAGCAATTACAAATGTGAAATAAATTATTTTGTTCATCAGATCACTCTTATTGAGATGAACATGGGTATCTCTCAAATATAAATTCCCTAAGAATTTGGATGAGTAGAAATCGCACAAGAGTTTAGAACTGCTGGGGAGCAATGAACTGAGCTCTGAAATGGAAATTTATTGAAAACTTAAGTTCAATTCATATTTATAAGCACTTAACAAGAATCTACAGGTTTTAAGATCTGCCTTAACATGCTATTGGTGTGAGAAATTATCCCAAAACTTTGTGCACACTTTATTCCTTAATTCAACACTTTGTTCTTTAATTGGCAAGCTCTTAAACATATAATATGTCAAATTAAAGTAAAATAATCTGTTGTTTTTCATATTAATGACATAATTATATTGCACCACTATAAAATTGCTTTCAATCTAATTATGTCTAGGCAGAGATTACTGGTAATTAATATAACAAATAATTTTGACTACAACTAGCAATAATTGCTTTCTTGAAGAATTTTCTAAAACCCTTAAGTAATTTTATTACTTCTACATACAGTATTGCAATAATTCTTTAGCAGTTAGTAATTAATTACTTCAAGAAGTAAGTAATTAATTGCCACATTGACTTACACGTTTAAAACAGAACAAGAACAGAGTATACATTTACTTTCAGGACTGTTGGTGAAGGGCTCCTTCTGGTCACGGGGTCCGGAGCCCCAGTGGCTCTCAGCCTGCCACTGAGCTACGTTTGCTGTTCGGCAGCCGGGATCACCGCCCAAACTGCTGCTCCACCCCACCCTAGGAGCCACAGGAACCATTAAGTGATTATGGAAATGAGCACCTAAGTCCCTAAATGCCTAATGTTCCCACAGAAAGCATCTGCAAAACCGCAGCGTGGGGATGATGCCTCACAGGTAACAAGCTGCCCAAAGCCCTGTTGCAGGTGAAAGCTCTGGGAACCTGAAGTGAGAGTCTCAAGCAGAATGAAACTCCCTGTATTTGCGGGGTGGGGGGAAGTAGAATTCGTTCATTAGTGGCCATTATTGTGTGTGTGTGTGCTTGTACACATGCACTCATTGCTTGATTGCTAAAGGGGTGTCGGGGAGCTGTGAATAGGAACGTCATTCAAAGGGAAAGTGGTCCAAGAACGTGCTGTTTCACATAAAAGATGATCTGTGCTGTGAAATAATGTGGGAACCTCTGATATACTGTATTATCCCAGGACACGGCACATTAAAATATGGGTCTGTGAAAGTCTGTCATTTAAAAGGCCATCTAGTACCATGTTTTATATAAGTTAATACCCATCTTATCAGTAAATCTCTTTTTTAAAAGATGCATGATCGAAAATTTAAAAGTAAAATTTAATTTCCTCTCCTTGCCAAATACTATGCCTCAGTACCAGGCTCACACTTTAAGTTCCATTTCACTAAGGAATCATTTTCATCTTCTGTACTCTGTGTTGCCTTTTTGTGTCAGATATTTATACATGTTTTATGTTTTCGCCTGACCTTATCTTCCCACTAATACTGAGATATCAATTGCTGCTGCAGCTACCACTCATGTCTATCCATTCCCTAAGGTCTTTGTGACCCGTTAATCAAAGTGGGAGAAATTTCACAAGTCTGAGTAAGAAAGGCCCCTTAAAGTAAGATTTAAACTTTAGCTATAATAAATAAAAAGCCCTTAAAGTAAATGTTATATTGGACAGGAAAGTCCTGAGGACCAAATTACAGACATCCAATGCTCATCTGCCAAACAAAAGTAAAAAGAAGAGGCGGCTCAGTGGCCCTGGTCAGAAATTTTCCAGATGAACTTGTTTTCATCACAAAAATCAGTCATTTGTCCAAGATTTACAGCAGCATAGTAAGGTGTGACCTCTGAGTAAAGTTTATTTTGACCACATATGCTAATGATATCAGAAGTTTACATTTGAAAAAGAAAAACTATTTTTTTTTCTATTTCATTATGATTGTGTGTTTTAATGTTTTAAAATTTCCTAGAGTCACGTGTGCAGTGGGAGCAAACTAACTTGAAATGAAACAGTTTAATTTGCTCAAGACACATTTTTTGTTTCTTAGAATTCCATTTTGGAAGACTTCTCCCTTGTTTTCCGGTATTACTTTCTTTCAGGTAAAGAGGACATTTCAAAAATCATGAATATCTCTCTGAAATGAAATTTCTGGTACTCTGTAATAGATGTACAAGACCATAGCATAAGTTACAAATTAAAACAATATCTCTACCAAAGCATCACAAAACTTTTTCTCCAGCATGTCAGCTGGGCATCATCCAGAGGTATTTATAAAATAAACTCAAACTGTTCATTCTCACTTTTTCTCTAAAATTTAAGTTTTATGGTTTTGTAACACCACTGGGTTTATTGGATGTGGGGACATTTCATGAAAGGCAAGGTTTATTTTGGGACTTTAACATGACTTTGGGCTCCTAAACTTAAGCCATTATTTTGATTGTTATTGTTAATATTAAGCTAAATAAAATCCAAAATGGACGTCATGTTTCTCCACAAACATTAGAAATAGAAAATCAAAATGCTCTTTTCCAAACACCCTGTAAATTTTGAGCAAAATGCCCAGGATTTGTCAGAATAATCGTCTTTTACTGTGTTGTTCTATTAATGCACTAAGCTAAAAATATCCTATACATAGGAGTAAGTATACATACAAAAGAGTAAGTATATTCTGAATCCCAACCTAAAGGTTTAGTGCTGAGATACCATTTCAGTTCTTTTTCCTATGAAAACTGGGTCCAAGTCATAATAGGTTAGATTCTAGAAAGCATTCCTCAAGCTGTTATTTGCAGGCTAAATTGGGTTTAAGAAAAACCTTATTTGGGTATCTATTATTATATTGCTCATAAAACAACATCCCGTAGTTTTATTTCACTAGCTTGTGACATATTCACAGAAATCGGAAAAGGATTACTGACTATAATACCAAACATATTAGAACAATCCCTTTGTATCTGACAGCAAATTCCAAACAGTAGCTCCGATCCTATAAGCTGTGGAGTTCATATTTCAGAAGTACTGAAATATTCAACAGCTTATTAATAGTCAATACTTATTGTTTCATCTGACAGAAAATGCAGTATTCCTCCAAATATTTGAAGTTACAGCAAGACATCTGTGTAGCTGACAACAGAAATCTTGGGAATCTCAAAATGATATTATTATTAAATTAATAAGCACCAGTAATGAACTAATGAAAACTCTACTGTCCTCATAGATATGCACATACCAGCGTGCATAGACCCACCATTTTCATACAGTCTGTATTCTGGTACTTGGTGCTGTACAGGAATACTTGTCATTTCGTACACATAGCAATGATTGGAAGAGGTTCTTAAAAACATTATAGCATCTTTACCTTGCGACTTGTGCAAAAGGCTTCTTCACAGGGTGTACAATACCGTACAATTTAAGTAAAGGTAATACAATAAAATCAGTTGCAATGATTTACAGGATAATTTAATAATCTAGAAATCGTATGTCTGATATGTAAAGTTAATAAATGCTAAAACTGTGATGAGAAGTGGCTTCAAATCTAGCATTATCTCATAGACAGAGCCTAACATGGGTAGTGTCTTTTTCCCCCCAAAAAGGAAAGGTATTACAGAAAGAAAGAAATAATATTCTGTTCTTCTTTCATTTTTAAGAAAATAGGTGTTGCTCTGCTGGACAGAAAACAGAAAAGACAGTGCTTTTTTGGAATACCTGCACAAGGTATGTAAAGGTTTAACATATATGTAAAGATTTAGCAGGAAGTTATGCAAATATGTGGAGGATTCTACTACTTCTTTTTGAGCATGTCATAGGGCTGCCAGCACACCAGGCTTTACAGGGAGCCCTTGCCAAAAATGTAGAAAAGCAGAAACATTTTATTTCTGTTCACACTATCAAAATTTAGTGGAATTGAACCCTCCACAAAAGAGTCCTGACAGTTTCCAGGGTCACACTCCAAGTTCTGCAATACTGCTGAAGGTACAGCTGATTGACAAGCGCCATCACAAGCCTCCCTGGGAGTGTTGCCTTTCTGAGCGGAGATTCTGCTTTATGGACACTCGCTGTCTTACACCACCCGCGTCTCGCCCCTCCTGTGCTGTTGAGTACCAGGTGTTCTGCGCTCGTGCCATTTGCGCTCGGGTAAACAGAGAGGGAATTTGCTTTTCAGGGAGAAAGGCTGTACACTGTGTTTGCAGTCAGAGACTGGGCTATAAACCTGGTCACTAATACAGGTGCTTTTTGCCTCAATGTGAATATTAGAAAGCTATAAAATGCTTATGTAATGACTTGCACAAACAATGTAATGTGGGAACTTTTCTCAATACAGACATTCATCTATTCATAATTGTCACAGAAACAGGATAGCAGAAGCATTTAAATGCTTTTGTTTATATATATATATATACAACAATGTATTACAGCAACTTTTCTTCTTTTGCTTTGGGTAGTTTAGCTAAAAAATGTTTAAAGTCTACTTTAGAAAGAGAAATGCAATGTTAAAAGATGAAATGAAGCCAAGGTCCGCCCTTGCTTACAGACCTAACTGGCACCATGAAGCGTACCAGGTACCTGTTGCCACAAGCTGTTTAATATTCATTGTGTTTATTTTATTTTTTAATACCAGGGGCAAAAGTGCAGCTTCATTTTATAAGTCAGAAATTTTCTTCTCGCAGTTTAAATGTGAGTATTGAGAAGGATGACCTGCAGTACTCTTCCCAACTCCCAGATTCTTTCATGTGTTACATTCATGGATAGGTGAATGTTTCTTCCTGCTGTGTCCGAAGAGGAGAATTTCATAAGAAATCTGTCCTCCGTTTTAAGAAGTTGGTTCAGGTTCCTACCTTTCGGTAGAGGAAGGAGACCTTCCCCCTGCTCCGAAAATATCACTTGAGGGAATATTGTGTTCCCCGCATCCTGCTAGATCCATTATCATTAGTTAGAGCAGGTAAGCAGATGTGCAGGTTGCAAAAATGCAGGACAACATTTGTAAAGGAAAATATAGAATAGAATATGCCATTCTTATTAATTTGCACACATGCTAGTCTTGTCCAAACACATTAGGTGTAATAGTCTCCCTTCCCAGAGATCTCTGAAGCGTACTGTGGCAGACCATAAGGTCAGGAGAAGGGGTAATTGCCAAAGCAGCTGTCATTGAGCAAATGACTTAGCTGAAAAGTTGTACAAAGGCTTCCTGCTTTTTCTAATAGCCCTCTACAAACTGTAGCATTTCTTAGCTCCATGTTAAAATTGCTGGTACAGGATGAGCTACAAACATTGCTCAGATGTGGTTCATTTTTTACACTGAGCAGTGGCTAAACACAAGGGCCAGTTCCTTGGCTGTTGTGTTTCAGTGTTCATGGTTCAATAAAACCATGATTATTTTGAATAGCTGGTGAGCTAACATTACGCTTCCCATAGCACAACAATGTAAAAGACCATTCTTTAAATCTCAGTGATGTTGGGTAAATCCAGAACAGCTATAATGCAGTCCTTGGGACTTGGTCTGACTTTGCAGTTCCGTCAAAGAAATTAGAATTAGGTCAACTGTCATGTTTAAAAAGGGATCAAATCCGGGCAACCACAATCAGTTTAAACTGCAAGGCAGTTTGCAATCAAGCCTTAGGTCTAGAGAAAGGGTTCTTACATGCCTTTAAGTACTGATTTGAAAATGGAGGCATCGATTTCAATTTCCAGAATGGAATGTCAGAAAGGTCTTAGAACTAGACAATAAGGGAAGTATTTAGTCAGATGAGGTGGGATTGACATTAGAAATTTAACCAGTGTCTTGAACAAGTTTTTCCGCTTTCAGGACAACCTGTTCCTAGTGACATAAACCCAAAGGACTCTGTAAACATTCACTTTGGGTACCCCTGACGCTGTTGTCCCTTGATCCATATTGGTCATTTGGATTAGATCTATTTCCAGCAGTTTTATAGGCCAAAATTTCAATGCATCCTAAAGGTCTTGAAAAGAACTGGTGCAAATGTGGAGTCCTCTAGTCTCATAAGTCCCGCCCCTTGATTGTATGGAACAACTGCATTTGTTTATAGTGTTTGGCTATGAGCCTTACTTGAAATTGCTACCCTATAGAATAAATGCATACTAATATGTACTGCATGTTAGGGTTTAAATGGTTTGTAATCTGAAGTAGGATGCCTTCTGAAGTAAAGGCATGTGGAGAGGCAATGCTGGCTCACTGGAATGCCTGTCATTGAGTGAATACAGAGAGGAGTCCTCAAGGCCTTTGGTATATAATTACTTTTTGTGAGAACCTTTATGTTGCTCTGTAGTCTTCTACTTAAGAAAACTAGAGGATATGGAAAATGTTGTTAATTGTGTTTGAACCTCAATCAAAGGCTTTCAAATCTGCACTGTTTGGGGGAAATATGTTATGTAGAATTATGTGGCTGCCTTTTAACGTTTCAATCCCATTGGTGTAGGAGTGGTGTCTTTTGCTTCCTTCAGCAGGCAGCCAAAATTTCTGTGACCTATTTTGTCAGCCATTTCAGTCTCTGGGAGCAGAAAAGAATCTTCATCATATTTAATGACAGCAGCTCCTCATGTGTTTGAGCCAAGATCAGATCAAGAGAAACCAGCCATTGCAAACCACTACTAGCTGGATAAACCTTAGACCTGCAGAGAGCTGAGAAGCTTACAAACTTCACAAACTAAAGGTACTCAGTAATGTAATATTCTGAGGAGTCATATAATAATGTTTCAGTCTTTCTTCTTTTAAGGAATTCCTCTCTTATTTACTTGTTTGTTACATTACCAATGTCAACAGCATAAATTGCTAGTTAGCCTGTTGTAAATAATTAAGACAGAAGTCCTGAACTGATGTAATTCACTAGACAGGATTATTTTTAAAGTGAGATGCAGTCAGCCCTGAAGGTTCACATGCTGCCAGCACCACAGTTTGATTTGAACTTTTTTTTCCTCCCTTACATTCCTCCCTGGCCACCAATCCTTTCTTTGCTTGCTGCTGTTTCCCTTTCTTTTGGAGGTCTAGAGGTGGAATAACTTCTGTGTGTTTTCTCATTGAAGACTAGCATGATACAGGTGATTACTCACCACGAATCTCTTCATGCTTTTTTTGTTTCTCACCAATAATCTATCTCACAATCATCTCCCTGGAGCACAGACTAGTTATTTATTGTCAGAGCAGCTCTGTATCAGGAGTATCCCAGACCTTTTAGACGTAGCACCTGTTTGATTTCATAAATGCACAACTGAAAAAGGCTTATTTTTAATCTGGCAAACTTCTGTTGTACTAAAATCAGTGGGGACTTCTGTTTTAAAACACACATAACATACTACTATTTTAGAGTTACTTACTTTCATGCTTTTATCAAAAGTTTCACAATATTTGGTGTTTTTCCTCAAGTCCCATTTCCTGGGGTAATGTGATTATGTGAGACTCTTGGGCGTCATTTAAAAAAATTAATTTCTTTTTCTTTTAGCTGAACAGAAAAGCGTGAAAACATGACCCAAGTGCATGCTAAAAGCTTGAAAGCCAAAGGCAAATAAAAAGAAAGTTTATTATTTAAAAAAATAAAGTTCTTTAAATGTGGCAGTCATGATTTTTAGAAGGACAAGACCTGTTTTTTCAACACCTGGGACAATCAGTTCTACTTAGCTATAATTGGAGTCTTACAGCATATATATGTAGAAATAGATTTTAAATTAACAGAGAGTGTCCTTTCATGTTTGTCTCTTTTCTTAGCTTCCTGTATAAGAAAGCAGTTATTTTCATTTGTTCAGGGAAATGATGCAATTGCTTTGCTCTTGTAAAATTTAAGTAATGCTGAGCTTTTTCCACTATTAGCAAACTCTTTCTAAATGATTAGATACTAAGCTGGCAGGCAATGAGTCAAAATTAGTAATTAAATTACCATAATTTTTAAAAAGTTTTTTTTAAATTCATGGGGGAAATAATTGTGAGTATTCACTAGTATTCTTTTCTTGTATTCTTACTTTATCTGCCCTTTCAAGGGTATCTGCCTTTTCAAGGCAGACAAAGCCTGCCCCAGACTTTTTCCTACCTATGCACACCAAAGACAATTCATGAAAGTAGCATGAAAATATCATTCTTCTGAGCCCTGTGG
Source organism: Anarhynchus alexandrinus (assembly GCA_008711295.1). Lineage (NCBI taxonomy): Eukaryota > Metazoa > Chordata > Aves > Charadriiformes > Charadriidae > Anarhynchus > Anarhynchus alexandrinus. Next base: position 587,096 of record VUYV01000393.1, read on the forward strand.
ACTACTTTAGTAACAGATATTTTGGATTGAATCTGTAGGCAGTATCTTCAAATAAATGCAGATATTAGATTGAGATAGCTAGAGCTACAGTAAGTTCAAGATACAATAATTCATTTAAAAAAAAGAAAGCAGCTTATCTTAATTCCTTTATAAAGTGTCAAAACATCAATTCAAATTATTTGTGGTTAAAGTTGTTATCTTTATTTCAGTAATATATGAAAGTAGTCAAATATTCAGTTTCATAAGCATGACAAAGTGCCGACTTCTCTCCTAACTTAAACCATCATGGCCATCTGCAATAAAAATCATTCTCGCTTTGGTTTCCAGAACCATTGTTGAGCTCGTAGACTAAACATTTAACTGTTGTGAGCAGTCAGCAGCTTTATTACTTCTCCTGCATTTGCAGAAACATCCTGGATTCAATTTGTCTAAGTACATCAAAGTATTTTAATTCTGAAGTACCCCAAGCATTTTGGAAAGTTTAAAGACTATTTGTCTTCTGAAATGTTTGAATGTAAACTAAAATGAAAATTGTCTTGATGATTTTTTTCCGTTTTAAATGACTGTCACATTTCTGTTCTGAAAAAAACCCTGAAGCTCAAATGTACGGTTTCCCCCGCCTATTTCCCCCCAAGTAATTGTAAGTAAGCGGGTTTCAAGTTACGTGGGCAGCTTGGCTTCCCTCATTCTGAGAGTCCTCTCTTCCTGTAGAGTTCAGTGAATTAAACGCTTACTAATGCTATCAATTTGTCTCAACTTTTCTCTAAGCCTTTTTTTTTTTTTTATCACTAGATTGCAAATCAATGCATGGTCAATTGATCCATCAGGCTAAGATAACACATAGTTAATCCCAGACTAAAAATTACATGAATGTCTGCACTGGTTAAACAGTATTCAGCAAGCACAAAATGAGATGAAATATGGTTATCTGGCCTGCCAAAGCAATCACATAATCATTGAGTTTTAAAATACATTAAATACTTTGAAATATTTGAAAAATTACGCAAGTAAATATTTGGTAATATGACAGTAATCCACTAACAATTTTAGTTGTTTTCTAAGCTTTGAAACTTATGTGAAATACCTATATATGCATAACCAAAAGTTTAGTTCGGTCATTATGTATAGTATTAATTCAATGCCGAGACTGGTTTTCTGACAGCACCTTAGTCCATTCAAAACTCCTCTGAAGTCATAAAACTCTCATGATACGGACATACGCTTTTGCAACCAGGTGCATGACCTGGACATTATAAATATGTGGGCATTCAACCTTACTTATAAAATCATAAGGGTAGAAAGACCTTGAAAGGTCAGTCCATTCCCCATGCACAGGATAGAATCAGCTGTGCCCATGTCACTCCTACCAGATGTTTATCAAAACCATCCTTAAAGAGACATTGGCAGCATCAGAAGGTCACCAGCCTGGCTGGCCCAGTGAGTCCCCCTCTCTAACATTTGCAATTTTTTCTCCTAACGTGAATTTTCCTAAAATGTAAGTCCTGTTATTTTTAGATCTATTCATTAACAACGTACATAACAAGTTATAAACTTCCTCTTTCCAATATCTTTCTGTGCACTTGAAGACCATTCTTACATTTCCTGTCATCCCTTTTTTCTTTATTACCAATCCCCTACTTGTCTAGCTATTATTTACAAATTATGTGTTAGAGTACTTTGACCGAACTCGCTGTCCTCCTCTGGACATTTTTTTAGACTCTCTCCACTCAGTCTGTCTCTCTCTTGAATATAGCACCTGGAGTGGAGGCTCAGGGTGAAGGGCACAAGGATATATTTGCAGATTGCACAAACTGACTTCTCCTTGCCTTTTCCCTTTGGCTTATAAGAATACCTCAGCAGCATCGATAACATAGTGCAGCCTACAGTCATTTAAACAAATGGAAATATCTAAATATATCAGTCCTAATTACAGGCAAAGAATCTGATTCATTAGAAAATCCACCCTGCTTCAGCAACCAGAACAGCCACAGAAGCCTTATAAACTTCTGTTTTGTGTGCCTTAGAATGAAAAGTTCTATAATCATGAAATCTCATTTGTGTAATTATTTTTTTTTAAAGAAGAAAAGGACAGGCGATTTCAAATTGTTGTGCTATATCCCCTTCCAGGCTGGTAACCTGTATGTCTGCATACCATTTCAGCCCCACAACATTAGTTACCACAAAATTACAGACTTGTGAGAAGAAAAATGTAGCAGAATAAGTTAAAGGATGGATAAATATAGTCCGTATTTTATAACTTGGGCACTATATTCCCATTCTAAAACTGCCAATGAACCACTGGGAATTTTCTTTTACTTGCTGATCCTCTTTAAGACCTCTATGAATAGCAGAGAAAACAACTCCGCTGTAGTAAAAACAGGGTTTTGTTTTCCTTTTTTAAAATTGAGACATTGGGTAAAATAAAGGTCATTGCAACAACCTCTGAAAGAACAGAAAGAGTAATTTTCCCCCTTTTGCTTTTTTACTGGTTTTCAATGCAACGTGAAAAATCATTTTTAAGTTTGCACATCTGTTTTACATAAAACCTTAGCTGACCTTACACAAAGTGAAACAAATGCACAAAAAGCTTTGCTGTTGGGCCCTTGCCAGTAAGACAGAGCAAAAAGAAAAGAATATGTAAAGTCAGATCCTGCTCTGGTGTAAATTAGCCTAGCTCCAGTGGGGACTTATGGTGATTTATACTAGCAGAGGCTGAGGCTTGTAGCTCTTATAAAAGCCAGACTTGTTAGACCCGGTCCTGCTACTATTGAAATCACCTGAAGTTTTGCTATTGATTTTTGTGGAAAAAGGACACTCGCTGAAGGAGCCATGTTTGCTACAGATTAGCAGTACGCATCCATATACGCAGCACGTGTTATTCAGCAAACTGAGGCGAAAGAAAGGTTGCAGCTTAAGTAACCAAGATTTGTGGACTTGCAGGTATGAAGAAAGGCTGGAGCTGTACCCTGACTTTGTACTACTCGCGTACCAGGATGAGTTCGAGCACTGTCTAACCAAGCTAAGGAGACAGTTTGACGCCAGACTTGAAGCAAAGAGATCCTCAGCACACAGAGGTGAGGTTCATGTCCAGCAGGACAGCTTTTCTCCTGTTAGCCTAACTTCTCTCATGCAGTGTTATCATATGGACTAAAAGTGAATCCTGAGGAAAGAAGGTTGTGCCATGTATGGAATTAGGTGAGGCACGCGGAAGCAGAGCACACCAGGAGAAAAATATCATCTTTAAATCCTCGCACATCTCACCCTGCACTTCAATAAAACTTCTGTTAATGTGTCTGAGGGGTGAACTATGCCCATTATATCAACACTCCAATCTAATATGATTAATGAGTATAAAGTAAGGTTCAAGCTTTTAATTAAAAAGGCAATCATAAGTTAGTGAACAGTGAAGGTCTAGCTAAGTTTCTCAGAAGTAGGTTATTTAATAGAATGAGATGCCCCAAAGAGGCAGTAGGCCAAAAATCTCTCCTGACTTACATTTTGTAGACAGGTATTAACTTTGATTTATAACGGAGAGCAGAATTGGATGTATGTAGAAATGAGCACGTGTATATTTGTATTACAATGTGCACATATGGTGATGCCCACATTTAGAGATTGCCTAAACTTTCCATTAATAGCCAAAGTTTTTCCAGTTGCTTGTTAATTTGCCATACTTCTCAGAATGAAAAGTCTTCTTTGTAGGATATCTGCCAGACTTTTTAAATTTTTCTTGTGTGCAAAAAAAACCCCTAAGAAATGTTATTTTTACATGGTCAAGAAAAGACTTTAGGAAAGACTCTTCACAGACCATAGACTTCCAAATAAGTTTCAACATTTGGATTGAAAGTGGTTGCTGTGTACTTATCAGAGATCTGCTTCTTTTCTCCTTCTTAGGGAAAATAGTCCAAATTTGACCGTGTCATGGATTTCAGTTCACCCATGTCCAATAAAGGCTTGACAGAGGTTGACGTATTCTGTAATTTTATCACTTCATGTTTCAATTAACTTAAAATGAAATTTACAGTATAGCTTATTCCATAAGTTTTTCTCTGGCCTCCGAACAGAGGAAAATGTCTATCTTTGCAATGACGGAATAAGATGGAGTGTTTGCAATGAATGGCCAGTTCTTTTTTTTTTTTTTTGGGGGGGGAAGTAATCTGACTTTAATCATCTACATTCTTAAACACAATTAATATACCACGAGGCATATGAATACAATACAGGTAACAATTGTTGTACATGAATCAATAGTCTGTCAAATACAGTGCCTTGTTTACTAAGGATGGCAAGAAAGGTGAGAAAAACACCCAAACAATAATTGTAGAGTAATCAGACCCTGGAGAAGCACAATTTTGGGGGCAATTACTTGTTCTCTTCTCTGTGAACCTGGAGGGTTTATATTTTTGTCCATTTCTATTCTCTCTAAAATAACTATATTCGTCATTAAAAGGGAAAACTACTGCCTTCTATCTACTATCTAATGCCTTCTACTCAGTTTATTTAGAAAGATAAGGTCTGTAAATGAGGCTCAAAACTGAGTGGAAATCTTGGCTTTCTTTTTCTTTTGTGCTATTATGGCATTATTTAAAAAGGAGCAAGGTCACTAATTTCCATATTCAAAACATTGAAGCAATCAGAAAACAGTGGCCTGGAGGAGGGGACAATTAATGGCAAGAGTGAGAGTCGAAATCATTTACTTCCATTTAGGACAGTTTTTCACCTATGAACACACTTTTCCAGAGAGGCTTCTGTCAAGCAAAATAACTATTCACCTAGAAAAAAGTCACATATGGTAGAAGCAATGAATATAAGGAGGAGAAAATGCAAAGGGTTTCTGTCACCTGCCGGACTGTGGGAGCTTTATGTGACCATTTCATGTTTGGTCACCAAGTTCAGCAAAAGGGTTTTGTTTCTCTTAGCAAAAAGAATAAAAATTTGAGACAAGAAACAGTTTATAGAACCATAAAACAGTCAGCCTAATCTGCCTAAGGCTGCTGATAGTAACCTAGGGAGCTGAGGCTTCTTGAGACACGTGTGTCAGCAGGCTTCTGAAGGTATTATACCTTCTCTCCCAAATTAGAGGGCGAGCTTGTAACAGCTACCTGTAACAGTAGTTACAGGGCTGGAAACAGTAAATTTGTTTCTCAAAAATGCTGTTTCTCAAAAAGGCAAGCTGTTACAGAGAAGCTGATGTTAGCTGCTGCCCCACTGTGGGGCAAGGACTGTTGTCGCCTGCTAAATTTGTACCCCAATGTGTGCTGGGACTTAAAGTTTCATGCAGCTTTTTTTTTTTTTGTGTGAGCTGATAAAGCTCTGCCCAGATGACGTCCTGGGAAACGATTCCTGCTGGGCTGTTCTGGCAGACTGCCGAGCCCTTCTCCTCTGGGTGCCTGTCTGAAATCTTTCCTAGTGGCTCCTGCAACTCTGCTTCAGCAGCTTGTCCTAGATTTTCCTGTTGTACTCCAGAGCAGTTTTGTGGTTTGGTGCAAAAGAAGACAAAAAAACCCCAGAAAGCTAACAATTCTGGCACTGCTTGCTAAGAGCTTGTAAGTATTTGATAGTATTTATCTTGAGCCATTCTTTTCTATCTGTTGTTTTTGTTTGAGTTGTTTTGGGTTCCCAATTGTTGGGAAATATCATTTGGAGGATGTTTGTTCCCCTCTTGGCCTAATTCAGCTCTCTGCAAGCGGCAGTTAACTGGCCTTTTTGCAAAGCATTTTGGTACTCTGTTCTGGGGTTTGGAGTTTTTTGATGGAAAAAGTGAAAGATCTAAGCAAATAAATTATCTCATTTTAGTTAACTTAAATGATTCGCAAGCCACTCCATCCCTGCAATGATAAAGAGGAAACACCGTATCCAGAGAAAATCTGCTGAACTCCTACTCTGTCTCTCATCACCTCCGCACTCTGTTTCTTCTTTGTTCCCAACTTACTAGTGGGCTACAAGAACAACATATTGCAATATCACAGCCAATCTCAGCTTATTCAGCTGTGGTAGGTAATGTTCGTCCTTTTTCCTACTCCTTCCTTATCAACCAGCTTGGGAGAGCAGGAGAGCACCCCTTGTTTAGTACACCTTTAGCAGACTGCATCCAGGCTGTGTCAGTAGTATTCATGGTCAAGTCAACCAGAGTGGTTCCTCTTTCAATGTCCTTGGACTATGTTGCATCATCTGTTTCATTATTGCTGTCCTAGTTCTTCTGGTCAACCTGCTTTGCTAAATCAATTGAATTCTCCTATAACTATGTGAGTGATCAAATTCTTAAGGAAGGATTGTTCCAAGTAGGAAGATCTTGTAGCAGATATCAAAATAAAGACAGATTTCACACAAATGGTGAATACTGCACTAAATCAGAATGTTATGCACACATTCTGTTACTGAATGGAAACATTATATAGTGACCAATATTCCCTGTCAGTTCTCAGGTAAATGTAATTCACAAATCCACTCATTGGCTGAATGCAAGAAAAGTCTTTAAGGGTCATTTGCATATAGAAAAAAGCAATTAATGGCAATAGAGTTTACCTGTTATTTTTATCTGTATTTATGATGAAGAGCTGAGAATTCTCACTAAGTAACTTTGTTCACAACTGCAGGAATTATTGCTTTCACGTACTAGAAAGTAGAAGATTCTCTTGACAGGACCAACATATAGAAGGGAGGACTGGACTCAGCCACAGAATTTCTGCATGTTTATTGACAAATTCTGGCCCTTCCAGTACATTTGTGGCCGTTTAGGGCTGGGATCCCAAATCCTTTAGAATACCTCACCTTTAGTCAGTGCCCTTCTCCCTTCCACCGGAATGAAAGTGTTAATGGTCCCTCTCTCTCACATTTAATCTTTCTTTTTGCCTATTGGCACTGTGAGATCTTCAGGGAAGAGCCTGTTTTATATTTGGTGTTTGAAGAGCTCACCGCCCCAGACAGCCCTGATCTCAGCTATAAAATTTAGGTCTACTGGAATACAGACAATAAAGAGCTGACTGCTGAAGTATGTAGATGAGTTGAATCCCTGTGGTCTCTACAGGTGTCCCTATGAGGCAGATGAATCTGATTAAAGATAAAATAACAAGAAAATCAGAAATCTAGTGTAAATGAAAGAGATTTCTATTTGTTTTGCCAAGATTTGCTTAAACTGTAAGTTGCAGTGCTTTGAAAGCACGCTGAGATGGAGCAAGGTGCTATTTTTTAAGTGCCGTAGGGCATTCTTCTAATCATTTGAGGAGAAAGCACTACGTATTCTTAAAAAAAATTGTATCCATTCTTGTAATGCAGGTTCATTAGGCATCAGATTGATTTATTGTATTGTTTCCTTTATAAATTATTTTCATTATGTTTTATCACAGTACATGACTACTGCCCTAAGGGAATATGCAGGAATGAACTGAATGGCAAGCGTAATAGACTGCTTTAATTAAAATAGTGTAATGCATATTTCAGCGCTATTAACAAAAACAAAATTGATTTTGTTTTCTGGGTAATTGAATATATTAAAGCCCAGGTGCTGTGCTTCTATTGTTTAACCCTCTGAGTTCAGCTTCATTTGATGTTTTGAGCAGGAAGTTCATTTGTTATCAAGAATTTCAGAAGGGGAATTTTATTCTCTGCCAGTGACATTTCTTTCTTTCTTTCACTCCCCCCCTCCCCCCGTCTAGTCCCCTAGTGCATGTGTGTACTATAACTGAGGAACAGGAAAGCACAAACATGAATTTCAATAGTAAAAACCCCTTGATCTTTTCCAGTGTCTTCACACGAGCTAGGGAGAGTGAGGACACTGATCCATAATAAAGAAAAACCCATTATTCCTCTGCGCTTTTTAACCTGATGTTCTGTGGAGACAACAGTAGTCTGCCACCATAATTCCATTAGTTAATGAACACTTCAGGAATTTGTCCATCATAAGAAAGACCCTTTAAAATTACAGTCAATCAATGACACCTACTCTTCTAAGTAAGTGTCTTCCTTTTCTCCTTTTCCTCTTGATTTATATCCGCTATGAGTCTTTTTTATTTCCTTTACCCTCCAGATACCGAAAGTTTACCTTTTATCAAGAAGATGCATTATGCTAGCGACATGACAGACACGGGCAAAATCAGGTTAATGATTTCTGAGTAGAGCAGTCAGATGGAAGCAACCGGCCAACCTAGAAAATGAACAGTGTCAGGGAGCTGGGCTACATGACCCGTCTGTCTGTGAAAAGATCCATTTTGCCTAATGGTTGTCACCTACCATACCCTAAATACCTGAGCCTCCTTCACTTTCATCAGCGGAGTTTTCATCGGAAACTACTACTTTGCAATAAGTATTGTAAAAAGCGGGGTGTTTCTGGTTCAGCTATCATGATTCCCTGGCTTTTTATCAGTTGTTAGGATGGCATGTTGTATTTCGAATAAAAGTGTTCCTAAATATCTAGGTCTTGCTTCTCTCCCACTTTCACCCTCACTCTCTATTTCAAGGAAAAGCACACCCATCCTCAGGGGTCTTGCTGGTGCCATCACTACAGGTAGGTGAGCTGGGAAAAGGAAAAGAGGACCATTGTCATAGATGCATCTTTTCTAGTCTCCACGGGGCCAGTTGTAAAAGGGTCATGGGAAGTGGAAGATGTTGGCAGGACTGACACGTCATTGCATCCCTCTGGGAGGATCCCTGAGGAATAGTTGCTCTTTGTAGCAGCCCAGGGTATTGGGATTCAAAACCGAGAAGAAAGATTCTCCTCTGCAGCTTTCATCAGGTCTGAGGTGTGTATTGCTTATAGCAGGGATGCAGTGTGCATGGAAGATCTTATTTCCCATTTTATGGGGCGAAAGACTGTGATTTTCCAATAGTAAAATTCCCATTGGCAACAGGAGGTAGTTCACCATTTTATAAAGCCTGCCCTATTTCCCAGGCATTTGTAACTTGCTAAAAGGGAACGGTACTCTGAAATTAAGAAATAGTAACTGTAATTTTAGTTATTTCTTTTTAAAGAAAAAAAAACCCAAAACCACTCCAACATACTGAAGCAGCATGAACTATGGTAATGTCTGTCTGGGATATATATATAAAATTTAGGAATAAATCAAATAGCTGAACTGACAAAAAAGTCAGAAATTCAAAATAAGGAAAAGCCAGACTGCACAAAATCAGTTTCTGCTGATCTATCCAGTTACTCTGGGGATACTCCGACAACACTAATCATCGTGGTAGCCAGAAGACATTCTCTATAAATCCTATACCCCTTAAAATAAAATATGGGTATCTTCTCTTCCCTATCAAAGATTTTCTGTTCAAACTCATTTACTCAACAAGAGCCTTTTAAAAATGATTGTCCTGCTTTTATAACAGAAGAGTAGGCCATAATTAAACTGGTGAGTCATCAGTCCACTGGGTTTCATAGGAAATCCCTTATTACTTTAAAGCACCTGCTGTAGCTCTTTGACTCATTTCCCATAGAAGAGTTGCAGATACAGATTGATTCCAAATAGTTCCCATAAAAGAATAGACCAGTGAACTGGTTTTACATAAATTTCAGTCTTTATAGTTTCTATTCCTATGCAATTAATGAGATCTGGCTGAATCCCCAGTTACTTCTTGGTTGTGATTTATAAAGCACAAGTCTAGATTCAGACATTTCAAAAATTATTTCCCACATTTTAATGTTATTAGCTCACTTCTTACAGTGCATCTCTCCATGTTTCTTCTTCTTGGAACTGGTCATCTTTAATCAGTTACAAGATGTGTTTAATTATTAACAGGAATGTGCTGAACTGTACTGAAAAGTATTTAAATACTGCAACATGACAAAATGATATGTATGTTGGCTATTTTTCTACTTGAATAAATGGTTATTAACTATTTAGCTTTTCAATATTGAGTTTAGTCAATACATTAAAACAATCTAAACCGTAACATTCTAATATCAGCATATGATAGACTGTAGATATCAGCATTAGACAGACAAAAAATATTGCTTGCTCATTTGCTCATAAAGTTTTCGGAGAAGATTTGGAGGAGCCAAGAGAAATTTAAATTTAATGAACAGTTTACATCAAAAAAAATAGAGAAGGTGTTCTGAAATATGGCCAAATATTACAAATATGTTGGCAGTTTCAGAAAATATTTTTAAGTGCTGCTCTAAATAAGCTATAGTGATCAAATAAACCCAGGGAAGCTGTGATAATTTAAGTAAATTAAAAATATTTCAGAATAATGAAGATGATATTTTTATAGATAAGAATATTATAGAGCCAGGATGAAGACAGTTTAGCTTTGGCAGAAGAAATCGGTCTTCATTATTCATGACCAAACACAATTTGTACCCTCATTCAGATTGTAGTGTTTGTATTCAATACAAATACTCTGTAATAAAAGTATAAGCTCCAAATTTTAAAGCAATTGCGTAGAAAATATGTGTTCTTACTCTGCAAAAGAAAGGTGCAAGTTAAAACAGAATCAAAAGAGTTGCATGAAAAGAGGTAGAAAAAAAAGTTTAGAATTAATAAAAATCTAAACAGCAAGTTACTACCAGGGATAATGTACTACATTTAAAAAATGCAGGATTAAAGACAGTCAGTTTTTACTTAGAGCTTAACATTTCACTGAAGTTTGGAAGTAAAATAGAAGGGCTTTTTTTAAGGAATAACATAAAATAGTTTCACTCAAAGATGTGGTCTGGGAGCTAAACTTTTGCACTTTTTTCAAGTCACCCATGTTTGAAAAGCGTAAAAGATAATTCAGTTTGTTCAGAAACAGACTCAAACCTTTCTGGGTCAAATCTTCACCTTCGTCAGGGAACATTCCCATTGAAGTCAACCTTTAATGCTGTCTCTTCTCAGCTATCCAGCTCTGGTGTATTCTATGAGAAAAAAAGTTCTCAGATGTCTGTCTGCAGCGTGTTCTATGAACAATTGCTACAAGGAATAAAGATGGAAGCAAATATACTGAGCATCCCAGGTTGCTTTAGCAGGCTCGCAGCTTCTATCACCACTGAAAAGGAGTTAGAATTTGCTCAGAAGCAGCAGCCAGCCTTTAATATTATGCTTCACCAGAAATGTCGTATAACAAAACTGCATATTTACCTTAGATTTTTTTATTTGAAATGTTACACTCTTGTCATTTATCTTTGTTTGCCCTTTTTTTAGGTGTCAATCTGGAAAAATGTTGTCCGATGGCAAAGTTCACATAGGAGTAATCCTGGCAGTCACGCAGTCACAAAGGAAGAGCATGGATGGTGACCAATAGACAACATATGGTACTAGGTATGTGTTCAAATCTTTGCGGTCTCCTTCGACAGTAACACCTTCCACGATTCAGATAATTTTTTTAAAAAAACTTGTATTTGCACAGGTTGTTCAGTGCTCAGCACAATGGGTACCACTCCTTATGGAATCATTAACTGTTATCACAATACATTACGTTTTCATTACAAAGATGTGTAATCAAGGATTAATAATGTGATCATTAAAGTTTCTCCTACTAGACGAGACATATTTTCTACTATTCGGTGCCATTACTGAACCTTGGCCTGCCTTTCTTTCTGTCAGCCAGCCTTGTTTTCTCAAGTCAAAATGAAATGGCAAACAGAAAGTATCTGCTGCTCTCAGACAAGCTACTAATGTAACTTAATTTTTCCATAAATAGCGTCTGCATCATCTAAGTTCAGCTATTTCTGTCTGCTATTAAATCGCACATGCTGGCTTGTTCATATATAGCTTCTCTGAAGTCAAATCCACTCCAGCTAAATATGATTTTGAAAGTTGAGGTTTATGCAGTAGTTTTGGCTCTGAACCAGAGCTGGAACTGGACAAACTGGAACAAGAACTGATTTTGCCATATATTCAGATATAACTTCTGTGAAAACCTATAAGATTTTTCTGTATCAAATGCACACAAAACTGAAAAATAATCACAGTACAGCATCTTTCAGAGAACTGAATGAAAAATACTGATTTTTTTATTAACCTTCTCAGTCAAGGACGAAAATTCTTCCCCTCCCCCTCTATTTTTTTAAGGAGTGTGAATTCCAGTCTTGTCTATACCTTTATGGATCAGGGCCTCATGAAATTAGAGCATTAAAATAAATTTACTCAATATTTTGGCAACCCAGTGAACTGGTCCTCAGTATAGGGGTACTCATAAAGGAAATTAGGCCACAGCTAGATCCTAAGTCCTTGTATTACATTTTACCAATGAGATCAATTTGAAATCTTAGGCTATGAGTATAGAAAAGACTTGGAGGGTTTATCCCATTTATCTCTAGACTAAAGTCAGGATCACCCCTATGAATGCCATTTCTGACACATTTGCATAACCTGTTCTTAAAGTGATGGTGGTCCCACAACCTTTTTGGTGTAGTTGAATAGCTATTAACCTTTCAGATGAAATACTTTCCCAGGCTAGCTTGCATCTTGTATATTGGAGCATTTACTATTACTTTTTGTCTCATTCCCAGTACAGTGTTGTCTTCTCCGCTGAAGCAAACAGTATGTATGTGAACTGTTATGACCGTCTCTTCTTTTAGACAAGTCCAATTCTTTCACTCTCGCATATGTTCATATTTTTTACTTTGCTTTGAAATCTCTTTACTTGCTTCACATTTCCTTTTAATACTCCCATGAGATAGCTTGTGCTCCCTGTCAAGAAATCAGAATCGGTCCAGAGCTTCTATCGCAACACCTCTGCAACCATCCATTTCATGTCTGGAAACATATAAAAACAAAAGATGCAAAGCCGAATGAAAAGCAAAACTAATAAGAAAGAAAATCCTTCTTTCCTTTCCTCCTCAAACAATTCAAGGTACATTACTTATTATTTGGGGTGAAAAACCATTCTGATTATCCGTTCATCTCTTTTTCCCTGCTTTTATATTTTTCATCATTGTTGTGAGACTTTTACCCCTATTTCAGGCTTTTTATCAAATAAAAAGGCCTGCGGCAGTATAAAGCAGTCCTAAATGCCCAGATAAACCAGTAAACAAAAGTATTTTGGAGAAACAAAATGGGAGACTACCATGTGACATAGGTCTTCCTGTAGTCACATCAGGAAATGTTAGACATTCAGGCTACTTTCTGAATGGTCTGACCGGTGGTGTGACAAATACTCCCCTGTAGAGCAGAAGCAGTCAGAGAAGAAAGGATGTATAAATCTGTCCACTCTTCATTATCTTGGCTATTAGTTCTCTCGTTGCTTTTAAGAAATACAGTCCAACATTTCAGCTAAAATATTCTAATATGTAGACAAAAAATGAAATTATTCAGCTTCAGGAATATCAACCATAAGGCTGATTCCTCATCCAGTCTAGAAATTCATACGGAAATACATCATTAATTTAACTTATATTTAGTTGATTAAATTAAATTCTTAGTAGCATAACATACAGAAAGGATGATTTATTTGTTTGTACATTTAGAATAATGCTATCTGTTTTATCTGATTGTATTCTCACAAAAAAAAATTTGCACTGTCCTTTATTAAAAAAGTAAAAATTAGTTGCCTTAACATAATTTCTAAAAGAAGCTTTCTTTTGCATATTTTTTAAGGGTTGGTTTTTTTGTTGTGTTTTGGTTTTAGGTTTTGTACAATATATATATTATTTGGAGTGCGGTGGAACAAGTAATTATTCCACAACTGAAGAAAAAGTATGAGGTATTTAAAAAATGGAAAGGTATGTCTTAGCAATGTATTATCTGGGGGTTTAGAAAATGGATTCAATTTAAATGAAATGACAGAAAGCAAATCTGTCAACATATCTGCGCTCTAGTGCTTCTCTGAGTCATGAAACTCCCGAGCTATAAAGAAAAGTTACAAATGAGACACAAAGAAAAGAAAAAAACCTAAACAATTCTTTAGAGACACAAATTCAGATTTTACTTCTTGATAAAATGTGATTCATTGCAGGCAAATTACTACCCATCGAGATTGTCTATATTGTGACCAATCATAGGGAAGTAGCACAGGGAGAGCGTTTTGCTTCAGATTACACCCACTCCTTCTGTATTTAATGTACAAATATATGAAAACAATTACACACTAATAACATATAAAATACCAAATTGAACCCAATAATACATAATCCAAGATAAGATACCAGACATGTGAAGGAATTTGATGAACTGGTAAGTACCTCAATCTACAGCTAATGCCTGCTTATCTGTGAGCCCAACATGACGTGACATGATTTCTAAGACCACTTGCTTTGTTATATCAGTTTTCTCAGCTTGACCTTCAGCAGATTAACACAGCATCACTCTAAAAAGACAAAGGAATGTAAAGAGGGGTTGTATGTGTGCATTAGAGAAAAATAGTATATTGTACGTGGATTAAAAGCAATAGACTGTCCTCAAGTGTATATTACATGATATTTTATCACTTCCTGCAGTGTTGGAACATTCACAGATTTTAATGCTTTTGTTTTGGACCATATCACTACAAAGAATATGCCTTTCATCTGAGAATAAACAAGTTCGTGCCTTACCTTCAGTAATGGGCAAGTTAGACAGAAGATATTAAAAGGCAAAAGTCCCAGCCTTACACCATCTCACCCACATTCAAAAACAGATGCCTCTTAGAAGGGAGAAAAGCACAGTGGAAATGACTTCCTCAAACTGTGATGTTCCTTCTGGTTTCAGTTGCAAGTTGTTTTGTACTTGTACAATAAGCACAGTCTTTTGTTGCCACCTTACTCAACGTCCTTCTGTGACTTTCAGCTGTAAATTTGTCTCATGTTTATGTACCAGATTCTTATAAATGTATGCATATATCATGTAAAAACAGTCTTCGTAGGAATAGCATTAAACCAAAGAGTCTCTTTTCAACTTTTTTTTCCCTTCACTGATGTTGTTGTATGCTCAGGGCTGGCTGCTTTACTACAGAATATTCTCTATCATTCATTTTATCTCCTGTAAAGTCGTTTTGAGTACACATGAGTGCTTCACATGTATAGGATTGTAATGGGTTTAAAAACCCCCAAACATTCCCTGCCAGAGGCAGGATAGAAAACCTCAAACTATCTGAAAAGCCTGTGTCTTTAGGGAGAAGTATTAACAGACCAACATGGACAGATGATCTGGTAAGGACAGATTTCTTACCCTCTTCGCAAAATGTGTTGCTTCAATTAAGATAGATGTGTAACCTTACCATCAAAAAATAGAACTTGCCGTGTACCCTATCAATATATGTAATAACCTGTTCTTTAATTAGAGAGGGATGGTTTCCTCTAACATCTCACTGACATTAATACAGGGTAGACAAGTCTAGGACTTGTCTTCCACACAACTCAGATGGATGAGTGTTGCTGAATAGCATGGTTCCACAAGAGTAGAAGCAAGCTTATCAGGACTGGGTGTTATAAAGTAGATTTTTGTCCTGTGAAACAAATTTACGTCAAATTTTTGTTCAGAGCACAATGAAAACCATCTGGGTATCATGTGATCACTCCTATACATGCTTCCAAACATAGGAAGCCTCTCAAGTGTTTGAACAGTTTTGGAGGTGATGGCATGCATTGTATAGCAAGTGATAGTTCAGCTATTTTTGCAGAGCACAAGCCTCTCTGGCACTTTTCACAAGTTCATCTACATAAGGCTCAAATTAACAGACAACTTAGTTCTTAGTCAAGGAGAAGGATTGTTGTTGAGGATACAAAAGTCACGCAGCTGCATGGGAATTCTTCTACCTTCCCTACTCCTCCATGTATTTGAAAATAAGGGTCTCAATATTGCCCAGAATGGTATGGAAATTGGTATCTTTCTAAACCCCTGGAGTTAAAGACTAAGTTTTCAGTTTCTTGCTTGAATGACAACTGAATTCCCCTACAAGCTTATTGTAATATTGTAAACAGAGAATTTATTCTAAGATGCAAAATAACTACTGAATCATTTTATGCAATGATAGGAAAAAAAAAGAGGTAAACTGTATTTGGAGCACATAAAACACAATTAGAGATGCAGATTAGCCTTGAGGAATGAGCTCAATGAGAAACCAAATGAATCAACTTCAGACGAGTTTCACTAAGGGCTTTATGATATTTAGACTTGAGCAGTGTTGCTCTTCAAGACAGATAATTAAAGAATTAAGTCATGGTACCTATTTGCCAGCTCACTCTGGCACTTCTTGGTCTTCTGGTATCACGTTACTTCCATGTCCATTTCTGTCCCAAGTATGTTAACTAATTTGTCTTTCACTTCTCCAAAGAAAAGGAGGTGAATTGGTGATCATGGAGTAGGTATAAATGGAACACGTGCATCTTGCAGAAACAGTTTGTATGACTTGATAGAAGTAGTCATATCCTAAACTGTTGACATGGAAGGTTACAGGCTCTTCAGAAGAGACAGGCAGGGGAAACAAGGAGGCAGTGTTGCCCTATATGTCAATGACCACCTGGAGAGCATGGACCTTGGCCTAGGGGTGGATAAAGAGCTGACTGAGAGCCTATGCGTCAGGATTAAAGGGAAATCAGGAACAGGGGACATTACAGTGGGGGTCTGCTACAGATCACCTGACCAGGAAGACCAAGCGGATGAGCCCGTCTATAGACAGGTAGGGGTGGCATCATGTTCACAGGCCCTGGTCCTCATGGGCAACTTCAACCACCCTGACATTTGTTGGAAGGATAACACAGCAGGGCATAGGCAATACAGGAGGTTCTTGGATTGTATTGACGACAACTTCCTTCTCCAAGTTGTAGAGAAGCCAACAAGGAGAGTAGCTATGCTGGACCTTGTCTTTACTAACAAGGAGGGGCTGATAGGCAGTGTCAAGCTCAAGGGTAGCCTGGGCTGTAGTGACCATGAAATGGTGGAGTTCGAGATCCTCGAGGCAGCGAGAAGGGTGTGCAGCAAGCTGATCACCCTGGACTTCAGGAGAGCTGACTTTGGTGTCTTGAAGAATCTGCTTGGTATGGTGCCATGGGATGAAGCGCTGGAGGGAAAAAGGACCCAAGAAAGTTGGTTAATATTCAAGGATCACCCCCTCCAAGCTCAGGAGTGATGCATCCCTACAAAGAAGGCGGCAGGCAGAAAAGCCAGGAGGCCTGCACAGATGAACAAGTAGCTCCTGGACGTGCTCAAAAGTAAAAAGGAGGCCTATCAGGGGTGGAAACAGGGGCGGGTAGCCTGTGAGGGATACAGAGATATTGTTCAAGCAGTCAGAGATCAGGTTAGGCAAGCTAAAGCCCAGATTGAATTAAATCTGGCCAGTGACATCAAGACAAACTAACAATCCTTCTTTAAGTATGTCAGGGAGAAAAGAAAGACTGGGGAAGATGTGGGCCCTCTCTGGAAGGAAACGGAAGACCTGGTCACCCGGGATAGAGACAAAGCCAAGGTACTCAACAACTTTTTTGCCTCAGTCTTCACTGGCAAAGACTGCAGCCACGCTGCCCATGATGCAGAAGGCAAAGGCAAGGACTGGGAAAATGAAGAACCACCTACTGTAGGTGAAGATTGAGTACAAGACCACCTGAGGAACCTGAAGATGCAGAAGTCTATGGGGCCTGATGAGATACATTCGTGGGTCCTGGCAGATGAAGTCGCTAAGCCACTATCCATCATATTTGAGAAGTCATGGCAGTCTGGTGAGGTTCCTGCTGACTGGAAAAGGGGAAACATAACCCCTATATTCAAAAAAGGAAAAAAGGAAGACCCAGGGAACTACAGGTCAGTCAGTCTCACTTCTGTTCCTGGCAAGATCGTGGAACAGATCCTCCTGGAAACACTGNAGATCTTCCTGGAAACACTGCTAAGGCACATGGAAAAAGAGGTGGTGATTGGTAGCAGCTAACATGGCTTCACCAAGGGCAAGTCATGCCTGACAAGTTTGGTGGCTTTCTACAAGGGGGTTACAGCGGTAGTGGACAAGAGAAGAGCAACTGACATCATCTACCTGGACTTGTGCAAAGCGTTTGACACTTTCCCGCACGATACCCTGGTCTCTAAATTGGAGAGACATGGATTTGACAGATGGACCAGTCGGTGGATAAGGAACTGGCTGGACGGTCACACTCAGAGCATTGTGGTCAATGGCTTGATGTCCAAGTGGAGACCAGTCACAAGTGGTGTTCCTTAGGGGCCGGTACTGGGACTGGTGCTGTTCAACATCTTCATTGGTGAAATGGACAGTGGGGTCAAGTGCACCCTCAGCAAGCTTGCTGATGATACCAAGCTGTGTGGCAAGGTAGACACGCTGGAGGGGAGGGATGCCATCCAGAGGGACCTGGACAGGCTGGAGAGGTGGGCCCGTGCAAACCTCATGAAGTTTAAGAAGGCCAAGTGCAAGGTCCTACATCTGGGTCAGGGCAATCCCAAGCGCAAAGAGAGGCTGGGCAGAGAATGGCTTGAGAGCAGCCCTGAGAAGAAGGACCTGGGTGTGCTGATTGACGAGAAGTTCAACATGAGCCAGCAATGTGCAATCGCAGCCCAGAAGGCCAACCGCATCCTGGGTTGCATGAGAAGAAGTGTGGCCAGCAGGTCGAGGGAGGTGATTCTGCCCCTCTACTGGGCTCTGGTGAGATTCCACCTGAAGTACTGCATCCAGCTTTGGAGTCCCCAACATAGGAAAGACATGGACCTGCTGGAGCGTGTCCAGAGGAGGGCCACAAAGAGGATCAGAAGGCTGGAGCACCTCTCCTATGAGGACAGGCTGAGAGAGTTGGGGTTGTTCAGCCTGGAGAAGAGAAGGCTCCGGGGAGACCTTACAACCCCTTCCAGTACCTAAAGGGGGCCTACCAGGAAAGCTGGGGAGGGACTTTTTACAAGGGCATGTAGTGACTGGATGAGGGGTAATGGCTTTAAACTTGAAGAGGGGAGATTTAGATTAGATATCAAGAAGAAATTTAATGCATTTTAATAAGTGGCAATGCAGGAACATATAGAATATACAGACTATATAGAGCTGTTGCCTGGAAGTATAGATAAGTATTACCACTGTGCTATCACTGCCTGTCAAGCTACCAAGATCCTACCGCAAAAATGTATAAACAGTTTTCTTGGTATCCTGCTTGACTAACCTGATCTCCTTCTACGACATGGTCACCTGCTTAGTGGATGAGGGAAAAGCTGTGGCTGTTGTCCATCTGGACTTTAGTAAAGCCTTTGACACCGTTTCCCACAGCATTCTCCTGGAGAAACCGGCTGCTTATGGCTTGGATGGGCACACACTTTGCTGGGTAAAAAACTGGCTGAAAGGCCAGGCCCGGAGAGTGGTGGTGAATGAAGTTAAATCCAGTTGGCGGCCGGTCACGAGTGGTGTTCCGCGGGGCTCATTACTGAGGCCAGTCCTGTTTAATATCTTTATCAATGATCTGGATGAGGGGATCGAGTGCACCCTCAGTAAGTTTGCAGATGACACCAAGCTGGGTGGAAGCGTTGATCTGCCTAAGGGTAGGGAGGCCATGTGGAGGGATTTAGACAGATGAGATCGATGGCCCAAGGCAAACTGTATGTTTCAATAAGGCCAAATGCCGGGTCTTACGCTTTGGCCACAACAACCCCCGCCAATGCTACAGGCTTGTGGAGGAGTGGCTGGAAAGCTGCTCAGCAGAGAGGGACCTGGGGGTGTCGACTGATAGCTGGCTGAACATGAGCCAGCAGTGTACCCAGGTGGGCAAGAAGGCCAACAGCATCCTGGCCTGTATGAGGAATAGTGTAGCCAGTAGGACCAGGGAGGTGATTTTACCCCTGTACTCAGCAGTGGTGAGGCCGTGTCTTGAGTACTGTGTTCAGTTTTGGGCCCCTCACCACAAGAAGGACATTGAGGCGCTGGAGCGTGTGCAAAGAAGGGCAATGAAACTGGTGAGGGTCTGGAGCACAAGTCTTATGAGGAGCAGCTGAGGGAACTGGGGTTGTTCAGCCTGGAGAAAAAGAGGCTGAGGGGAGACCTTATCAGTCTCTACAACTGTCTGAAAGAAGGTTGCAGAGAGGTGGGAGTCAACCTGTTCTGTCAAGTAACAGGTGATAGAACAAGAGGAAATGGCTTCAAGTTGCACCAAGGGAAGTTTAGATTGGATATTAGGAAGAATTTCTTTACTGAAAGGGTCATCAGGCATTGGAACGCATTACCCAGGGCAGTGATGGAGTCCCCATCCCTGGAGGTATTTAAGGGTTGTGTAGATGTAGTGCTCAGGGACATGGTTTAGTGGTGGGCTTGTCAGTGTTAGGTTAATGATTGGACTAGATGATCTTACAGGTGTTTTCCAATCTAGGAGATTCTGTAATTCTGTATTAACATTAATGAAAATTGAGGAGAAACATTATTTTTATGCAAGTGTTCAGCAGGTGGACACCTGTATTCAGTTAAAGGTGCTTGACTCAGATCTCTGTATTATACTGATTATCTTTTTGATAAACAGTCCAGAAATACCACTCATGGAACACTGCACCCAGGCAGTCCCTGACTGGCAGAGAAAAGCTGAGAAACACCTCATCCTTTTCTACTGGGAAAGGTAAAGGAAAGAAGTGTGAATGTGAGCAGTAGCTTTCAGCATTGCTCTGAACCCACTGGGTGATGCAAACAGTCTGTTGAAACTGGATGATGGGATGGCACGGTCCTGAAGCTTAAGGCCACCTTTTCATTTTTGATTTATTTGTGAAAGATCAGAATGTTAGGACTCAGGACTGAAACACTACTGATAGTTTAAAACAAAGGGTGGTGGAATACCTAGAATTTCCTTCTATGGAACTGTATAAATTCACTTCTAAAAAGTCTTTAACAAGCACTTGCATCCTTTAAGCTTACTCACTGCTGGCTTGTAATGCTTTCTATCAGATATTGGTGAAGTTTTTTGGAATAAAACAAAAGGCATTCAAAGAAACCCAAAACGGAATGTTTTATTCAGCAATAGCTTTGTCGGGTACAGTTCATTTTGGTAATCTTTACAAGGTAATTGCTTGCTAAATGAGTCACTGTACCCCCAGGTCCCTCAGGTTACTCTGCATTGCTTAGTCAGTGCGTATCTGTTTACAAATCTAATATAAATTGCATAAATGGAAATAAAAAAATATTTTATGTGTAACAAACAGTAAATATAATGACAACTTTTCTCCTCCAGGACCAAGGGGAAAATCTGAAGCATGCAGGTAGACTATATGATTATGTGGCAGTATTTCATTCTTTGAAGTTCTGATATTCTAGTCCAGAAGAAGAAGAATCCTCTGCCTCCTTTTCCACTTTTTCTGGCAGTTGCTGTCTTCAGCTCTTTCTTCCACGTGGAAAAACAGCATTAGAGAGGGAAGCCAAGAAAAATCGAGGGGACCAGGCTTCACAATCTGTCATATTCTGTGACAAGAGAAGCTGGCTTTGGACCACTCGAATTCACGATGTGCCCAGATGATATGGAATGACCTTTAGCTTTTCAGCCCTATTATGTTTTAAGTGGCTGGTGCCTTTTCTCTTATAGCAAACTCATGTGGTTACAAGGAGATCCCAAACTGAAGAATGTGGTCTTGGATCTGAAGTCTTCCTTGGGAGTCTCTCTTTAATTTTGTCAGCAATATATGTGACAAGGTAATCCCCTCATGGTTCCCCTCAGTTGTTAGAAATTTTCTTTGCCCTCCAAGGGAGGCCTGAACTGTGAGGTTAAAGGAAGTGACTGTCTGTCAACATACTGCATGTGAAAGGTCTTGCCTAAAAAGATATAGAAAAAGATTATTTGAATTCAGAAATTCATGTCAGAATTAAATTAACAATGAATCTGCCACTTAATTTGGGAGGGTGGCATCCAAAACCAAATTACATTAACACTGAAGGTCCCTCTTTCCACCAAATGCCTCCCTATTCATTTTGTCGCATAACATTTATGCGTATAACGTTCAGCATATGGACTGAAAGAAGAAAGACTCTAAACATTTTTAAGATACATCTTTTAATTGCAAAACTTTTGAGCGTGTTTATAGCTTCAAAAGTGTGTTTGTGTGTTCACTTGTCAACAAAACCTGTCAGGAAGAGCTGCTAATAGGAGAGAGCCTTTCTGATTTCCTTCTGATTTCAGGGGTTGCACTTGCAAATGCTTGTAGATATGGCTATCACCTGAGAAACGTGTTCTGCGCAGCATCACAAATTGATTAACCTTCTTGTTTTTCAACCCAGATAAGAAGATCTAGATGAAGCCATTCGTGCCAAGTCTTTGTTGGTAGGTCATATTTGTCATGTTTGAGTGTCATTTATTTTGTTGTGCAGAATTTCCTCATGCATCAAACGTTCTTAAGAACCTTGGGATATATCAACTCTGAATAGATTTTTCCTAGTGAAATGTAATATTTTGGGGCTGAACAGAGAGGGTCAACCTACAAACAGTAGAAAAGGTTGCATTCATCTAAGGTTTTGTTTGAATGATAAAACCAATGAGAAATATTGAAACTCTCACTGACAGCCAACAAGTGTTTATAATAAACAAACACTTCTGGTGATGCCAGGGTGATAAAAGGAGCCAAAACCTCTAAAAAAATAAGTGTGATGATTTCAATATTTATAAGTAAATTCTGAATTCTCGCTCTAAAGTCAGTGGGGAAAGAGTGGTACCTCCAGAGAGCTGTTCATCTTGCTGAAGATTAATATCTCTTTCTACTGATTATAGAAACACCCTGATAAATGTACATGCCTGATAAAAGTTTTTCAATTAAGGGTTTGTTTTAGTTGCCTAACACAGACATCTAAGGCATTTGAGATGCTGCAGGGCACCCCATCTGCCCCACTACTGCTGATCCAGATGCCTACATTTCCTGTACGCCCTGTGTTGTATCTGCCAGCCCCTTGCAGATGTCCTTGATACCCTAACATATCTCAAATGGCATCTGATACCTGTGTTTAGGGAAACGATTCAAAGGCTACTTATCTAAAGTTAGCTGAGGTTAATTTTTGTTTTGGAGATCGTGTTTAGAAAAATTCCCCCTTAATGTGTCCAGCTGACATAAACAATTTGGTTTCATTTTCACACATCCTTAACCTGTAACTCTGCTTAGGCTAAATTGCTAACTCTGCCATCATTACACACATGGACAGACTGTGTCTGTCTGTGTCTTGGCCTCACCCCTGTGCAGTGGAGACAACATGACTACCTTCCTCTTTCATTTTGTCTTGCTTGTTTTTATACTAAGCTCTTTGGAGCAAGGATGGTCTTTAAGTTTCCGCATGGCACTTATTAGATGAAGGTCTTATTCTAGCTTAAAATAATGGGTGTAACATTGTTAGACCTATTAATATAAAACTGGAAAAAAATGTATTTAAGTGACTTGAACAGAATACAGGATTATTTTTTTTCTAGGCCAGCCAGACTTTCTTCCACATCTTCATTATGTTTCCATCAGGTTGATGAATGTAAATATTTTATTTACTTTCAAATTTATTAGCCTTCTGCCCCACATACTTTTATAGAAGTAGCCAGTTGGTGGTTTTGGCAAGCCTAGTTCTAATTATCCTGGCTTAATTACGGGAAAATATTTGCAGGAAAATTGTGTTTAAATACTGTCTATCCGACTATTGTCTGGATGGGAAGAAAATCATGTTCTTTCTGTTGCTAAGTGCATAACACATCTTTAATAATAGTCTGCTCCACTTTTTTTTTTTTTTAAAGAATATGAACGCAGATAAAAAGACTGATGGGTACCTAACTACTTAATTTTAAATTTAAGCAAAACTGAGATGTTTGTACCATAGGAAAATATCGACTTTCTAGCATGCGTATTTTAAGCTAGGACATATAGGACATATAGTTGAAATTTGAAAATATTCCATGGAAAAAATAAAAGAAAAATTAAAATACTTTTCATTTGAAATAGGATAGGAAAAATGTAGGTATCTTCACACTAGCCTGAAATACCTGGTATCACACACACATGCAAACCTATAATTTTGGTTCAATATCAAAATATCTTTTCTATTTACTCTCACACAGCTTCCTGGAATTTCAGGTCAAGCCCTCGTATCTCCTTTTTTTTTGTTTGTTTTTAATAAAAACTACCTAAAATAGAATAGATGTATTTGGTAAGATTTAAAATATTTGTAACAAACTTCATTTTGTGCCCATTAGGGGAAAAAATTCCAAAGCCCAAACTACAATACTCCAAAAAATATCTTTGATTAAGTGATTTTTTAAACTTTCCCCCTTTCACTTTCATCATGAAAAGGGCCTTGACAGAATAAAGAAGGTAAACTAACTACTATAAAAATAAGAATCCATAACCTGTACCTGTCCCCACTTGTACAACCGAAGCTGTCAGAAATATTATGCTAGAAACTGTATGGGTAGTCACTCAAACATTGCACCATTGAACCTTCTTTCCCAGAACCTGCTCTCTTCAGGTTTCCCATAGCCTTCAAACACTTTTCTGCCTTGTCCTTCTACCTTGCAAATAATTAGAAGCAAACCGTGTGGGCCAAGAAACAGAACGGAGACTAATTTTGTTAGAGTACAAAGCGAATCTTACCAATTTGCGTTCACAATTATAACAGTACCTGCCTACTACAGCAGTACCTTCACACTACGTGGGTTCTGCACACGGGCATCCCAAAACAAAGTAAAGCCACCCAATCCACTAGGTGCACCAGTGACAGCAATGATAGCAATATTATACAGTTGCTATGCGTGGAAGTGAGCTCAGACAGATAATCAACAATGACACCACTCAGTTGTGAATGACAGATTATTTTTCATAAAAGAGTACGTTAATCTCCAAATTCTTATTCATGGTCCTCATGGTACAGTTACAAAATATGTTCAGCACAAAACCTAGGAAACAAAAATACATCTTTTTATGGATACAAAGGGAATAGTTCCACGGATTAAGTAGAGATACTGAGTTTATGGGACATTTTAATATTTTTAATATTCTAGCTCCCCGCAGTTCTTGACTGACTTTTTTTCTCAACCTTGCTGCAAAGGCAAAGGTCTTAATATAAAAGATAGTATTCTGAAAGAAGGAGAAGAGATGATTAAATTGTGCAACTGCTTAGCTTTCTTATGTTAAACTCGGACCACCTATTTCTAATCTTTATTTAGCTGGAGGTTTGCTGCTCCTTTACAGATTTGAATAGGTATTTGCCAGGTACTTTTCCACCTCTATTTGTCTAATGAAAGATACTCTCCACCCTGCTCCTCGTATATCCTTGGATCATGGTTACAACAATCCTACTGTAATAGAGGAAATTCTGCAGTAAAGTCCCTATCCAATCACCTGAGGAAAACCAATAACTCAATAAACTTTTGCCTTCTTTACTTACTGATCTTAAAATCATGAAGACGTATTGATAATGCTCCTGTGCACAACTTATGGCCTAACAGGCCCAAAGCCTGTGGGGTGTCTTCACAAAGAGAAGGGATAAACTTCATTCCAATCTTGTTTAGTGCAGGACAGGTTAGAGAAGGTCTCAAATGAGATCTCAGATAGTGCTCTGACTCAGGTACAGACTGTAAAGTCTGTAGTGCTTGTGTTCAGTTGTCTGCAAACTGAGATGATGCATGACTGCATGACTGTTTTTCACGAACAATATTCAAAATCACTGATACAAAGAAAGGCTTTCCATTGATTTCAGCAGCTTCTGAACCATGTTCTCAAAGGGACAAAAAGAAAAAGAGAAAAATTTACATGAAATAATGTATGTCTTAAAGTCACTTGAGACCATAACCACGGGTGCACACAGAGGTGCATTTTAGAGTCCTGAGGTGCCTGTCTGAATTTTTATGCATCTTTTGCTTTGTTTCAAAAAATCTGGGCCTTTCTAACCTAAGTGTCATGGTGTTTCCTTAAGACTGAAACACCCAAAGACTGTTGAAATGGGATCTAATCTCCTAAATCACCCAGGTGGTTCTGCAACTGTTCACTTCTTGTTCCTTTCACTGAGGTGAGGGTCAAGCCTGGTTAGGCAACTCAAATGGTTCCAGGTCCCACAGCATTCTGTCAGCACCCGCCTCCTGCTGCCCATCCAGGGTAGCGGTCCAAAGCTGCCCAGGTCCTTAGGAATAATTTTACGGGCTGAGCTCAACACCGTTTCCTGATTTCTCAGTATAGGCCCCTGCATTCTGATCATGCTTGGTTTTTAAAATCTAATTTGTTGTATAGCACAAGCCTCATTGACTGTTGTAACACAAGCCTGGTATTTAAGTAAATGAATTGATAATTATTTCTAATGTGCAGCAAAGTATTTACAGGAAATGTGGATTGTTTTCTCTATCGTTGCTAAAATGTTGTTCAAGAAATCTAGCAGGCACTAATTTTAATTAGGAGGATATTATTCAGGACTAATAAAATACACGAATAATAATATTTTTCTGTTATTAATAAAACATGTAAACCTTCACGTTTGATCTTTGAACAGCCTTTTTCCTTTCAGATGTGCTCTTAAGCTACAATGCTGTGCCACCTATTAATTTGATTAATAACTCTGTATGTTCAATTTTATTTAATTTCTCCATTTTTGCATAGAATAGTCAGCCCTCTTATTCAGAAAAATGAGCTAATTTGAAAAAGTAAGAACTAATTTCAGACAAATGCTTCCACAAGATCATTTCATAGACTTGTGCATGCCTTATTTCCAATGACTTAACAATCATATTAACTTTTTGCTGGCTCCATTGCATTGCTGGACAGGCTGATAGGGTGATAAAGAGATGTTCACCTAAACCATAGTCCAGCAAAGGAGGTAAGCGTATGAATACCTTAAACATATCTATACTTCAGTAAAATCAATTCAACTGCTCACAAGTCCGCTTTTATGTATGCTTTGTTGGACCGAAGCCACAATTACCAATCTGCTAGAGTGGAGCTTAGTAAAATATATTGAGAGGAACCATCTCTGTGAATAAAACTAACAGTTTGGGAATGTGTTAACTATAAAGTGACTAGAGTTTAATTTTCTCTATCATTATAGGGAAGGGTATTGAAAAGTCTTTCCACAATAGGCTGAGTAGTAATTCTTGGCTGACTCTTGAGAAGACTCAACACATAAGTCACCTCCATGGCCTTTCTAGTGATGCCTGTTCTCATACTTTTGGTCTTCCTTCATTTTTACATCATTCTATCTGTCTTTCTTGACATCACTCGCTACAGTGTAGTGTGGCCTCTTTCTGAGACCTCTTAAAAGGTCTGTTGCTATTCACTGTCTCAGAAATGAGCTACAGATCCTGATGCTTTCATTCATGAGAGTCATTCAAGAGAGCACACAGCTTTTTTACTTGCTTAACTTGAGGAGGGACATGGCAAATCAGGGTCTTCTAGTGCTTTATGGACCTTTCACTATAGCATCTCTTCCCTGATTTAACAGACCTCCCTTTACTCCGGTTGATATCTCATGTATTATTCAGGATTCACTGAAGTCTTCTGAGCTTCCAAGCTACCACACATGGAGCCTGGTGCACTGAAACAGAGAGCGGGCTTAGCAGTAGCTATCCAATATGCTACTGCTTCATGAACTACAGTGAAGGTAGGAGCTTTGTGAAGAAAACCGACTTTTAAATTGGGTTGAAAAGTACTTATTCAAAATTGTTATAATTTGGGTTAAATCCCAGTATTCTGGCTGAGATTCATTTTATATATTTTTAAGTGAACTGCTGATTCCTAGTACTTAATGTGCGCTGAACTTGTACTATGTTTTTCTTTTCCTATGTTCTGTTCCTCTCTGAGCTGACTTGTAACTTAAACAGGCCTCTTGGATTTCAAACAAGTATGTCACAATACAAAGTATGCAAGTCAAGCAGATTTAAAATAAATGGGAAAATAGAAATTATTTTCACTACATGGGAGTTTAACACTATGGAGAGTCTTCAGTCATGCTCCTTCAGTGGACATAAAGGACAGCACTGAAATCTGTACTGAATGATACATTAAATATTGGGTTTAAATCAGAGAGGATGGGAGAGACCTCACAAAAAGTACCCATGAAATTACTGCTGTCCTCCCGCACACAAACTATAATGAAATTCTTTGACTTTAATAGATCTTGGGTTTATATACATCTTTTTAACTAAACAATTACATCCTCCAACCAACTGTACCTGTACTTAAGAAAGCATCATAATGACTCCAAGACTGATAGGATCATTATATCACTCTCTATTAGATTTCTGAACTAATCTACAGCTTAATTTTTGTTTGTTTTAGCTGGTTGGGTAAGAAAGAAATAATATAAGAAATAATGTGAACTGGCAAGCCTCAGAAAAAAGTATGTACTTTCTTTTGTAAGAAACAGGTAGCAGGGCCACCCTGCCTCTGGAAGTCGTCCCTTTTCTCTCATTTGTTGATGTTCATTTCTCATTGGGCACGCTCACTTGAGTTAGAATAATATCATCAGCGCAGGTCACCTTTTGTGTCTGGGCAAGTGGAGGAAGTTATGTTCTTGCTTCATGCTACAGTAGTTAGAGACATGTTGACAAAGTTCAGAGTCTGGGTGACATTGAAACATGTGGTTCCTGTCTTCCGCATGCCTGGTCAGACTGAAGCCTCTGGAGGTCTGACTGCAGAGGCAAACCAGAGTTTTGCTCCATAGAGCCCCAAAAGATGTGACACTGTCAAGAAGATGTTATTTACAGACTGGGTAAAATTGTAGAAGGAAAAGGGCCTCTGAAGAACTGAAATCAACTTCTCTCCCTTTTAACTACATGTATTGTCTTTTATAATAAAGTTGCCAGGTTTACAGATAAACTTTTCCTTCATAGAGAAGCCTGGAAAATTCTGTTAGTGGAAGAGTGACCTCCCTTAGAGCTTATGTGATTGAAAAGTTTTAAATAAACTATACTTCACTCCACCATAGCTCATTATATTTCCATTTTATTTAATTTAAAGCAGTGTGGTTTATAATCAATGAAGTTCCTTTGCTGGAGAGAAGGAGATTTTAGCTTCAGAACAAATACACAGCATTTTTTCATTTCCTTAATCTTGTGCTGTAGGTGGTCAGTTCCAACTGCTGCATTTGGCACTGCAGGTTTGTTTAGTTTAAAGCCAAGTAAAACAGACAGAGAATAGCTTAATTGAAAAATTGAATTTAATATGTTAAGTATTATACTGCAGTTTATATAATATCAGTGTTCCCTAGGGTTATATATTATTGTTGTAATGTTCTTTGACACAGATTGATACGAACGAGAAGTGATTAAAGGGCAGGTAGAAACATTAGGTTTGCTCTTGGGGGAAAAAGCCTGAAATACAGTATAAAATTAATCTGGCTGAGGAAGATGCTACTGCAGAGCTATGGTGATGCGGTGGCAGCGGGTACATGTGGTTTGATAGCATCATGGCTGGTGGAATCATAATTCACAATTTGAGACAATAATGTCTGGATTACAGATGGCTCCTAGCTTTTTGTTTACTACTGACACAGATACTACTTAATGTTCCTTACAGGAAAAACAGAGGAGAAATATTTAGATAAGGACAATAGTTTTTAATATCATTACTTTATCTCAGGAATTTGGAAGTGCACAGTGACAGGGCCATATTCAGTGGCATCTACCTCAACACACATGTCAGAGATGATGTCCCAGACAACCAAGCAGTAAGGGCAAACAGAGCAGTGCAACAGCTGCTATTACTGCAGCACAGAATCCTTCTAGGAAAGAGACTATTGCCTTTTTCACAGTAGTGCACTGGCTACACTTGATGATGTGAACATTAATCAAATTAATGTTGTGTGGCAGTCTGTGGCTTTTCTTGCACTTAATAAGTTCTGCAGAGCATTGCACAGTTTGTCCTGTGCTGGGACAACTGCCAAAAGGCTTTAGTAGACCAAGCCCTGGGACACATTTTAATGCCTGGGGATGGACAAGCCCTCGCATGTAGAAAACTACATTGATCTGTTCACTGCAGTGTAACCCTGGTGCTTCTGGGAGCTGAGAACCCAGCCCAGAACTTCCACCTTTTATGATCTTTCTTTAACTGTCATACTAGTACGCAGCCTTTTAACAGACAAGCAGTTCATTTAACGTACTCTAGCAGGTGAGCTCTCATTGACCAATTCTTCTCAAAGCCCATGAACTTTGGAATTGTTTTTTTTTTGCTGCTACTTATTTGTAGTAGTGACCCTACATATGAAGCATTTGTGTACAACTAGGAAATTATCCTACTTTCAAGAAAAAACCCAAAAGTGTCCTAGCCCACTGCAAGGTCACAGCCTCAAAGGAATTTTCTTCCCTTGAGTCTGGGCAACTGTAAGCCTAAAAGGGGCTTAACGGAGAAATAGAAAGTTCAGCCTGGCCCTTATTTTAAGGAGAGCCTTGAGTGGTTCATTCCTGGAGTTTGGATGTCTCTCTCACAGATATGTAACTGTTCAGAAAATTCATAAACTAGAAGAAAGAACAAGATGAAAATAAGCAAATTTGTCCGAATTTACTAACAAGTGTTACTTTAACCTAGTTTTATTCCATCATCAGAACTGTAGCACATTATGCTATATTTATATTATCATCTTTTCAGATATTACTTTTCTTTAAAATCAAGGGTCTAAGTCCACTGACTTTGAATTTAAAGACAAAAATTCTCATCATGTTCAGTGAGAGGAAGATTAGGCCCAAGTTTGCTATTTCTCCTGAATCATTAAAATCATAAATGCTATAAAGCTTTTATTTTTTTGACATCTAAGCAGAATAAGTAGATGAGCAAATGATTTTTCCAGTTAGCCTAGAAAAATGCTTGTCTTTTTAATATCTGAAAATGACAGCTTTGCAGTTCTATTCTCATTTTATCCATCATTTTTAATAGCAGAGTGGAGTGCTACTTTCTCAAATGCTTGTAACTTCTGTGGTCATTTATTCTACCGCAAAAAGGGTGGAAAAGACACTACTCAATGCTGTTTAATTCTTAAACTGCCTATATTGAATTTTTGCCTTTTGAAAGCTGATATTTATTTCACTCTATCTGTGACTGATAACTTTCCTAATGGTTATAGTGGCAATAACAACAGAAAAGAGGAAAATTATGGTGCTAGTTAAGACATAAAAAAATGTGAAAGTTCATTATGCTTTTATTTTTTGGTGCTCCCTGGGCTGAACAAATAGAGCGTTATCCACTTTTGGTAAAATTCTAACAAGAAGCCTTAACTGGAGTCTGGGAAAATTATCATCCTGAAGAGTAGCTTATATCTCCAGAAATCAGCAGACTCTTGATGTATAGATAGAAACACCAGCTAGCACATACAGAGCAGCATTTAAGTCTTCTCTCTCCCCTGCACAGAATCCAATGACTTTAGAATTAAAACTTGAAAAATGAGAAGTTGCAATCTTAAAAAAAAATATATATCACTACAGCATAGTTCAATGAGAGAAATACTGAAACATACAGAAAGAGATTCACCATTCAGAATATCTTTACTGAATCGAATTCACATTCTTGATGATCTGGTCATATATGAATGTTTAGTACAGATATTCTATTGATATGTAAGGCAGGGGCAGGGCTGGAGAGAAAGAGACGATCAAATTCACAGGTGTGACACTACAGATTTGCTCCTACCATTTTGACTGTGTGCCAAGGGGGCACCCTCTTATTGATGACAGGAATTACTGAATGCAGTAAGAGTTGTCCCCAGCCAACCCAGGGTTTACTTTCATTGTGCAAAGCTGAACAGGCTGGAATAGTGGTTGAATGGGGCTTTTACAGAGGGTGCACTGACTTACTTCTAAGTCTCTCACTGTCATAAGTCATGGAGAATCTATGACAAGAGAAGGAGAAAGCAAAAGCAGCCCTAGAGATACCCTGGGTTGTCCCAGGAGGAACAGAGGAAGTTCAGTACATTCTTGTACCAGAGTGAGCATGGAAAGAGCTACAAAACACTCTTTCATTAAAATTACTAAATAACTTTACTCCCTTTGCATTCACATTTGTGGTGCTCTCACAGTAAGTTAATTCTCTGCCTTTTGTGGTTTTGATGGCAAAAAACATTTGGAATGTAATTGCGTTGACTGTTCCTATTATCAAGATTGACCACATTGCTTTGAAATTACTCAGCCACTATCTTATCACAAATGGATTGGTGTAATTCTTTGGTTTATTTTATGTTTAATGCAAATGTTTTGAATTAGGAGTCTCTGTATCAGATTTAGGTGTACATATTCTTGCTTTTGTTTCTTGACCATATTAATAGTTTAACAGGAGTGTCTGCATTTGTCAGTAGGAATCCTCCAGTCTGGGGGCTGATAGACAAAGACTTATCATGAGCGTCATGAGGCTGACTTTGTCACTCCAAACGATTGATTAAAAAGCTTGGCAATTTTCCAACTTCAAAAATCTCAAATAATGACCAAGGCCAGGGGAAGTGTGGGTGTCCTAGGTTTCTTTTTACATACTACCTGATGTGTTAATTTGTTAACTTCATACAAAATCAAGAAGTTAAAACAGGGCTCACAGGCAGGCAGCCAATATCTCAGTGGATATTGGCATCAACGTAAGCCCAAAGGTTGGAGAACTGAATGTGGATACTAAATATTACACAAACACAATTTTAATTGGCTCACTATACTAATCTTTATGGATTAAAGTCTAATCTAATGAATCATCTAATGATTTCAGCAAATAGAAAATGTGAATTTACCTTGATCAGCCCTGAAATACCAGTAGGTCTTTCCAGGAACCTCAATTTACTTTTTCAGTGTTTCCTATTATAAAAAGTAGGTTCTAGAAGCCTGACGCAGATTGAACTCAAGGAAAAGGAGTCTTCCAACTTCACTAATACATGGGTTAAGCCGTCATGGATGACCACGATAACCAGAGTAACCGGAGGGATTAAAACAACCATGGATAGAGTTATAGTATTACTAAACTCAACTTTTCCCTCTACAGTATTTACTCTTAGAAAATTAATTGCTTTGCTTTTTTATATTAGCTTTTTTCATGCTGTGCCTAGCATGGAAAACCTTGACAATTCTAATGGAGGAAGACAAATCTTCATAATCATATTGATCTGCAAATTTTAGAGATGTTTTTGCTCATCTTTATATTTTCCCTAAACCTCTTTCTATTTCTGTCCTGGCTGCTCTGTGGAATCTACCAGGCAGTCTGCTGGTATTATCCTGTGGAAGTCTTGTATACAGAAATTGGTATAAAAAAGATGAATTTTCATTCACTTTTGTTTTGGAAATAAAGAGTACTAAATACCATTGGTACATAACAAGAATGTTAGGCTCATTTTAGACTTTTAGCTCTGTAGTGGGTGAAAAAGTGTATTACAGCCATTGATAGATTTTTTTACCCATTTGAAAGATGTGACTCTGAGAATTTACATACATTAATCAAGATGAGACACTGTTGTTATTATTATTATGATGTTTTCGCTTGCTTTCCTGCTGCTTTTGCTGCTGTTTTGCGGTGTGTGGTGTTCAGTGTTTAAATGTAGCAGCTTGGGTACTTCACATCAGTCTTAGTATACGGAGTACTCTTTTTGAGAATTCTCAAAATCAAGAAAAAGTTGTCTTATTTCCCAGTTACAGTTTATTTTAGAATTCTTTAATTATACCTAAGACCTACTATTGCTCTGCCCTATGATATTAAGACATCACTCTCTGCCAACTTGTACTTGCATAATCATAGAATCAGAATGTTCTGAGTTGGAAGGGACCCACAAGGGTCATCAAATCCAACTTCTGAATCCACACAGGGCAACCTAAAAGTTAAACCATCTATTTAAGAGATCAGCATCGTCCTCTCTGCTCTCCTTCATGAGAAAGTTGCAGGCAGCAAATGAGGTAACCCCTCAGTCTCCTCTTCTCTAGGCTGAACAAACCTAGTATCCTCAGCCACTCCTCCTAAGTCACGACCGCTTGTCATTTCACCACCTTTGTTGCGCTCCTTTGGACACATTCTAATATTTTTATATCCTTCCTATATTGTAGACCCCAAAACTGCATACAGTACTCGAGATGAGGCTGCACTAATGCTGAGTACAGTGGGATAATAATTTCTTTTGACTGGTTAGATATATGGTGCTTAATGCTCCCAGTATACAGTTCACCGTTTTGGCCAACAGGGCATGTTGATGACTCACATCGAGCTTGCCATCAACCAAAACCTACACATCCCTTTCTGCAGGGCTGCACTCCAGCCTCTTGTCCCCCAGTCTATAACTACATCCGGGATTACACCATCCCAGGTGCAGAATCTGGCGTCACTGCTCTCAGTAGAAATTGCTTTCAGTAGAAATAACCAGAGTTTTACCAAATCAGTTATCATTATTTTACAACAACCAAATTATGGTGAAAATGTCTTCCCAAGCTGTAGGGCAATAGAGAGTGATGCTTACTGTGAGCATTTTGTACCATAAATCCCAGCAAGCTGAGCGTACTTGTTAACTGCTGCCTCCAGATATTTATTGACGAACTGGTGTTGTCTCATTGTTACCCTGCCATTTAGAATTCCCTTCTTCAGGATAAACAACATGCTTCTTTGTTAAGCATTTCTAAAAAAATAAATAAAGCAAAGATATTTTTCTAATTTAGTCAATGGATATGTTATGATAATGTGTTTAAAATTCACTGTAAGTAATTTTGTTGATGTCAGTATTATGAGATACCCTATAAATGAAATTGTATTGTATTGTAAACCTGTCCAGTAGATCAATAGATATTATGAAGAACCAAAATAATTTATTTCACCTTCCTCTTAAATGAAAACCTAAGTGGTCTGAGACTGGGTTATTTATTTGAAATAATCTCTAAAGACAGAATTTCTTTTTTGGGTAAGATAAAAAAAAAAGGAATCAAGAAAGAGATAGCTAAAGGAATAATAATAATTAACTCTTTCTAAAACCATATAGGATGACAATTTTACAGTAGCAGAAGATGTATATGAGGGAAGAAGGGACACTGATACTGTGGCATTTGGTATATTCTTTATATGAGGTACTAGATCTCCTTGTGTTTTAGTGCTGAGACAGTGTCGTGGTTTGGGCTGACTTCTTCTGTAAACAGACCAGGCCAGGAACTGAAACTGTAATAAGAAGATTACATTATTGGCATTACTGGGGTTTTTTTCTAGCCATGAATTATGTGCATATATACACATAGGCTCATCACATCTGAATTACAGTACAGATTGATCGAACCTAGCTGCTAGTCATTTTTCTTGTAAGAGTCTATAAGATATTGCAGCTTTTTGTTCAGCTATTTAAAAAAGAGATTGAGCTAACATTTGGTAAATTATACAAGTAGCATAAAATACCTGAGCAATAGGAAAAGATGTTACTTCTCTTTATACCTTCTTAGGTCTGAGACAATTCACTGAAAAGACCTAGAAACTTTAACATTTTGTGCCAGAATTTGATGTCCAATTTACTTCAAGGCAGGGTGGTGGTGGGAAGTTTGGTCGAATGCATGAGAACTCGTTCATTGGTTAAATGTAGAATCTGTTTTTCATGTCAGTTTAGACAGAATGACAATTTACAGAGCCAAATAGCTACCTGCAATCTTTTAAATATCACAGGTTTATCTTCCTATGCTGTTAGCACAGTTAACTAGAATAACTCAACCAAATAATTTTAAACATATGAGCTACAGTTACTGCATTAGGCCAAAGGCTACCACTAGATTAGATCTCAGATTGGCATTCTACTGGTACAGCTTGCTGAAATGAAAATTATGTTTGGAAGATAATTCTTTTTAAACAGCTCAATTTTCAGATCTCTGAGACTGGGTGTTTGAAATTACCTAAACCATTTGCAATTTCTCCGTACTTTGGCAGTATTGTGATAAACATATGTGTCTTGGTAAGTCATGGGATACTATGTTTATTCTGAAACATCTTGGTGCTTTCCTTTTCAGAAAATCCGAACATTGTTTGTTGGCATTTGAACAGAACACAGAATACTAATTGGTACCAGGAGAGTGTTGAATTTAGTTATTGAGTGAGAGGGCACCTGGCTAGCTCCTACTTATGTGCATACATGTACAAAGCAAACTGCATTTGAAGAAAAATTTTCACATTTTAGCTCTCGCCTGGACGTGCAAGTAAGTCAGAAAATGATTAGAGTCTTCACAGTCCTTCTTCTAGTGCGCAACCAAGAGCAAATTGACTGCAGAAATTCAAGTATTCAGGTTATTGTATCCTGTTTTCCAGCTTATTTTTATTTCCATGGTTATGAGCTAGGAATTATCTTTTATTATGACTGTTTTTTCTCTTACACATCCATGTTGTTTCTCCAGGCTGTCCATAATATGTACTTTTTCTGTTGAGACACCTATGCTCACATCTGTCATACGCTGTCATATCTCCATTGTCTCCTTCATTGCTGTAAGATCCCCATCTCTGGTTTCCCTTAATTTCAAAGTCCTCCCTCCAAATTGTTTAAATAAACCTGTACTTTAAATATGTCCCTCAGCAATTTTGACTTGATCATCCTGACCCCTCTGAACCATCAATTACCCTTGTTTTATCAAATCATGTTCAGGCTTCCTGTCCTTATCTTAAGACATCTTAATTCTTTCTTTCTGCAGTATGTCTGTTTCTGTCTACTAGATTGAGATTTATTAAATATTTCGGCATTTTAAGATGAAAGAATGTGTCTGACTGCATATTCAAAAGCAGTGACTGCCTAATTCCCACTGAAAGTAACAGTCGTTCATCCTCATCAGGAGGATCCACAGTCCAGCCTTGCAGACTCCAGGCTCCCATCCTGGGTTCTCTCTTCTTTTCCTCTGTCAGGAGACTAGTTCCTTCACCTTCGTCCTAAGGGCAACAAAATCCAGTGCCATCCAGTCTGTGGAGAAAGTTTGCAGCGATTTGGAACACTGCTCCACCAAATAGTTTCTTCCTTCCATTTCCAACACAATTTTTCAGGTTTTCCAATTAACTATAGCACAACTGAAGAGGAATAAATTATAAGCAGATTACAAAGCCAGAGAGACTGCTACAGACCAACGATGGCGATCCCAACAAAGAGCTTGAGCTAAGTGGGGAAGCCTCCCATTTTATGCATTTTTCTCTGGCTTTGAAAATCTTTTTGTGTCACTCTGGAATGAAAGCCAAGTGTGCAAAAGCTTTTGGCAAAAATGGGACTTTATCAAAATGATGTTTGGCTCAAGAAACTCAGGTTTTTGGTCTTTTAAGCTCATTTTCCAGGAAGTCGATTCTAGAGTTTAGAAATAATCCTGTCAAAATGTCATTAAAGTCAGTATTTGTTTCCAAAATGTTCCAGTTTTGGCATAATGTCAGTTGGAACAGAAAATATTTAATTGAAAAAAATCTGACTAGTTCCATAAGTGTCATTACATTCATTAAGTACATATGTAACAGTAGCTGAATTAGCTATCTGTTTACACACATGAAGTCATCTGCAATATTATGAAGTCAAACAGGGCTCAAAGGGTTGGTTGGTTAACAGTGTCATAAATTTTAGTAACCCTTGATCTTAACGTGATGCTCATTATAGCATATGTCTGTGAACAAAACTAATTGAAACATCAGGAAATGGTCAGAACGTAAATGAAAAGCATTAGCAAAAAAATTGAAAACATTTTAATTAACTTAGAATAATGCATTAGGGTGACGGGCAAATTAAATTGCTATCCAAGTCCTGACACTTTTTTTATTTGAAACCATAACACAATTATTTATCCAATGAATTCATTTTCTGTTGATAGTAATATTAGCTTTTAAGTAACACATGAGGACCTAAAAATAGTTTAATACAAGGCTTTAGGGGTCATCTTTCCTAATCCTCTAACGTTATTGTAATCAGGAACAGTTTTACTGAATATAATTATACTGTATTCATGGCAAAATATGTACTTTATCTGATTTTTCTGCTATCTCATGTAAAAGTAGTCAAGTCCTCTGAATCTTAGTCAGGCCATGTGAAGAAATATTAGATGTTTCTCAGACAGTTACCACTGTATTCATATGTAATTTCTTTGATGGTTTCTCTCTGTTTCGTGTGTGTGTGCACGCGTGTGCCCACACATTTATTCCATCTGTCAGATCCTGTCCTTCCATCTATCTGAAGACTTACAGACTTTGGTTAATATTTCTCTCCTGCATGACCGGGATGGCACATCATGGTGCTATGGAAAATACATAGAAATAAGATGGAAGGAGCTGGCAGGAACTTTTTTACTCCGAACTCAGTGTATGTCTTTGCCTTCCATGCTTTTGAAACTAGTATCCTGTGAAGTACAATTGAATTTTGAAAGCTATATTGCAATACTGTTTATCTATGTAGCATACATTATCAGAGAATCACTTTCTATGTAGAGCTTTTTTTTCAAACTTGCCAAGCACATTTCTTATTTCTTAGATATTTTTTAAAATGTTGGTTTCTAAAACTACTCACTGTGCTGAAAAAATCTTGCATATAAGGGTAATAAATGCCATTTTCTAAGGGACTGCAATTCTCTTGCTCTCTCAAGGGCCGTGCTGTTAGAATATTGTTGAAGCCAAATGAGAAAACCTTTAATTTGACTAGCAGAGAAGACCACTGATGACTACTACCCTTTTTCTGGAAGGACTTCCAAAGGGCAGACAGTCCTTCCAAACAGCCACTAGAAATATTGCCTGTTCAAAATCAGACTTCTCAGGTACACGGTAAGAAAAGCAGCACGAGAAATAAAAGGCAAATAAACAGGCTACTGAAAATTTATTCACACAGGGACACTAGAAGAGTTGTTGCTCAATAACTGAAAAAATAGTTTTAAAATTGGTTACCTTAAACTGTATACAGGTCTATGACTTATCTAGAATTAAAGCTGCTTTAAGTCGATTTAGCTTCCTTTGCTCCCAAAGCAACATTAAACTACTTATGTTCAATTAAAATGTGAATAAAATGGTTTATCCACAGAGAAGTCCAATGCATTTTAACTAATTCACTGCAAAATTTAGTTAGACTTAGATAATCTATTGTTTGCTTCCTACTTGAAAGAAATTCTGATCTCAAAAAGGTTCAGATTGGGATTATTCCATTTTGTTGCTACTAGAAAGGATCTCAGGATGAGTTAGAAGTGTACAAATGAAAGCAGCTAGTGCAGGGGTCTTAGTGAGAAGAACCACTGTGGTTCATGTCCACCAAGCCAGGAAGCAGCCCATCACCAGGAAAGTGCATATTAATTTGGGTAGTTGAAATTCTATCTTGACAGAACAGTCCAGGAAAGCTAGAGAAGGACTCTACAAGCACATGTAAGCAGGTCTGCTCTACTCAGCCCTTCTACCTCACTGGGGGAAACAGAAGGAGTTAGTGTCCACTAGTGATGAGAATCTAGAACATGTCAGTGTGGAAAAGACTGAACAGAGAGATGACACAGTCAGGAGAAGAGCTGAAAAGGTGTCTGATTATTACACAATTCTGGTATAGAATATCTGAAGAGCCCTTTATTTAGACAGGAAAAAACCTGCCAGTGTAACTGTGCTATGGAGTTGTTGAGGCAAGTACTCTGGTATATACCTAGTGTAGCTTTATACTGTTCTGGAGACCAACTTTGAGCAC
Organism: Anarhynchus alexandrinus; assembly: GCA_008711295.1. Lineage (NCBI taxonomy): Eukaryota > Metazoa > Chordata > Aves > Charadriiformes > Charadriidae > Anarhynchus > Anarhynchus alexandrinus. The sequence continues at coordinate 626,453 of VUYV01000393.1, forward strand.
CCATGCTACTGTCAGGGCTCATACAAGAGGCTGTTGAGTAAAAGTTATCACATTTTGTTTGGGAAGATCAGGCCATAATTCCAAAGCTGCTCCTCTGAAGAATCACTGAATGACAGAAAGGTTGAGGTTGGAAGGGACCCCTGGTGGTCATCTTGTCCAGCCACCCTGCTCAAGCAGGGCCACCAAGAGCCAGTGGCCCAGGACTATGTCCAGATGGCTTTTGAATATTTCCAAGGATGGAGACTCCACAGCCTCTATGGGCAACCTGTGCCAGTCACCCTCATAGTAGAAGAAAGGTTCCAGCTGGAACCTCCTGTGTTTCAGTTTTTGCCCATTGCTTCTCGCCCTGTCACTGGGCACCATCTTCTTCAGATACTTGTATGCTTTGATAAGATCCCCCCAACCCTTTTCTTCTCTAGGTGAAACAGTCCCAGCTCCCTCAGCCTTTCCTCACAGCAGAGATGCTCCAGTCCCTTAATCATCTTTGTGGCCCCTCTCACCAGTATGTCCATATCTCTCTTCTACTGGACACAGTACTCCACGTAAGGCCTAACTGGTGCTGAGTAGAGGGGAAGGATCACCTCCCTTCAACCTGCTGACAACGCTCCTCTTAATGCAGCCCAGGATACCACTGGCCTTCTTTACTGCAAGGTCAAATTGCTGTCTCATGGTGAACTTGCTGTTCACCAGGACCCCTGGATCTTTTTCTGCAAATCTGCTTTCCAATCAGGTGTCCCCCCTCATATACTGGTGCTTGGAGATGTTCCTCCCCAGGTGCACTATCCCTTGTTGAACTTCATGAGGTTCCAGAGCTCAGCCCGTTTCTTCAGCTTCTTCAGGTCTCTCTGGATGGCAGTATGACCTTCTGGTGTATCAGCCATGCCTCCCAGTTTCGTGTCCTCAGCACACTTGCTGAGTATAGACTCTGCCCCAAAACCTGGATCATTTTGTATTTCTCCCTTAGTACAAGCTTAAACATACACGTTATTTTTAGAACTTTTTCAAAGAGTAACCTAAAGTTTGAGGTCCAAAGTTAGTTTAGAAAGTCACCTTAGGCTATGGAAACCTGTATCTGATAAGTGGTTAAGAAAATATATAAAAAACAGGTGCTAGAGAGATTGTTCTTGCCGTAATTTTTAACAGTACATGTACACCTTTATAAATATTGAAAAAAAAAATTAGTCACTTTTATATCGTTGCTAAATACTGGCTCAACTACTTAATTATAAGCACACAGGGTTGACAGTTTCAGCTTGGATGTTTATCTGAAATAGATTAATTACTCTTGGTTATGCAAAATAGGCTCGGGTTATACAAAATAGGTACGAAGATCTCAGAAGAACATTTTCTTTAGTTAAGATGTTGATGTTTGTCCTTCAGTTCCAGCTCAGGAGAGAAAAAATAAAAGCAAAGAAAACAATTTAAAATAAATGTAAAGGATTTGTTTCACATCGCAAAATTTCTGTTTGGGTTTCAGTTTTGGTGAAACACTGGACAGACTAATTTTCATTGCTTAGGCATACACACACTGTATACATAAATATAGCAAACCTCAGATATAAACACGTGTCCACCAGTATATAGATCTTAACAGACCTGTCAAGTCTTAAGCACTGTGCATAAAACCTGAGGCACCTTGCCCCACTGTCCCCTGCTTCTGATGCCTTCAACTCACCCTGCTGGGAAGCCACTGCCTTCCTCCTACTCAAAGACCATGCGTGCTGGGCACAGCTCCTCACATCATAGAATCATAGAATGGTTTAGGTTGGAAAGGACCTTGCCTGCAGTCATCTGCCGAACTCTTGTGACGCTGGGAATCTCATGTGCTGGGAAAAAAAGGTGCATAGAGAGGGTTAGAGATCTGCGTCACTGACACCACATCTGCTGTCTCCAAGACAACACACTGATAACCCCCGAGAACTCTACAAAATCTAACTTCATAGAGAAATAATGACTAACTAGTACGATTGAAAAAACTTTCTGAAGTACATTGTAATATATAATATATCCCTCTGTCCCTCCCTCAGTCCAAACTAATCATGTGCTCTTCCAATTTACATCTAACTGGAGCTAGTGTTCACAACGTTTTGCAGAACACAGTCTAAGGCTGATTTGAATGATGTCAGGACGAAAACGAGAAGAGAACAACAAAAATCTTCAGAAATCTAGCATAGGTAAAAGAGAAAGTTTGCTTTTTTAATCATTGTTTATATGGTTTCTACGCCAACAGCTTCTTTATATATTAGGAATATGATATTCTGTGTCGTGTGATTAATCATTAAGTATGTTTGTTGGGGGACAATTATATGGAGGCCTTAATATCAGCGGAGCTCTAGTAGGTGTAGGGCTTGGCTCAGTCCAGGTTTAGGTCTTTACTTTGGGGTCTGTTGGAATGCAAAGAGTAACTAATTTTTACTTTCCCTATTCACTTCATTTTGCAGAAGCTTAAGTGGAACGAGGTGAATCAGGCCCTTTGTGTCATATATAATTTACATGATCTGTAGTGAAGGATATTTTCATGTAGGAACTTAGATCAGCTTAAAACTTATTAATATAGTTCCTGGTGAGACATGGTAGAATTCCAATTGCTCACCTGAAAAAACATATCATGTTATGATTTCTACAGTGTTTCTGTACTGCAAGAGGTTTTTCTATTAGTGAAAGCGCAGATACATCTGAGTACATAATAAACAGGAACTAAGCTACCCCACCCTTTTCAAAAGAACTAATCAAGTACTACAGGGAAAATAAACGTAAATAAAATATTGATTAAGAACTAAAAGGATTTTAATTATATTACTTTCAGAAATAATTTAATTTAACCTAAACAGACAACTGGGAGCAGATACTTTGCCTTAGCATTTTTCAAATCGCTAATTAAAATTTCCAGGAGGAAATTCAAGTTTAGTGTCTGGATTTTAAAGATAAATAATGTTTGTTTCTTATGAGTTTATGAAGGTTTATGCAGTGCCAAAATGTAATATTGCACATGCATTCTTTTTAAAATAATCAGATAACATGGATGCTCTATGTAATACACTGTGGGTATAAAGAAGTTTTTAATTAAGAAGACTTGAACATTGAAGTGTGATTCTGGTTACATTTGTCACATGTTTTCATATAGATGTGTATCTACATTGTTTATGGAATTGTTTGGACATAACTGGTTTTTTAGTAAGATAAAAACAATTATGGTGACGGAGCACTCCTTGCATGCCCATTGCCACTGAGTGGCAATTTTACTATTTATTGGAAAAGAGATGAATCCAGTTCTTTATTCTGTGCCATAAAGACTTGATCCAAAACCCGGTGAAGTCAATGGAAATTATTCATCACTCTACAATTTTGTATTGTACTTGGCTTTCAATGCTGTTTCCTACTTTACCCCGCATTATCTAGTAGAATTCTGATTCCTTACATATACACTTCCAAATGGATTAGAACTGCAATAATAAAGGTACATGACATTTCAAAGGTTTCTCTGAAGAAACAGCACTATAAATTCTTTACAGATTCTTTATGTAATTGAATTAAACTCTTTTCACCCTCTGTGGATGTAGCGGGGAAGAGTACTGCCAAATGAAAGCAGAAAGGATGCTATTGAGCTACCTCTCCAAACGCTTAAGACAAAATAGGAGAAGAATGAACAGACCTCCACTGATATGCCTTAACACTACATTTGGGAGCATTAGCATAGAGTCCTCTCTATGCCAAGACACAGGGCTAGGACAGGTGACGGGGTATGAGAAGATGCAGAACCACCCTGAAGAAAACTGTGACATAGAGTGTTCGTCTGTCGCCTTAGCCAGTGCTTCCTCTCTTGGGTCATTATGAGTAGGCAGGTCATAGAGCATGTGACATACAATTTATATGTATTTTGAAACTGTTTCCCTTAAAATTGTGCGGTCCGTGTCTATGCTGCAAGTGTCAGTTTGCCTATCCAGTCCTCCTTGCAAATTTTGAATCAGTTTCGAGCAACATTTCAACCAACTTCACAAGTAGGTTGGGGGGACTCAAAATATGAAATTCAGAAAAACAGACAGAAGCCCTCTTAGAGGCCCTGATAACCTGCAGCACAGTGTCATGAATCGCTAGATACTAGATACACAGCACAGCAATGCTGTGACTCCTGCAGCCTATGGAAAGCTTTGGTCTGGGCGCACTTTCCTAAGACACCAGAAACACACATCTGAGGAAACCGGGCTTCACTACTGTGTTGCTTATGCAACCCATACAATCCTCCACACATGGTACTTCTGCAAGAGTAAGCTTTAAAAACGAAACTCTTTTTCTCTGTGTAGGCACGAAAGATGCAAATTTGGTGGGTCAGAATCTGAAGGCTATCTCCCCAGCTGCCCTTTCTACAACTTAATGCTTCCTTTGCACTTTGAAGTGGCTGTATTTAAGTTCCTTTGTGTACACACAGAATGATCTCTCAGGATGAAAGGTAATATGAAACTAAAGACTGGTAATTGTCACGTCTGAAGGAACAAGGGAAGTAGGAGAGATGCGCTAATATTCACTGATAATCATTCCAGCTGGTTACACCTACGTGAAACTTGTGTGCTTTTGTATTTACACAAATACACAAGTGTGCAAAGACTGTGGAGACAGGGAGAGCGCGCCGACTGTTTGTTGTGTACACTGAGCGCACACGAGCCTACAATGCAAGTAAATGAGAACGACGTTGAAACATGATGCGTAAGCTAAAGGGAGTGTTTGAACTGGTGGATGTTCAGTGATGTATGGAGAGTCAGAGCTTACATTTACAAATGCAAGTTATATATTCTGTTTTCATTTCTTGGCCCTGTCTGTAAAGCAAACCTTTCACCATCCAGGAAAGAGGAAGAAGAGACAGAATGCTGATAGGTAAACTGCACTTGCCTTTCTTTGGTAGGGCCCGGGCTATACTTTTAACCTTTGTCTGCCTCCCTTCATCTAAGCTTTGCATATACCAAACACACAATTTACACATAATTATGTATAAGATATTGCTCATACTTCATTATGTGGAGTTTTATTAAGAAAAGTTTTATTCCTGTAAGTCACATCCATTAATACAAAGTGAATATTGCTGTAAACTGATCTTAGCTCAGTTCAGTATCTTACTTTCCATTAAAATCAAAGGTAGTTGGGCACTTAAATATTTCTCTTGATCTGGACAACAGTGCAACAGTTTCCACTCTCATATTAAAAGTAATTTGGTCATTTACATTTTTTTTCCCAAATGCTTCAGTTTCTCTACTGTAACAACAGGAAAATAGTGCGCTATTAGGTGAGGATGAATAAATCTGAAATTGTGAGATGTTTAGATCTTACAGTTAATCGGCCCACATGAGTAGGTCAGACAGATGGTGATTACCATAACTGAAGACCATAGTACTTCAAGGAGTGCTAAATAGTAAATGACACAGGACGGTTCCCTTCTTGTCCTTTGAACCTGATCAACTCTAGCATGAATACCCTTTGAAGGGACCTGAAACATATATTCCTTACTCAAACAAATGAACTTCAGACATGAATATCATAGCCCCCAGGGACAATCTACAGCTAACACAGTCATACAGTTGATTTTTTATCTGTCTGAATGGAAAATAAAATTGATATAAATATTGGTACATTTTACTCCAAAGCAAGTGTGCTTGGGATCAAATGCGTGCCTCTAAGGAATAACAAATTAAAACCCCCACAGTCAGTGTGCAAAGTTCACAGAACATCATAATTTATAAACCCCACTGTATTTATTAGACTGCTCCATTTGTTTTTTAATTTTGAATAAACTTCATTTTTTATTTAGTTCCTGATTCTGTCCCTCCATTAACAGAGGCTGATGAATATGTATGTTTGCAATTTCCTTTGAAATCTGCACAGAAAGCAGGAGTGAACCCTAAATTCAAATAAATAACTGCAAAGACTCAGTGGCTGACAGGTATGTCTTGCCTGAATGTGCCTGGTTGTTTGCACATGTGTCTACTCATTCATACGGCTGACAAGGTATCATCTTAAGAGCACAAAAAAGACAGCCTTTAAACTGTGACCCAGATGTGGACTTGCCATAGAGGCATTTAATTTCATGAACTTCTTTTTAAGGTGAAGAAACCGTGGCTGCCAAAAGAAAAAGGAGGAAAAAGACGTGGATGACATCAGTGGGGGAATATATATCCCATATTCCCTGAGGTTTGTTGTAAGATTTTACTTCTTTGCTGTGAGTTGGATGAATCCTGCAAAGAAACTTTTCATCAGGACAAACTTTTTTGTTAAAACCATTTTCCTCCACCGTTTCTACTCTTTGACTGTTTTCTTTCTAAAAGTAGCTCAGTGATTGATTTAGTTGTGTCAAAGCAGCAAAAGCAAAACAGACTCAAGGAGGGAGAGCATATAAGCAAGTAAGTGAGGCAGATTTTTATCCAGACTTGCCTCTTTTTCCTTTTTCTGTGTAACTTATGTTTTTTTTCTTTTCTCTCTCAAGAGCTTTGTCTCTCTTTCAGCTTGGCCTTACTGCTGACGTGACCTAAGCATAGGAATAGACTTTGCTACCGCATGCAGTAACCACTTAGCCACAAGCGACCCCACCATGCATTTTCATTCACGATTCTGAGCCAAGGAGGTGAGTTACACCTCTGTTCAAGCATCCAGCTTCCAGATTCTTTTAACTGGGACTGGGAGAAGTACAATTGCCAAGTGTACGCCTGGAAATACCAATAGCAGCATTTCCCAGTCTTTCTGTAGCTGAACAATTCTTGAGAAAATTCTCATGTTTCTCGCCTCACAGGTAAGGTGATAGGTAGGCACCCACGATCAAGGTATTTGCATACTTGTTACACTGAATAGAGGTTATTTTTCCCTCAGAACAAAGAATCTTGTAGGAATATGAATCTATATGTTCATTAATTATGCTACCCAGCGAGTGAGCTGACTAGATTAAATATAGAGAAAATATTAATCATGCTTTCATTATTAGTCTGAGGTAACGCTTGCCTTTCTTTCACATAGCCCTTCAGAGTGAGAGGGTGGGTGGAGACGACTGTATGGTGTCGTGGGATCATATGAGAGCTGGAACGATACTGGGTGGAGGGAGTGGTTGTGGGATAGTCTCTGGGAATGTGTGGTCATAAATATTTAGGTTAGCACATTATTGCAGTGTCTGCAAAATCCTGAGGATGGGATCTGTGTGTAGATGACCTTGAATTTAACTAAAACTGCATTGGTTGAAAGGGACGTGGTAAGATGGGCAGGGAGGATACAGATGTCACCGGGCCTTTTGCCTGAAGCAATAGCTGCTGAAGGCTTTGGAGACCAGAAAGATGCTGAAGATATTGGGGCTGAAGAGTGCAGTAGATTCAAGGGTGACATAAGGGTGTGACACTACGGTGTGGTAATAAGGGGAACTACTGGTATGACATCGGTGTTGATGGTGCTGGGATGATACTGTGGAGACTAGTGGGGAAGGAAAGCTGGCAGTTCCTGGACAGATGGGATTGCAAGGATGTGAAACCTGGTGCAACCCAGCATAGCTGCTGTTGTTCTCTCTCTCACAGAATAGCAGTGATGATGAAATTATGTCTGGGTCAGACAAAATGAGTGAAAGAAGCACTGCATTCATGCTGAAGTTGTCACTGCTGTTCAGGGGAGACAGGAAGAAAACTGGACCAAGTCTGTTGCTCCTCCCAGTAAAGAAGGTTCAGAAGCCAGGACAGAGTGGAGATGATCAGTCTGGAGCCACAATTTATCTGAAATGTGTTATCACATTTATGTTAGTGACCCAGTGTTCACAGTAACATGGCCTGGTGTCTACAGCCTAAGGTGTCTATGCTGCAGTGCCTTGGGTATGTGATTAATACCTACTAGTAGGTCTTAGTAGGTTAGTAGGTAGATTGGTAGGTTATTTAGTAGATTAGTAGGTAGACATTACCTATTAGTAGATAATTATGCTAGTTAGTAATAATGCCTAATTGTGGTTATTAAAACAGATATTTTCTGATTGCTTAATGTAACATAAACTATGTTATGCATATTTCTTAAAAAGATGGCAAACTCGAATACTGCTCATGAACTAGCAGAAGATCAGAGCAACATTTGCAAAAAATTTTACAGAGCCTACTTTCAAACAGTATATGGACCACAGAAAGCTGGAGTTTATTCGAACACTATTTCTGAACGCAAAACACACTGACTATCACTGACGAAGTTATTCATGAGAAATTATTCACTTAGTCCTGGTGGGATGGATGTGGTAATTGCTTTGCCATTTCAACTCTTTGTGCTCTCCCTTCTGCTGTTGAATTTCCAAGTGCAGTGTGGCATGTTTTGAGATTTTAATCACCTTCATGCAGTAGCTAGTGATCTGATTTTCCACTGATGGAGGTATAGGGGTGAGGGGGAAAGGAATTTCTCAGCCAAGAAGGCTATCTGGACTAGCAAAGTCAAAGTCATGACTGTACTTGCCCTTTCATTCTGCAATTACGAACCCTTCCAAATGTTTCTGTAGTTATTTATTTTTCCTGTGTCTTCCTCAATTCGGAAGATTCACAGCCAAGCAGAAAAACACCCTGTATTCAAACGTATGAAGGCCAAACTAGGACCTTCGTTACTGAGACCAGTTCCTGAGGAGTGTCAGTTCCATTTTGTAGCTCTATGGCTTGCTTATGATCTTAGTATCCAACATTTTGTTTCACTTTGCTTTGGGGGGTTTTTTTGGCTTTAAAACACCTGCTCCACTTTCCTTATTTTAAATGTAGAAGAAAGGCCTGCCTAGGGTCCTTATCTTTCTTCTATATGGCACTTAAAAGAATCCCCTTCTTCCCCCTTTTTTTTTTTGGCTTTTGATTGGACTGTTTACCACCCTACAATGCACACAGTTGTCATTAAATTTTGTCATTACATTTTTTCTATGCTCTTATCACTGTATTCCATAGACAACAATTGTCAGCAAAATGATAAGAAGAAGAAATCGATTTGAAAAACAGCAAAGAAGATAGGTAGAATATTTATGAAATGAAGGGAATATATCAGGTAGATCTCATAATACAAAAACTTGCATACTTTGTGAACATTCAGACCCACGTCCTCTGTTGGATGGGGGTCATTGAAGCAATTTTAGCTGTCACATTTCACACTAGAGTATTATAATGGAACTGAATTCCCCTTTTACACCTGAATTGTGAAACAATATATTTATATTCTACAAGCATTAATTGTATGTATCATTTGTGTTACTAGAATTCTTCATTTGCCAATAACTTTTGATGTATTTTAATTAGTCTTTATTTTCTATATTTACTAACAGTTGTTACAATGCAAGCCATTCAAATCACTTTGCAAAGTTTATTTGAGGCCAGTGGAGACCATCAAATTAATTTCTTCTTTTATTCTTGTTCCTATAATGTTACTATGACATCATAAGCTAATGATGAGTCCCTCAATTATGAGTCTTGTTCTTTATCCATAACAATGAAAGATCAAGATCAACCACAGTGCTACCTTATGTACACTGTATTTAGGATATTAATAGTTCTGCTGCTCTTCATACATACATAATTCTTAATGTTAAACTCTGAAATCCTGGCTAGAGAAGAAAAACAAGTCACATGTCAGGATAAGACTCTGATTCAAAGTTTTTGGAAGACCACAGAAAAGCTTCCAGCGATTTCAGATGGTTCAGTACTCAGTCTCAGAGTCCTTTCAGAGAAGAGTGATAGGTACTAACTGATGTTGGTGTGTACCACCAACGGAAAAGGTTAGATGTGGAGAAACTAATTAAATTTTTCTTCTCTTCTTTTTTAAAAAACTTAAAATCACATTAAACTTCCATTGATTCTTGTTCTCATTACGGTTCTGAAATTATCATAAGTGTTACAAAAAGCATAATACGTCACATTCTTTTCTGGGTAGAGTCCATCATAAAAGGATAGTAATTCAGTGACATGTTTTGCTCTAGGGTAGATAAAAAATGAGCATGAGAATTGAGTCTTAAACTGAATTCTCCAACTTTGTGGAATGTTCATAAGAAAAAACACTAATCCAGCAAAAAAAAACATGGGCAGGATCATAATGAGGAAAGGGTATAAAATTACTGAATATCCTAATGACACCATTGCAGAAAGTATTTTACTGTAGGTTTTTTTTCAGTGATTTGGCCAAGTTAGTCTCAGCAGTTCAGAGGTAGGCATGTTCAGTCAGTCATCAAGGAAGTGGATCATCATATAATTCTTTTATTTGTTGTTCCTTTTTAAACTTTTCTGAGCCACCTTGAGAGGCTAGGCTCCTATTCCAAGATCTGGCATGCATTCCTAGGACTTACACTTTCGATACAACCGGAGTTACCATCTCTCCCTGCAGTATTATAAGGTGTAGCAACCAGTAATTCAGTATGTTTTCCCCTTGTAGTACTTTTTCAACGAAAAAATACAAGTTAATAATTGTTAAAGCCACAACATCAGATTGTCATTTGACTTGGAGCTCAAGTGTAGACAGTGAGAAGAGCTGTTTGGCTGCGGTGAAAGACAGCAAAGCAGCAAATGAATTATGGAAAGACCTAAGAAAGGATAGCGAAATGCAGTTTTGCTCTGCTCAACTTACTATTTGCACTGTCTGTACCGTTACACACTGTACTTGCACCTCTTGGATTTCTGCTGCATAACGAATTAAAATTATGGGGAAAACCAGTTTTTTTATAAAGTATCTGCAAAAAAAGAAAAAAAAAAACTGGATTACTCTATCACCTTAAGTGACAAGTATATCCTTATACTACAGGCCAAATAAGATCTCAGGAAAATATTTCCCCTAACTTTGGACAGCCCAAGAGAAATATCCTCTTTTTTTGGGAAGGCATACACCTAAGTCTAACTTATTTAAACAGATTCTTGGCATAGATAAGGCCATATGTGCCTTTTTTTTTTTTTCGTATTTTGTACGAAATAGGCTTGATTCCAGTGGAAACTACAAAACAAAATTAATAAAAAAATTACTTTAGTGTTTGATGGAGTATATATGACCTAATTAAACAAAATGTCTTGGTGCCCAAGAATGCATACGAAGTAACTAATGTGGTCACTCCTGTATGTAGCAGCCGCCTCATCGTTCACAATCACACTGACATTTAGCCTTACCACAGACATTCCTGTACATGCTCTATTATGTGACCCTGGTTTTCTTGGAGTCAACAAGTTTTTTCAACATAAGATCATTGCTAGAATTACATTTTGTCTATGTGTTATATCAATGCAGATCATACCAAGGAAGCCCATATATTATTAATGTTTTCTACAATATGTTATTATTATCTAATTCATTGTAATCAGGTAACCTCCCTAAGTTCTGTATGTTGCTGTTGTGGAACTTGAAGCATGAATGCTTCTTCAGGGCTGGATGATTTGCTTGACAGAGGGAGCTGACATTAACAGTATCAACTGCTGAAATGAAGGTTCTAGAAACCTTTTAGCATATCTCAGACCTGGCTATCTGAATAATTCATCCAAAGAGTCGCCTTGTGGGGGAAATATCTAACTTGTGTCTCTGACATAAAACCACACAAAAGGACAAATTGAAATATTCAAAATGTCATCATAACTTAGTGTAATCTGCAGAAATAGGGATGTTACGTGTCTTGCGGGGCCCTGACTGCAGTATAATTGAAATCGGATTATTCTGCAATAGGACACTACAACCTATTTGATAGTATTAACTAAATGAAAACCTCTGGTGCAAGGGGTAATTCTGATTTTTTTCAATATGTCTGAGGAGCTCAATAATCACCACCTCAACACAGTCTGGATAGTCTAATTGTGATGGTGGAACACAGATGGACTTTTAATACATTTCTATCTTTAGCAGGCCCAGACGTTCACTCTGAAGTCCAGACCAGCTTGCAGACAGATACAGGGTTCGTGACTCATCCATCCTGTTTAAAGGGCAGAAACACAGAGCTCAGAAATCAAGCCCTGAATGCTGGCTTGTGTGGAGCCTGTGGGCATTCATGTGGAGATTCTGCTCACTGGGAACACTGGTGGAACCACCCAGAGCCTCAAAGAGTATTCTGAAACTAGAGTGGCACTACAGAGTTCAGTAGTGGCTCTAATTTTTACGAGGAGATTACATTTGTGAAAACGGAATGGATATTAACAAGTTGCAATGATGAATCTCTCCAGCATGGTAAAGTGCACGTGGGCTCATGACAAGAATATAAAAGAGGCCTGTTAATTGGAAATGGAAAAGAAAGAAAATGGACACTCCAAATGTGTTACTTGAATGGAAACTCCAATTCACAAAGGAGGACAATGTCCCGCTACAGGGATGCAGCCATGAAAAAGACATATATGGTAGTAGTTATCTGAAAATATTAATGACTATGACATAATGACCCAGAGAACAGAAAGCATATGAGCCAGATTAGTTCAGCTCAACAGAGTGAGGTCTGAAAGGAGACACAGTGGATGTCTGTCTTGATGCTCTAGTTTGAAGTAGGAGTGTTCTTTGAGGAGAAGCTTCCAATTATCTTCACTTACCACTCTGTGGTTTACTCTTTGGGAGTACACAAACTAGATTCCTTGCAGATTAAACTAAACCCGGAGATGTGGTACAGGAATGCACTGATGCACTCCAGTTACTAATGAGTATTCAGTCTGTAGGACTAGACTACAATTAGTACAAAGTCAAACCACCGAAACACAGAAGTGTGGGTGTTGGGTCTTTAGCACCGTTATCATGTGCATAGTATGAGCAAGAAAAGGCTTTGGAAACTGTTACAGCCACGCAGAGCTGGCTGCTAGCCCTTATATATTCTTGCTGGTTTTGGTGAAGAGTGCTGGGCTCAAGACCTCTTTCTGAATTTTATATTAAACTGGTCACTTTAACTCTCACCTACAATATGCTAAACAATGAAAATATATTTGACTTTCAAAAGAAAAAAAATGGAAAGCCAGACCAGAAAAAAGACATTATCTAATTGACTTAAATAACTGAGATGGAACTAAGACCATTAGAGATGGTTTAGTGGGGACTAAACATTCTAACAAGTCCAGGTTTGTGGCTGTGGTGTAGGACTCTCTTTTTGCGGTTGTTGTCTTTCAGAGTAGTGTGTTTCCAGGTCTTTTTCCACAGTTAGATGATTTTTCAACAACTTTGTTGTTTTGATTTTCCATTTGGGCTTCACAACTACTTTTTAATCAATCATATTAATTAGAAAAATTAATGAACCTGAATTGTAATAACATTTAACCAAGCTCTATGAGTACAGTGCTCCCCGGACCTAAATGACTGCCTCATACAAAGATCACAGTCCACTGAATATCATTTAATTATGGACTATAGACAGTGGAAGCTTGTTACCTTTGCTAACCATGCACACAAAGCACATACCAAAATCTCTTTTTAATAAACAAAAACAAAAAAAACCCTGACTGTAGAAAGTCTAACTATCACATAGACTGAAGCATTAGGTTTTAAAATATACTTAGAAATGGGTGCAATTTAAATGTTCCATGCTATCACGCAAGAGACATCCAATTACTGCTTCTTTCAAAATATTAAATGAATATCAGTTCAAGCTTTAGAAATATTGGGGAACACCTGATTTATAGAACTTTGAATTCAAAGTAAAATATATACATGTGGTACACACATAATAGTTAAAATACTTACATGCATAGTCATACTTATAGATGTGGGAAGTAAGAAAAAGGAAAGCTGATGAATTCTGAAAGCACAGAACCGAATTACTCTCCAGCAGATTAAGTACACCACCTCAGTTAGAAAAAAGGTATCTGCAATCTTGTATATTTTCAACACATTTGAATGCCTCCAGAATAAACACTTGATTAAAATCTTTTGAAGTCTAACTGGGATAGTTAGAAGCATTTATAAATTATTTACAGATCACAGAGAAGAATTTGGTGCAGGCGTAACCAAATGACAGGACAGGGCTCACTCCTGAGCTCAGGCTGACGGAATCACAGAATTTTCAGAGTTGGTTCCTGCGCTCCTGTGCAATAGCTCCATTTGAAGGCCACGGTTTCCATAACAATGCTACTCGGAGCAGCCTAATTTACACATTGCCTCTGTGACACATTGTGTTATTCCTTGGAACACCAGGGTGCATTGTTCGTGTCACAGTATATTTGTGATACAATTAAAGTCATTGGCTGAGTCTGACACAGTTTTATATGATTGTCACACAGTAGATTGTGTACTGAGTGATCTTAAAAAAATGAGCACGAAAAAAAAATCCCAAAGCTGGCCTGGGAGTGGAATAAGTGTTAAAGATTAACTTTGTAATTATTCCGTGCATGTATACTGTATGTATGTTTATATATACAAAATATTGGGGTGTATGGATATAGTTTGTTAAAAAGAGTTTTTTTAAGTGTTCGCCATCTACCACTCATGCTTTCCCTCCCAGTACACTTCCCTTAGAGCTCCTTAAAGGCATAAATCAACAAACCTTCACAAGTAAGTGTAATCTGACAGAATAAAGAAAGTGAACTATCATTAAATATCATCCAAAACTGTCCATCCCATGGTAAAGTGAGCTGTGGAAATACATCCCCAACAAAATTATCGAGTCTGCTGTTCAGAGCATTTAAAGCCATACTGGCCACAATAGGATGTTTTCACACTGTCGAGCTTTAAGCCTCTAATTTACATGATTTAATTAGGAGGAAAGCTCCCTATGCAGTTAACTTCCCCCAAGGAATGAATCAAAACACCTATGCAGAAGCTTATTTCTAAATAATGATTACACAGGGAATAGAAGTTCTATATTTAGGCACTTTGGTTAAATGCCTTAAAGAAAACAGTGTGAACATCCCCAATACCAGACAATGAACAATTAAGAAAATCTCATTTAGAATGACTTTTTAAGTCACCTTCTGAGGTGCAAAATATTTTTACCAAACTTTCATGTGCAAGCCAGGGATGGTAAAAAATTTCTCTGAGGCAGTATGATGCCAAATACAAGCAAAATATAGATTTAAGGAATAATACCTAATTAATAATAACTAATGCCTAATTAATAATTATGGCAATGGCAAGTATAGCTTTGATCCAGTCAGATAGCTAGTACCTTTGACAAAAACCAGAAACTACCTCAGTGCTTTATAGAATATGTGATTCAGATGGAGAAGTTGTTATCTGGCATATAATAAACTTCTGACATTTAATCCTAGCTCAACTGAAGCTGTTCAGAATTTGCCATTGATGTCAATGGGAGTGAAATTTTATTTCTAATGCATATGTGATAAAGAAATCTTTGTTTTTTCTCTGTGTTCAAAGTACCCTAAAGCAGACATGTTGCCAGTTTCTACTTCGCAGACATTTTTCATGCCATTTGTATCACACTGTAGTCAGTTGAATGAATATACACACATTTTCACTGGGGACAAACAAAAAAGGACATGAGTTCTAAGATTTTTATTTTGGCATTACTAGGACTATTTAGAACATTTTTGTTGCTGCTTCTGTAATGCAGGGATCAGTACATGAAGATATTCTGCTACTATTGGATCTTAAAATAGCATCAATATTTAATTTTTGATATTGAGAAAGTTAAGGTTTAAGAATGCTGACTGATGAATATGCTTAATTGATAATGAGCACTTGATTAAAACCTTTTGAAGCCCAACATGAAACATTTAATTTATGCATTTCAAATCTATGAAGGGTAAAACTGTTCAAGAGTTTAATCAAAGATTGTTGATACGAAATTGAGGATTTGGACAGAAGTTTTACAATGGTGACGCTGAACCAAGCTTGGAAGCACGTGGCAATTCCTTTTTCCACATGAAAACAGCACTTTATATCCATATATTTCTGCTGAAATTGATAACAGTCATGCCCCCCTACGTGCTTTGTGAGAAAAAACTTTTTAGGTGTTTGTATTTTTAAGACTGATCAAAAAAAGGTCCATCCTAGAAGTTGGTTTGACTTGAAGTCAACCAAAAGAAGTTGGTAGAACTAAGAATAGTGATGTGTGTGTATCCATGTGTTGCTTGTGTTCTGTATACATTTAAATTCTCCCAGTCACACCCACTGCCTGCTTGTCAAGAGTCATCTTCACTTCTCCTAACCGTCAGTATGATGTAGAGATACCTGAGTTAGTGCAAAACCAAGCCAGTTTCAAGCACACAGTAGAGTCTCATACAGATGGGCCAGTTGGAAGCAACAGATCTTCTGTACTCAAGAAAAAGTGTTGGAAGGAATACAGATAGTGGAAGCAATAGATCTCCTTGCACTCAAGCTTTACTTGAGCTAACAGCTACAGGCAGAGCTTAGTAGATTGGAGAAAGCGGTCAGAGAAAGGCAATCTGCTTCAGGAAAAGATGTGTATGAATGAAACATATATATATGAATGTGTGAGCGCCTCTGCTTTAGATTCCCCAGCACTGCCCATTCCACGCGAGACTACATAAAGCCCGCCTGGATCTGCACACTCTATATTCAGCCATTAAAATCAATGCTCAAATTTAGCTCCATAGGGAAACTGTGGGAGATACAGAAATCTTATCAGAAACACTGAGTTCAGTGAAGTTTAGCAACTGTAGCAGGTTTTGTGGTGCTTCCATTTTTAGATATAATACTTGCCAAGCAATCCCAAGCCATTAAACTTGAGCTGTATATCAGATATTAAGCAATATGGAAAATAAGGTAAATACTCAGCCCACAGCTTGGCAGTACTGCAGTTGGAGGTAGCAGGTTGTAGGATCAGCTGTTTGGCCTCTCCCTTCTTATAAAAGCAGCAAAATATGCTGACATATTAGAAATAATGAATCAGCTGATCATAGCTGATCAAATACTAAGCAAAATTAACCATACTTTCTATTACAATAGTGTGTTTCCAACACAGACCTTTGTTTTTAAAAGGATCCCAATCAATGTTATTCTTTCTGAAATGAGATTCAATCAGCACATGCTCTTACTATTCTTTTTTAATGAATAAATATATTTTGTTTGCAGGAATCAGAATTAAGTGCCTAGTTTCTAGAACGTAATAGAGCTTGTGCAGGGAAAGAATTTTAACAACTTGTGTTATTTTAATATGTATGCAAATCTGTAAATCTACTGTGCTTCCTAGCCTTAGAAAAGAAGATAGACTTTACAGATATTTCAACCAATTAGTACAGATACAGGTCAAACATGTGAACCTGCAAGACAGATGTAGGAAAAGTCAGGATTACATATACTGTAAGTCTTATCCAAGTTAATGGCTTTGTCAGAGGGAGAGTGAGTTGAAGACTGGGTGAGACATAAAACAGATCAACCCTATTAATCTAATTTAAAGGTTTTCAGAGGAAATAGGAAAACACTGATGGATTTGTTAGTAGGATACCAAATCTAAATCCCTTCCAATCCACCTCTGTTATCTTAGGCTCAGTCTTTAAAAATTATTCAGCTGACTTTGGGTGGTTTTGATTGCTTTGTCTTATCTTCAAAGTAGCTACATTTTTACAAAATTCCTAAAGTCTGCTTCCATAAATAGACAAAGTGGTGATGTTCTCTAAATGCAATATCCACTGACCTATTGTTAAAACTCTCCATGTTTTAATAAAACTGTATAAATTGGCACTTCTCCAACAGCAGACAATTCATAGGATTGATAAGGAAAGGAGGCAAACAATTTTGCAAAGCTATGTGGTGTAAAAAAGAAAAGCATTTTCCCTCCTCTTATTCCGCAAAAGTACCTTATACAATGAATTTCAGTTTCCTTACCTGCTAGGTAAGAATAACAACAGCACAGATAGATTCTAAAAGAGAGATACTTGGTAGCATGGGTTTACTGAAGGGCAAACTACTGCTACCGTTACAATGGTTGGTTTCTTTCCAAATGTGTGTTTTTATGTGGAGGTAGTGAAGGCAATCAGCCTGTGCTGTTTGCAGTTTACAGTGATGATTTACTGGGGTTTCCTTCAGATTAATGCTCTCTTTTCTCCTTTCTTTGTTTCAGGGATAGATAGCCGACTATTTTGGGGCCAGTCTAAAGGAAGCAACTAGCCTCACTTCCATGAAGACTGATGCACTGATGTGTGTGAGATTTCAAGACATGACACAGTGCAGAAGGGTGGGAGATCCTATCTAGTGATTAAGACCATGCTCAGAGGCCCAAACTCAATAATATCCTCGCTCTGCCCCTGCCATACCAAAGTCAATATTCAGGTCTGCCCTGAAATGTCTTCTCCAGCCAAACCACTTAGCCCATAGATAGTTTGGCTTACCTCTTGCCAGCTTGCTCACATATTAAGGACTCATTAAACTGTAAATTATATAAGCAATGTTTTCTGATTCCCTACTTTAAGGAATAGTTTTCTAAAGCAAAATTAATA
Source organism: Anarhynchus alexandrinus (assembly GCA_008711295.1). Taxonomy (NCBI): domain Eukaryota; kingdom Metazoa; phylum Chordata; class Aves; order Charadriiformes; family Charadriidae; genus Anarhynchus; species Anarhynchus alexandrinus. The sequence goes on from VUYV01000393.1 coordinate 644,764, forward strand.
CCTCTATTTGCAAGGAATGAGGTCAGCTGATAGGGTACAAAGGACTGTGCTTTCAAGAGCACTTTAGTTCCATTAAGTGAGATACAGTAATAGACTAGGAAAAGCTTATGAATGATTTTTCCAGTTGCATTCTTCTCACTGTCACATTTTCTCTGTCAAATCTGTGATTCTCAGAAAAGGTCTTTACTGACAAGAATCAAGTCCCACTGCAAAGGACAACTGCATTTTCTCGATTTCATTAGTGTCTCCAGCCAGCCAGCGAAACTGCCCACTTTGTAGTTTGTCATCGTCTTGGAAACTCATTTAATACTGCCCTATGAAATGACCCCTTACTACAATGTACTGTATAACTGCCATGGCACATGGATTTTCCATCCCAGATATGGCAGAGATCATGTAATCATAGAGGAAATAGTGAGAGTACTGTCATGTCAGTCATGGAGGTGGTTATTTTAACTCACTGCAAAAATGCTTTGTGTCTCCAACAGAGGAGAGCATTTTCTTTCTCCTCAGACATAAGAGAGTCATTGGTTTAAAAAGAAATCAGTTATACACACCCACTGTTCATCAGTTGTCACCTCATCACGGGGCGAAAATTAGTTTTAGCAGTTCAGCCAGACTGGGTGGAGGGCAGACTGCAAGGATTTGAAAAAGCCAAAGAGAAGTAAAAGAGATATGGCATTATGAGAAGGTATATAGGGACACAGTTACACTCTGCTTTTTGGCTTGTGTAACGTGGGAAGGATTGTGCTGCTGTTTGAGGGAAGCATGTTTGTAATGGTTGTAAATTGCAAACTGGGAAGGGAAACAGATGCTTGATTCATTCTTACGTTTTCAGAGAAATCTTTTCTTCCTGAGACTAGTTTGAAATTTTTTTTTAAATTTCATTTTATTTTCCTGAGTACAGTGTTGAAATGCTACATTCATCTAAAAAGTTACACAATTATCACTGATACCAGTGAGATACCCGAAGACAGGAGAAGGATAGAACTGGAATTATGGAGACTGAAAAGAAACAAAAGACAATTAACCAGTGGCCTGCATATTTAAAAAACTCCTTGAGATTTGGCATGTCTGTGAAAATGAAGGGGTTTTTAGATGTCCTAGAGACAGATTATTTGAGTATGTCATGATACTGATAGTGTCATCAATAATAATTATTCAGTATTATTAAATAAAACACAATATAAAATATACTCCTATTATTTAACTTTCTGGACAAGTGTTCAATAGAATCTTGAAAACCTATGAAGAGAGCATCTATCTTTGTCTTGCTTTCCTTCTTTTTATTTATTGTGAAGGAGACAGAGAGGCAATATTGCATGCCTACTACCTCTTCTCCTGGTGGAGAAGAAAAGGCTCACATCACGGTTATTATGCTGTGCAAAATAGGTGACTGTGTATATCTAAGGTTCTGTAACAATAATCCTGTCTCGTTCCCAAATAAATCCTAAACAAAAATATCAACACGTACTTTCAGATTTTGTGGACATACTGTGGCATGCCAATGTCATTTACATGAGATGATGTCATCAAATGTCAAACGATGACATTTTGGACTGTAGCACTTCTTCAGCACCCAGTTACGAAAGCAAAACTAATGGATGCAAATTAAGGTTGTCAGTTTAGACCAAAAGCAACCAGTACTGTTTTTGTACTCTATAAAGGACAACAGATCAAGGTATTCCAATCAAAGGGAAATCTGCTGCACCTTTTCCATTCCCTGCTACTTCATGGATACTACAACCGGTGTTACCTTGTTGTAAAATCATGTATTTTATTACACAAACATTCCATGCGGGATGTACTCTACTTTCAGAAAGGTCAAAATGGTGAAGACACAGGTCTAATAATCATTTATGTGAAAGCTTTGCTGATATACATGTGTGCATGAGTGTATGTTTACCATTTAAGGAGTGAGAGCTGGTAAATGGGATCAAATTTCAAAATATTCTAATTTTTAAGAAGCAGAAACGTAAAGCCTGTCCTAATCATACAATTTGTGTGGAAAAGAAGGTGAGGTAAATAATAATAATGATTTCCTCTCCACCTGCAAAATGAGAAGATCTTAATGATGGTGAAATTAATGCTAACTGATGAAGCCAAGATTGTAAGTATTTTCATAGATTAATAACAGAATCTCAAAACCCCTTTAGAATGTTTACCATTAATGTAGATAGCAGCAGGGCAATAATAGGAACTACTTAGCAGTTCTTTCCTATAAGCATTTAAGAGTTGATCAGTTGTCCAGGTATTATCTGTGATTTTACATTGGCTTGTCTGATACCATGTTTAATTACAGCAAATTTTAACCCCAGGGCACTGGGGTATTGGGAACTACTGATACTTAACAGGGAAGGGGAGCAGGAGGAAATAAAGCCTGTTTTGTGTGAACTTTGGGAAGTAGAAAAATCTGACTGCAGACTTCAAGGCAATAATATAACTGCAGTTCAAAAAAAGAAAAAAAAAAGAAGGCCTGAAAATTGTTCAAAATATTCCATTCCCTTCAAATACCGTCACAAGGCTAATGGAATCTGAAAGAGTTTGATTCTCACTGAAAACCAAAAGACCTGTGCTCCTAGATCACTTAAGCTGTTCTGAATGCTTCCGCTCATGCTATTCCTAATTTCCCAACGATCTGCATGAGGCTCCACAAGAACTTAAAGAACTTTTTGAGCATAGGGTGAGTCAAGCCACCAGGACTAAGAAAAAGGTAAACTCCCTTTAGACAAGATTAGAATGTTTTGCTGGCAAGAGTTGAAGAAGTGAGATATCCCACCCACACCTCCCTTTTGTTAAGCGCTGTTGTATCTGCCACGAGGTATAGAATGAGGAAGTAACTACTGAGAGAATCTGCAACAAGTACTGGCACACACAGAACTGCAATTTCAGGCTTTTTTTTGTGTTGCTTACCACACTTACTTGGAATTCGGTAAAGCAGAGACATTCAATGACTGAACAAGATAATGGAAACAATTCACATTCACAATATGCAGGAATCTGAACTGCGTGAAACCTGACAATTATCTAAACGTTTGCCTTGATGGTCCCACAAAAAGGAGAGACTTTTACACGGGAATAAAGGAGACTGTGTTGGAAACAACCGTTGAGAATGTCTGAAAAATATTAGGAATATCTACCTGGTGAATTTCTGGAGTGAGTTTCTTTACCGCTGAATTAGGTTTCCCGATGACTCTCTCTTGCATTTCTAACCACAAGCAGATGCTGGGGAAGACAGAAGAGTAAAGGCACACGTAAAGAGAGCTGGAGTGAGACTTGTGAGAGTTGCATAAATGTTGAGATCATTTATATAAAAGCAACAGATTTGGAGACACCCATAAAGTACTCAAAATCTTTATATTTGTCAAGGTCTGCTCATCTTTACTGTTATTCCAGAAAAAAAAAAAAAAAAAAAGAGCTGTGATGATGCAGGAGCACAACCAACAGTCATTTTTGTGAGCAAGGGGATCATTGACAGCAAAAGGTTTAGGGGTTCTTTTCTTTAGTTTTGATAAAAGCACAAATGGGCTATGTAATATATTTCAGCTGATGGGAACATATCACAGGTGCTGTGTACAGTGTACAGAGAATCTTACAAACAGTATGGGGAAATGGGAATTTTAGTCTTTTTGCTACTTTTTCCCAATGAAATACCATCTCAGAGATTGATTAAGGTCTAGATACCCCTACCTTCTTGCTGGAAAGGCCCTTCAGCAACTGGTAGCTATTGCCTTCCAATTCTGCAAGACTCAGACACCACTAAGTGTGTTGTACTTTGAAAAACTTCTTAAAACAAAGCACACATATTTGATCCTTAAAAAAAAGGTTATACTAAAGTTATAAATATAATAATGACTGCTAGACCACACTAAAATTTTTCATGGCATTTGCTGTACCTTGTACAGTTTAGATAACCTTTTATTTTTTCAGAAAAAGATTTTCATTTGGATTTAGCATCATTTAACTAGCCTTTACTAAAAATTCAGTGTTACCAACCTTTTTTTTTATCCACAGAGAATGTAAAGGTAAATGTTATTAAAATGTATTTAGACAGAGCACATAAGAATGTGTGTAAGAATAGTTTGTGATACTACATAGCCCTGGATACATGCTGGCTACTCCTTCAAGACTCTTGCTTCCTTTAATGCTGGGTCGGGGAGCAGAATTATATGCCTTACCGATTGTATAGAATCCACACTAATTCTACTGGGGATTGGACCTTCTTATGGATGCCCAGAAATGCAGGGTGGTGCTCATTCTTCAGTTTCTACTTCCTCCTTAAGGCCACTGGTAATCTGATAGGCTTTTTTTTTCTTTTTTTTTTTTTTTAAAGCCCTTAATAAATTATTGAGTCATTTTTGGCAAGAGTAAGAATTTGGTGTATGCCAGGTGTTTTTGTGACATCTTGATCATGACTCCCTTGCTAATTTACATGGTTAGGTGGTGTGCAAGACTGCTAAAAATCTCAGCATTGTTCTGGAACCATAAGGAGAGTTTCCCTGTGAAGCAGAACTGATGCTTTAAGTTCTTCATTACGTTTAGGAAAATTTAGTAGGAAAAAGAGTGTATCAGCTTTTNCATTGGACCTTCTTCCTTTAGTAGGAAAAAGAGTGTATCAGCTTTTGTTACCACACTTTTATATAACTGGCTTGCACTCAAAGAGTAAATTACTGCAACTTCAGCTTGTTGTGAGCTGAGTTCTTTATACAGTGCTCATATTTGCAGCAAAAAAGCCAGAAGGGAGGAAACATCCATTCCAAAGTTTCATTATAAATACCGAACAAATATGGAATGGGATAATCCTCATTCCTTTTGCCCCCTCTCCAGTATCCTGCAGCTCACATGGTGAAGTGGGATGATTTGTGAAGGGAGAAAGAAACAAAATCTTTTCTTTTTTAATCAATCCCTTAAAACACAAATATTCTCTAACGTAAGAGAACAACAGGCAGCTCAGGCAGGAGCAGCTTACATTACTGAAAGGTAAAAGGCAACAAAAAGCTAGGAAACAACTTGCCTTTGCGATAAATAATTGATTTAAGAGGTGAAATGAACACTTTTTTCTCACATGACAGCCTTGAAGCTGTTAAAAGAATGGCACTGAGGCCTTGAATTCTTCATGTGCTTGGCTTCTCGCAGCAAAGGGTAGAAGATCATTGGGTTTGGGGATATAGGGATGCTTGCTAAAGGGGGAAACTAGGTCAGAAGTGTCATAATTCTGAGGCCTGGATATGGGTCAGCTGGCTAACTGCAGTCGTCTTAACTGACAGTACCTGGGCTGTCCTGTATGTTATCTGTCCTCTAAACATCGGATCCAGACCAAGCTTGATTTAGAGCACCTTATTTTAAGAAGCAAGTCTTCTCACTATTGCCTACACACTGCTGTCACCTAGAGTTCAGGAACATCTGCTTATCTCCTCGAGGGCCTGACTCAGCAGGCCTAGCGTGTCTTAATACATTGAATTCAACAGAAAACACAGGAGTCAGCAGACTCCTAGACCATTCTAAAATGCTAACAGGAATTACTAGTACCCTTCTATGGTATAATTGGCCAAACAAAGTGGTGGATATGTATATTAGCCTCCTGCAAGCCTCAGAGAGCTTAATCCATTTCTCAAGAGGACATCCTAACCATTAGCCTAAGGACAACTCAGGGATCTAGTGATCAGTGGCCTTATTTTTGGTAGGAGAAAAGGTGTTTGTTTCTGTTAACAAACTTGAAGAACAATCTTTGCAAGGACCAGGCACTTTGTGGTCTTCACATGAAGATGGAATTCAGACTGTGATAAGATCTAGACTTTACCTTAACCTGCTAACATATGTGAAAATCATAGACACAAGTTTATCTTGAGTGACCTGATTCAGATTGCTCTCTGAGGCACAGTTTTGTGGTATTGTAACTATAACATTGTCTAGGCCAGAGTTCGTATCTCTGCAATGTTTTGATGCACCTTTTGAGGCCAATGTGGGTTCAGAGACAGCCGCACTGTGTTCTAATTAGCTTCAATGAGAACCTAATTTGGTGATAATTATCAAAGGGTTGTCTTCTCTACTCTAAAAGCAGGGCATATGCATGGGTAGCTTCCTTATGAACTTCCAAATTTGTTCATCTCCTACCCACACAGGGGCCTTACTTTGACAGTCTATCCAGAAATGCAGTAAGCTAGCTAATATTTGGTAAATTGTATGTGCAACTGTTTAATAAGCTCAGGCATGTCTTCAGGATAGTCCATGGGACTGCACTTGCAAAGTCGTGATCTCTACTCCCTGTGAATGCCTCAAGGTGAAGGTGTCATTCAAACTTTACTGTAAATATTCCCTTTTCCCCAAGGCCTAATATGGATATCAAAATCTGTGGATGCAGAACCAGAATTAAAAACCAAATCAAAACCGAACAAGATGATTCTCAGATTACAGACTTAAATTGCAGAGCTGCAGATTAGCTACAGTCCCAATTAACCCATCAGTCTCATGGGTGACCCTGTTTTGAGCCAGATGTTGACAGAGATCTCCTGAGAGGTCCTTTCCCACATGAATTAATCTTGTGAGTCTAAATAGGTTTACCACTGGATCCCTGAGAAATGGTAAATAACCACTTGCCAGTAATACTTCCAGATTTACTTTTTGGACTAGAGTTGCACTTCAAGGAGGTGCTGTTCTTTCCATAAGCATAGTTTCCCTGTGTCCCCACCCCTACGGGGAAGCAGATCATTAGGCAGTTTAAATAATCATCATCTACTTTCAATAAAATCCTAATCTCTTCAGTACTCTTTTCTGTAAAACAACTCGGTCACAAACTGAAATGAAAAGAAAATATGGGGCAACACCATTTACTGGTGACACAGAATAGCAACATACTGAGCCTACTAACCCTCCCCCCTCCTTCTCCAGAGAGCTGTTAAAAGATCAAGGCATAAAACCATTACAAAATAAACAAGCACTACAGATTTTGCAGTAGGTGGGACCATCTGGACCCAGATAATGTCACCCTAAACAATCTGCCATCCAGTTGCAGGGAAGGAGAAAGAAGTCTTTGTGACTCAGAGCTATAAGGCTGAGATGGCAATGTGGCTTATTGGCTCCCTGGTCCCATTACAGAAAATAAACGTTATTTATTATTCCACATAATGCCAATGGACGTGGCCAAGCACCATCCCCTCTGTTCACACTATCTGAATTGTGCCATGTATCTGAAAAACACTAACTGAACTAATAGATGTGTACTGGTATTCAAATGGCTTTCTCTGCTACATTTCTGCAGATCAGTCAGACCACAATCCATCTTTTTCCTTGCTGTTCATATAGACTACTACAATGTTCTGTGCCTCATGATTTACTCTAGCCTTAGAGCAACAGTGCATAGATGGATCTACTTATGCCCCGTGAAAGGCATTCTCGGTTTATGGCAGAATTAAACACAGAACACCGAATAAGCATGGGATTGGGTTGTAGGGTGTGTACAGTGAAGCAAAGTGGAATAGTTCTCAGCAACCAACCGTGAGTGTTATCCAGTCCTATACAACTGGTAGCATGCCATTATTTTCCATTCTTATAAAGTGCTGAAGTCAGAGGGGTTGCTTTTGAAGGGCATACAGAGTCTCTGATGAAAAATTTAAGCAGGAAGCCATGAGTAAGGCTTGCTCACTCCCTGGAATTTTAAGAGCAATTTTGGAAATGTTCTGAGCAACATAAGGAACTAACACTTAACTTCCTGCGCAAGAACTGTCTTGTTGGAGTCATTAAGTTTTACCACACATAAATTATTACCAATTAGGGCCTAAAGTTGCTTCAAACCCCAGAACCCTGACTGACTTCTGAGAAGGCAAGCAATTCATTTTTAGCAACAATAGAAATACCGTAGGGTTTATGTGATACCTTGCTGTACTATTCTTCCAATTGTGTGATTCAGAGTCACAATCAGAAATCATTACAGAATACAGAAAGACAGAGAACAGAGCCAGATATCCGTCTCATGTCAGCAGATGTCAATGCATTGCGCTTCCTGCTGCGGGGTAGTGCTACATGAAGATAGGAATGTTTGCAGCTGACCCACAAAATCATTGTATTATGTGAACCTGGACTATTTCAGGTTACAGGTCACTTCTCTCTCTGATTTTATGTGGGTATTTTGGAACACAAATTAGATATTCCAAGGCTTGCTGGTGTAAATTATTCTGAAAGGGATAGGGAAGCATGAGGCCTTTGCGAGACCTTCCTGGTTATTGCTTAGATTATATTGTTTTGATAAAAAATACTTAGGCCATAACTGGGAAAGCAATTCCAAAGGTATTATCGTAAAAAGATAATACTTTTACCCTGAGAGAAATGTTGCTATTAGATGAAGGCATGAGTTAAAAACAGCGGGTGTCAAATCTATTACAAACAAAAAAGACAAAACGGCAAATGAAAGAACTGAAATAAGGACTTCATTATATTCAGATTACACGAGTGAAAATTTTCTTTTCTTGCACAATCTCAGGGAAGCGTCCAGTCTAATATCTTCCCAGCTAATCACCAAAGCACATTTCACTCCCTGCTTCTACCTTCTCTTTTTACTTTTATGGTTTTCCAGTCCAATGGCTGTTAAAAATGCACGCAATTATCTACTTGGTTATCTGCTCTAACACATTGGCTACAGTCAATCAATTCTGACTGTACTTATGGTTAAGAAAGCTACAAATGCCTTCATGCCTTAGCTGCTAGCATTCCATTGGTGTGCTGGCATACAGAAGGTGCAAATAAGAAAAAGCCAAGTGATACTTTGAAATAGAATAGAGATCAGAGCACAGTCATGCGCATATTCTGTCTCCTTTATATCACCAACTTCCTCTTTGCGTTCAGGAATCTATATTCCCCTTGATTCTTATTTTAATTTGATAAACATATAATTGGGCAAGCTTTTGTTTTGACTTCAGGTTGTTGTTTCTACAGTGTCCCCCGCAAGTATAAACTCATTACTATTTTTACTTTAAAGACATGCTAATTTATTTCTAACAAAGGAAAGGTAAGGAGCAAAATATTGTTTCATCTTAGGCTAGTTAGAACTTGCATTATATATCTGTGCAAGGATGTTCCCTTTGTTTCATTGCATATATCCAGGTGCAGTACCTCTATTTTCAGTTCCCCATTAGTCACTGGGAAAAAAAACTACCTTCAGGTTCCTCTGGCGGATGAGCTAACTGAAGGGTTACAGGATCATATGTGAAGTCTCTTTCCCCTGTGAATGCTAATGGCCTCAGAAGAAGGAAGAGGCACAGACTGTTCAAGATCCTACAGGAGTTCAATTGGAGTGCTGTCTAGGGAAGTGAAAAATCAGATTTATATCCTTATCTAAAATCAAAGAGATACGATAATTTACAACTATTTAATAAGTTGGTTATCAGGTTAGGACAGTGGCTATAACTCTAGCATCTTCTTGCTGTGCTATCTTCTTCATGAATTTCTGAAGTGGGCAGTGAAAGCTGCCTAGGATTTAATGACTGGATGATTGAGACCAGAGGCAAAAATATATGTACTTGGGAAGCTTTCCTGGTGGTAACTTGGGTGAGAATCAATCTCAGTTGGCAGCTGAGCATCAACTGGACAGACTGAAAC
>VUYV01000394.1:0-374605 GCA_008711295.1 Anarhynchus alexandrinus
CAGACCATGTCACCACAGTTCTTTCGGTGCCCCAAATGAATGAATCGCGGGGAGGATCAAGCCAGGCCCATACCCTGAGCAGGGATGCTGCAACGTAACCCGACTGCAGGAGGTGAATTTCTCAGACTTCACTAAACAGGAATGAACCATTTCTGCCGTTTGTGTTACAGAAGCATGAATACAAGATAGCAGTGCTTTATGTAAGGTCTCTTGCCTCCTGACTATCTCCCTGCATTCAGCCATCCCGATCCATCTCAGACTACATTTAAAGTCAAATTAAACTCTTCTTGTCAGTTGCCCCTTTATTCATTCAGATAACATGAAATGAAACTACCCAAAAGCAGATTTTGTTGGCCCTGTTGGCACAAATCATTCCCAGAGACATTCTTTGCTCTTCCAGCATCCCTCTGAGGAGGATAAACCCATCTTCCTCCTCCCCTTTTAAATCATCCCACTAAAACAGAGCAGCAAGATAGTCATGCCTCTTCTTTCAGTATTAACTGAGGACAAGAACACTGTTCTCTTTTCATTTATGTTTCATATTCTTATCCTTTATTCCTATTTTTAAAAAAAAATCCATTAACATTTTTGCTTCAATTTTCCTTCAGCCTTTTCCTTTCAGGCTAACCACGTTCTGCTATCACATAGATCAGAGATCTTGTAGAGCTGCACTGGCTCTACGAGCTACCTCCTCGCAAAATCTAAATACAAGTTAAAACTGTTAATCCCTTTTTCCTCAACAACACCCAACAGTAAAGCAACTTATTTAAGTACTTCGCTGCCTTTGTCATTGTCCTGATATCATCTGAAGAAGTAGTAAAGAAGTAAATATGGGATTTCCTATGGAATCCTATGGGATTTCATTCTACAAGATCTTACTGGGAATTTCTCAAGAACCGAACCGGCAAGTTCAGTCAATCAGCACAAAATAAACCCAGTTCACGAGTCTGAATATTTGAACATTATGTTTCCTGTCTGTAGCCTGGACAGACAGCAGGACGTGCGTCCTTGTTAATCCAGAGACGATAAATTCAGTAGCCCTTATCTGGCAAAGAGAAAGACGCTCGTTTAACCAGTCGTGTAACACCAAGCCATCAAAACCCCATTGCCGAGTATTTATTACCCTAGTCACAGATATAGTGGCATAAAATAATACCAGTGTGGTTTATTTGAGGAGAGCTGTGATTTTATAGCAGCCTTTTTTATCGGAAGCTATACACAAGTTGTGCAGCAGTACCATGATACGTTCAGATAATGAGTCACGCAATGACAGTAAACTTCTTTAGCCTTTGTTTACACCATGAAGAAGGTTTTTTTCTATGAATTACAGGTGGAAAAGTTGCTATGAAGTCTCAAGAAAGTACAGGTGCTGCAGGTTATGCAAATTAACAATGAAACGGTAGAGAAGTCAAAGTTATGTCACTGTCTTGATGGATAGAAATGTGTTTAGGGCTGACAGGCAGTCTGAAAATTACCATTACATCTCATTTCCTCTTCTGAGAGTTTTTGTTCTTACCAAATGAGGAGGATCTCGAATATCCTGATCAAACAGCAGAAATTGGCTGCCATCTTCTGACACTTCATGGATAATGTACTGTAATTTTGCTGAAGTAATTGTCCTGATTCTGTTGTAGAAAAACCCTTTCTAACTTTGGCAGGAAAATGAAGCATTAGTCAGGACATGCGATATGATTGGTAACGGCCTTAAGAAAATTACAGCACAAAATCCTTCAGTACCCACAGAATCGCCTAAAGTTTTCAAAGTGAAGAGACTCGCTGAAAACACAGTAAAACATGGAAGGAAGGCTGCGACACTGAAATCTCAGCGCTGCAGGGAAATTGGATTCATTTTGTGGCATTTTGTGTTTATATTACAATTTTACACTGAAAAAAAATGAGCCGTTAGATTTTCCATATCCAATACAATCCATGATAAACGCTACGCTATCTTGTTTCAACTCTTCTTATATAGTTTGGAAAATAATTCAAATGCTCTGGTCATGAATTTGCCCGTGTAGATATAAGGTCAAAGGAGTCTTACCATCATCTCAGCATACATCTTCTCTTTCACGCCTCGAGGCAGAGGTGCGCAGCGCAACGGGCTGCCAATACAATAACCATTTGTCCACACGTAGCAAAACAGAACTATTAAAAATTGGATTAATTTAAGCCTAGAGTTTTGCTTTGCTTAATTTTGCACTAGGGAAAATTAAGCAGCACAAGTACTAATAGATTAAGTGATGGCATCCCTCAGGGGAGGATGAAAGTAAAGAGTCACTTAAACATTAAGTAGAGAAAGATCTATATTATTATTATTATTATTGCAAAGACCAATCCTGCAGTTACGGGACAAGAGGCAGCTCAGGGGGACGTTTCCTTCTGTCATTGACTTCTGCCAGTGACCAAGGAACCCAGTGCCCGGCAAACCTCAGCTACCCAACTTACTGGGTGGGCAGGTACGTGGGGGAGAATATTATTTGCTGATGACAGGAGAGCACAAACAGCAGCATGAACTGCAAGAATGGACCAGATATTTGGTCGGGATTTTATCTGTATATTTACCCCATTGATTTATATCCTAAAAAACTAATTTATTTTTTTTTAATTAAGATTCTATTACTGAAACCAAAAGGAATGTAACTACAACCATCTATAGCCATATACATATGCTAAAAAGCCGGATTTTTCATTGCAAATATTGCTTCAGCCACAAGTCAGGTAATAATCCCATTCTGTATGAACAGCTTTCATTCACCATAGCAGCGCAGCTGCAATATTATTGCAATAAAGAGATTTAAAGGCTTTATCCATATTATGTATCATCCCTTTCCCTGCTGACCACAACAGAACAAACTTTCCCTCCCTGTCTTCTCCTTTGCTCACGCACTCAATCTGTTGCACGCGGACTAAGAAACAGACCATCTATTCCAGATAATAATCTGAGACAAAAAGAGACATATTTTGAAAAGAAAATAGAGGCCGAAAAGGAAGATTTGTTATGGCATTGGAGGAGTAACGTTTTATTGTTGTGATGGGATTTGCAGGTTTTTTAACCTTTTGAGGGGAGGGGGATAAACAATAGAAAATAGAAATCTCAAAATTAATCAAGGTTAAGCTCCCACTAAGACAAGCTATTTACATCCACTTATTCTGCATTTTACTTTGTTTTGATGAAAGAGGCACGGAGAATAAGGTCTATGCATGAGCCACACATAGCCCAGTCAGGGATGCTGTACTCTTGTACACACACAAATTAACATCTGGGAGCGATAGAAATGGAGTTTTTAAGGAAAAAAATAAGGAAAGGAGAATAGCAAGAAGATGAGCTTATAGTAGAAAAAATAAAAACGAGCCCCTGGGATGCACTTTTATACATGCATACGCGTACACAACCATATTGAAGTATTTTATATTTTAGAGAGGTGACTGCTGCACCTCAGCCATCAGCTGGTACACTTTGTAGATGTTGACTTTGTCTCCACAGTTATTTCTTTAGGTTTCTAGGAAAGCACGTAAGCCAAGCATCTCACCTAGGTGTTGTACTCAACCAAACACCATCGTCCACAACAGAAGAGTGTCCTCCATGGCACTCTTCTACTCTACCCCTGAGAGCCCAAGGAAGGATACAGAGATTGCTCGGGAGGGTGCGATAATCTGAATTTTCTAAAAGTTGAAAAGTTTTCACATAGAGAAGGGAAGCAGAAGGAAATTCTCTAAGAAAGAGTAGGATTTGGTTCAGTTTGCTTTCTCTGACTGAACTCATGTGTATGCTTACAGAGGAAATGCATTAATTATCTTGTTTACCAAACTGCTCCAGTTTCTTGAGCTCTTTTGTTTTGCTTCCTGATTTTATAGCTACAAGTCTTGAAATGACGGCGCCGTAGCACGCCCTGTAAATTCTACCAAGTGGCTCCAAACAACACAACAGTTCCCTAACACAAGGCTTTATTTTCTTTTGGCTTTGCATAAGGAGTTGTTCGTCCTAACCAGAGCAGGTAGCTTTGTCGGCCAGTTTGGGGTCAGGTTTTTTTTTTTTTACCTTTAGTAACATCACTAAGCCTGTATGTAAAAAATGCGTTAATTAAAATCCATTTCATTAAAATACCGCTTGGTTTGATGCACACAGCCCCTATCTTACTGCCTCAAAACTTTCTCGGGGTTAAGGCTGACTCTGGTGCTGCCCTCAGGAGCATTTCAAACCTATGAGGGCTGTGACCCCCCTCCGCTGCAGCCACCTCCCGCACTGCCCACCTCCGGATCAAGCAACGGTGAAGTTAATCATTATATTTGTTACAGTCTGTTGATTATCAAAGAATTGTTTCATTCCTGTTTCTCATAAGCTCCAATACACATCGGGGGGGGAAAAAAGCATAAAAAATCCTGGCATACGATAGCTGAAAGTATTGAGACTATATATTCACTGTACACCATATCTATGTGCACACTTCAAGTCTGACATACAGAATTATTCAGCTAGTTTGTCTCATGAAAAATATGTTTTAAAAAATATACCTTGAATAAAACTTGCATCGACATAAAGTTCCAACATACTTTAATTTAAACCCCTGGTCGTACGGAGCATTAACTTGTATCAGGAGGTACACACAAACACACACACATAAAAAATAAGACAGACACCTTTATTGGGTATTAACCAGCTCCAGGGAGGTGTGAAATGAAGAGGCTTATGTGACACAAAATGAAGATTTACATAATTAACCCATATGAAGTAGACGAAATAGAGACAAACAACCCATAAAAGTTAAAACATAGAGAAATGGCATTATATATTTCAAGAGAATTAACCCACAATGACAAAGTCAAAGAGGAGAAGGACATACAGGAGATGTTAACTCACACCAGAGAGCTATGAAATATCTTTTTTAAAGCACTTTAAACCTTTTAGAAGCTGTCACTATACTCTATGAAAAGAAAAAGACAAAAAACCCTACTGTTTACAAGAAAGTTAACTGGCCTTGCAAAATTGTCTGGGTACAGAGCTCATAATTACTACCTGAGTTTAGATAAAAGTTAACCGTAAAAGTTTATTCTTTTCCCCCTCGAGAATTTGTCTGCAAAGAGAAAAGAGCTCAAGAAAACCTGGAGGTAAAGGTGCCCCACAGCGTGCGGTGGGAATGGGACAGAGGATTTTCCCAGCTCTGCCCTGGGGCAGCTGGAACACTGGCCCAACTCTGAGGAGGGTAGCCCAGGGCCCACGGAGCAGGCTGGGAGGCCAAGCACGCGATAAACGGGGGCTGCCAGAATTACAATCGTCGATAGCCCAAATAACTTCATGCAAGTAAAAAATGCAGCATTGCTCCTGCTGTTAAAGACAGGTGGGGGCTTTGGAGAAACAGGTCATGGACAGCACAGGCCTTGGAAGAAAATCTGTGAAGTTTTCCTTCTTGTCCATAGTTCATCACCTCTTCCCCCACCAACAACTCGTCATCTTAAAAGGTACTTTTTAAACAGACAGACGTGTTCCCAGCTGTTTCACATACTGTGGCCTTTCTGTAGCAGCTCGTTACGTAGTTAACCTAAATCCTTCTGTTACTATGCAAATAGTTGAGATAATCGGACCACCTGCGTACTTTGGGTACGCTCTGTCTGCAGCCTTTGTCACTGGCACAGCACTGGCTATGTTCATTTCCATGGGTCTTCTAGACATCCCGGGAGAGTTTCAAGCCCACTCCATCCCACCAGGAAGCCAAGAGACTTTGAATAAAGAAATGTTCTTCAGAAAATTAAAGAATAGTGTTATACTACAGCACTAATTCATAAAGACAGACAGACATAGCTGCAGCACAGAGATGAGTGCTGTGGCGAGGATGGACAAGGATTTTGCAGCAATGGAAGACAGAATTGCAGAAGCTGGGAGAAATCAGCTGATTTTGGTACGCTCTGGCAGAATATACGTTCCCTGTGCTTCCAGTGTAAGTGGGGTCGCAACCAGAAACTCAAACTTTGAGTTAGGGGAAGAAAAACAGTCATTAGAAAAGGGGCTCATATAGACAAGGTGGTCATCACAAGCCAAAAGAAACTGCCCCCCTGAGCAAGTTATGATACACATCTTTATATCTTTAGGAAAAAAATACTGCAAACATGAGGAACCTCTTCATGTGTCCAGCTGAAGCAACGTATGACTTGCATTCCTGGTGAGCTGGGTCTCCAGGTTTCTGTTTGGCCTCTATTTTTAATGCCCTTTTTAAACATTGATTTTTAGGGTGGTTGACATATTGCTGATGGACTGACCCTTGAACTGAAATATCTTAGAATACCTGTGGACATCTCAAATGACTTGCAACGTTTCCAAACCCAGAATTATTAGACACATTTCTGGATAGACCTAGATGCCTTTATAAAACAGAAATCCGTTACCAGCACAGTGAGTGTTGTCCTGTTTGCTTTGAGGACTAACAACTCGCCAAGACTGTCCTTTAATTAAATACTTTCTCATAATTTATACTAAAACCTTAACATTTGGGTTTTTTTGAGTCAAAGGCAACTTTGACTACGTAGCAAAGCCAATACCAACTGGTAAACTCAAAGTCTAATGGAGGGACAGGAGTCTATTTGTCACCGTGTCAGCACTATGAAACCAAAGCACCAACGAGCTCTGAGGATGAGAGATTCAGTTGAATTTCACGCAAGATTGTGTTCTCCAGGAGGTCAGAAAGCTGCAGGGAAGCCAGCCAGCGAACCTAGGTAGAAATCTGCATTTGTGGCAACTATATCATCTCAAATTGGTTGGGGTTTTTTGTCAGGTTTGTATTTTGGGGTTTTTTTTTATAAAAAAAAAATAAAATTAGTCATACACTTCAGTAAGGGGTAAGCAAGATGCTGCTCCAGAGAGCATCCTACACTGTTCTCCAGCATGTTGTAAAGTACCCCTCTCTCCAACACTTGCAGGAGCCTTTGAAGACATGGTAGGGCTGTGAGGTTTGACATTGCTGAAGAGGTCCCAAGAAGGGTTGAGGTTTCTCGCTGCCCTCACATCCATACAGACCCTACAACAGAAACCTGAAACCGTGGTCTAATATTGCTAACACTCCTCAGAGGTATCACTTACTGCCTCACGGTTTCATTATTTAAGTCTTTATTATGCTGCTGTACAGCTTTACTTGCACACAAATTATCACTATAAAGGAGCTGCTTTCAGACTCCTGATATGCATTAATTTTTGAAGGCTTTATATTAGGAGCTTCAGTGCAGAACCCCATTCGTGTTATTCACCCAAATAGTCCCAAAGGGTTCCTCACACAAATCAAGTGAGTGGGTGAGGAAGTGCCTGTTGTTTTTTTCCCTTTTGAGGAGACAAAATTTCGGCTGATTTGGCAGGGCTAGGCTTTGAGCTAAGAGAAATCTGAAGACCAGGGTCTGAGTCTTGCTATTTTCTGCTCCAAAGCTTTCCTCAGCTGAGCAGACAATATTCAAGGATGAAGACACATTGATTTAGAATCCTGGAGAATTTCATTTTCAGGAGAAAGATGACTTTTGTGTATCATGCCTCCCTCCCTCCCTCCGCCCCCCAATTTGTTTTGGGTTGGGTTTTTTTTTTGCAAAATCAGCTTACTTTGAAGGCCAATGCAAATATCCTAAATATCTGTCCTACTTCTGCAACCTATTTTAAGCATTAAGCAATTCTAAGCAGTCTGTGATTCATCTCAGGTTATTAAGTCGAGAACGCAGGAAACAAGAAAAGAAGAATAGTCCCTAACATTTGATTTAATTTTGATAACCTTAATTCTTTGGTTTTTAAGTGTAATAACAAGTAGTTGCTATGATTCTGTAACAATTCTGAAAAGAATCTTTCAGTTTACGGTATTTATCGGGTTTTATGCATAAAATGTGATGATTAAGACAGGACTTTCAATTTATTTCCCCAAGTATGTGAATGTCATTTCTCTTTATGCAAATTATCAGGACTACTCGGTACAGTTCTTTTTAGATCACCACTTTTCCTAAAATAAAACACTTCAAGTACGCACAACGCCATCCAAGTCTTACCTGCAGTTTTGCATCGCTCTAAATAAACAGTTGGCTTTAGCTGTAGTCCAACCACCACTTCTTCCCCAACAGCTTATTCTTCATATAAACGAAGATGAAGAAAATAGAACTGAGAGTATCCATGAAACCACAGTGGTCAATTTGTCAAGTCTGATAAATGTAGTGCCTGCATCCAAAATAAGTGCCTCGCTGCTTTGTGCCCTTGCATCAATTAACATTTAATTTGACTTTTTACAACCTCACTTATCACCAGTTTTCCTCCCTTTGAAGCTAGCAAATGTTAGCTTTTCAAGTCTGTCAGTTTATGATTACTTATAACAAACATAATTTCAGTTTGAATGCAAGAAGAGATTAACGTAACACAAGTGCAACGCTCCTACAGTATTTGAAAATGAAAAGAAGAAATTCAAAGTAAAAAAGACTATATGATGCTGCCGGCAGTTTTCTAACAAATAAATACATTTGATGACAAACTAAACCAAAAGCAGCTGCAGAAACACATTGCGCCTTTATCAGTTTAAACATTATCTGGGCCTTTTGCGGAAAAGTAGACTGTCTCACTTTCCTATTTACACTGCAACAGATCAAAGTAGCAGCTAATTAAATCAGAAACCAATCTTAAAGAACTGCAATACATATTTACACTGCCCACCAATCCGCAACTGTTTCGTGAAATTTTGACACCAGATTTGTGGAAATAACCCNTCTCCAGGAGGTCAGAAAGCTGCAGGGAAGCCAGCCAGCGAACCTAGGTAGAAATCTGCATTTGTGGCAACTATATCATCTCAAATTGGTTGGGGTTTTTTGTCAGGTTTGTATTTTGGGGTTTTTTTTTATAAAAAAAAAATAAAATTAGTCATACACTTCAGTAAGGGGTAAGCAAGATGCTGCTCCAGAGAGCATCCTACACTGTTCTCCANCCTCCAGAGAGCATCCTACACTGCTCTCCAGCGTGTTGTAAAGTACCCCTCTCTCCAACACTTGCAGGAGCCTTTGAAGACATGGTAGGGCTGTGAGGTTTGACATTGCTGAAGAGGTCCCAAGAAGGGTTGAGGTTTCTCGCTGCCCTCACATCCATACAGACCCTACAACAGAAACCTGAAACCGTGGTCTAATATTTGCTAACACTCCTCAGAGGTATCACTTACTGCCTCACGGTTTCATTATTTAAGTCTTTATTATGCTGCTGTACAGCTTTACTTGCACACAAATTATCACTATAAAGGAGCTGCTTTCAGACTCCTGATATGCATTAATTTTTGAAGGCTTTATATTAGGAGCTTCAGTGCAGAACCCCATTCGTGTTATTCACCCAAATAGTCCCAAAGGGTTCCTCACACAAATCAAGTGAGTGGGTGAGGAAGTGCCTGTTGTTTTTTTCCCTTTTGAGGAGACAAAATTTCGGCTGATTTGGCAGGGCTAGGCTTTGAGCTAAGAGAAATCTGAAGACCAGGGTCTGAGTCTTGCTATTTTCTGCTCCAAAGCTTTCCTCAGCTGAGCAGACAATATTCAAGGATGAAGACACATTGATTTAGAATCCTAGAGAATTTCATTTTCAGGAGAAAGATGACTTTTGTGTATCATGCCTCCCTCCCCCCCTCCGCCCCCCAATTTGTTTTGGGTTGGGTTTTTTTTTTGCAAAATCAGCTTACTTTGAAGGCCAATGCAAATATCCTAAATATCTGTCCTACTTCTGCAACTTATTTTAAGCATTAAGCAATTCTAAGCAGTCTGTGATTCATCTCAGGTTATTAAGGAGAGAACGCAGGAAACAAGAAAAGAAGAATGGTCCCTAACACATTTGATTTAATTTTGATAACCTTAATTCTTTGTTTTTTAAGTGTAATAACAAGAAGTTGCTATGATTCTGTGACAATTCTGAAAAGAATCTTTCAGTTTACGGTATTTATCGGGTTTTATGCATAAAATGTGATGATTAAGACAGGACTTTCAATTTATTTCCCCAAGTATGTGAATGTCATTTCTCTTTATGCAAATTATCAGGACTACTCGGTACAGTTCTTTTTAGATCACCACTTTTCCTAAAATAAAACACTTCAAGTACGCACAACGCCATCCAAGTCTTACCTGCAGTTTTGCATCGCTCTAAATAAACAGTTGGCTTTAGCTGTAGTCCAACCACCACTTCTTCCCCAACAGCTTATTCTTCATATAAACGAAGATGAAGAAAATAGAACTGAGAGTATCCATGAAACCACAGTGGTCAATTTGTCAAGTCTGATAAATGTAGTGCCTGCATCCAAAATAAGTGCCTCGCTGCTTTGTGCCCTTGCATCAATTAACATTTAATTTGACTTTTTACAACCTCACTTATCACCAGTTTTCCTCCCTTTGAAGCTAGCAAATGTTAGCTTTTCAAGTCTGTCAGTTTATGATTACTTATAACAAACATAATTTCAGTTTGAATGCAAGAAGAGATTAACGTAACACAAGTGCAACGCTCCTACAGTATTTGAAAATGAAAAGAAGAAATTCAAAGTAAAAAAGACTATATGATCCTGCCGGCAGTTTTCTAACAAATAAATACATTTGATGACAAACTAAACCAAAAGCAGCTGCAGAAACACATTGCGCCTTTATCAGTTTAAACATTATCTGGGCCTTTTGCGGAAAAGTAGACTGCCTCACTTTCCTATTTACACTGCAACAGATCAAAGTAGCAGCTAATTAAATCAGAAACCAATCTTAAAAGAACTGCAATACATATTTACACTGCCCACCAATCCGCAACTGTTTCGTGAAATTTTGACACCAGATTTGTGGAAATAACCCAGTGACACCACCATGGTTTTATCAGGATTCGGTAAGGAGATCAGATGAAGGCTTGTTACAACTGAGTAGAGACAACCCCCTCTCCTGTGAAGGTACAACCTAACCACTAACCCATCTCAACACGAAGGGAGTGTGAACACAGATGGTGCTTTGTAACTGTCCACCTTGGCATTTCTTCTCCCTTCTTCAGGTTTCTTGAAGTGCTGCTTCTCAGTAGATTCACAACCTACCCACAAAGAGACACCTTCTCACCTCGAGACAGACATGCGCGAACAGACCAGAGCCATCAGCATCTCAGTAGATATCAATTGCTTTATTCCAACGGAGTGGTTAAAATAACCCAAAAAACATCCCATATTCCTACTGCTTTAAACAAGAGGTTTCAGATGAGAAGAGCCAACGTGGCACAGCTGTACATCTCCCACGTACTCACAAAAGCTCAAACATGGGCTACAGAGTCCCCGTTCCCCCAGCTCTGTACCTTGAAGTACCCATTCTTGCAACAAAATAAGATTCTCCGTAAGGGACTGGATGCAAACACACTCGTTTACATCCGTATCTCCAGTCTTCAGAACAAGTCACAGGTGGCCAAAATCAGGCTCATGAGCTGAATCTGGCTGGGGAAGCTCCAAGCCACTCTACTTCGCCTCCTCCCTTCCACCCTAACTTTGTGTTGCAGCCAGGGGAAGGGACCAAGCGAGGCCCTGCGATGAGAGAGGGGAAAGCACGTATGGCGAGTGATGCCATGGAAAGTAGGAGATGCACCTATAGGCCATAGCCTGGGACAGGTATTTTCCAGGCACAGATACCCAAAACATGCTCATACCTGCTGCTCTGCATCCTTCTGTTCAGCCAGGACACAGGGACAGGAGAGCCCAGAGGTGAACTGCAGGGGCAGAGTGTGCCAGGGAAAAACACCCATCTCCATGCAGTTCGGCTACTAAGTCTTTTCTTTAGATAGCAAAAGAGTCCCACTTATAGAGAACTGATGCTTCCTCATAAATGGTGGTTTACTGAAAGCAATGGGCATCCTTATAATTCTTTGATTCTTCTGATGGTATGTAGAAAGACCACCTGCATCCATCTTTCCTTTGCCTTCTGGTGCCTTCGCAGCCTCCACTGCCAAGTGAGATTGCTCCACAGTGGAGAAAGCTGTAAAAGAACTAGAAAGAGATTCCACCTCCATCCTCTTCCTAGGGATTTGCTTGGTAAGATACGTCAATTAAGAAAGAGAACATACAAACCTCTAGGTTAGCTGTTCTGATGAAGCAAGTAAAATGATCTCGGTGGAGCAGCTGGTTCTGAACTATGAATAATTCTTTGTTCCCCCCCAAGTGGTGCACCAGGCTTCCCCCGAGGAGCTCGCTGCAGGTTGGCTGCCAGCAGCACAGATGACGACTAAAACATGCAAGAGATTGCTTAGGAGGTGACCGAGTCCCAAGGGACATACTCGACCGCGCAGCAGTGTTCCCGGAGAGTTGGTTGCCAATTAAAGATTCATTTCATCTTCAAAAACTATATGCGAATAAACGAGACCTCTCTAAACTCTCTCCTTTCTTCTGCTTTCTTTGGGGCACTTTGGCTGTCTGGAGGTGTCCCCTAAGATTTCCATGAAAATGAAATGTGACAAAGAAATTTAAGCACATTAACATCTGGAAATGCAGCAAGACACTCAGAGATGCCCAAATTAAATTACCACAGCACTATAGTGCTCTTGAATCATCTTTCCTTTCCAGCCACAGTCTACATTAATTGAAATACCTGTTTTAAAGACAGTGACAGGAAGAAAGGTAGAGGAGAGTGCTTTGATCTATAAAAACATTGAAAGGAACATGTTATAGTGTCAGAAGGAAGAAAGAAAAAGAGGAAGGAGACTTTGGAGAACTAAGGATAAATCAAGCATAATACAGCATTAAAAAAGAATTAAATGTCAGAGAAAATTGGTGAATGGAAGCCTCAAGAATATCTTCGTGTAACTCCTTTTTAATCTTGGAAAGTTTCAACACCTATGAGAGAAAATCTGAAGCATCAAAACAGCCACTGGGACAAAAATAAATACATTTTCATGCTTGGAAAAAGTGACAAACTGGTTGTGCCAGGCAGAGTTTATCATACTCAGAGTTTCCCTGTGGAAGAAGATGTGCATTTTCAGCAATTAAGTTATTCTAAACTCGGCCAACACCAGCCAGAGCATTCAGCTCCTACTTTTAATAAAATACAACCCCTGTCTGTATCCCCTCCAAATACAGACGTTTTGCATGTTAAAAACAGATAGATAAAGAACAACGTGTATGACCCTCTGGACAAGAAATATTTCCATGAATAGAATTTTCTTCCCATTATTTACAATTGCTTCTTCTCAACGCAATGGCATCAGCTCTTATTTATAGTGATGTTTTCGCCAGGAAGAATTAGGTCTTATTCATCCATGAAAACCCCAGTGTTTCCATCAAAACAGATTCATCTAAGCACACTTTAATACAAGTCACTTATGAAGCATCCAGCAAGATGTAAATCTAGGGAGCTCTACTACTCTTTTAAGCTTCAAATGCTGGGAAAATTATATTGCAGCAAAAGCCATAATATTATGAAGACTAACTTTAGGGAAATAAATAAAAGACTTCTAGCAGAAGCGTGTAACAAAACATTCCAAAAGGATAGTTTTTTTATTTTTCAGAAATTAAAATTTGTTTGGGACTCTAACCAAAAATCCGCAGAAGTCAATTCAAAGCCTTTCAAGGACAGAAGATCTGATCCTTTTTGTCTGATGACCCAAATCCCACGCAAAGCCGGTAAGACCGCTTTGCTGGCAAGGGACGACACAAAAGAAAAACGCTCGCCGGGATATAAAGGAGTCCTATAAACCAGGAATAAACATGTCAGTGTTTTTCTCTTCATCTACCTTTGTACCGATTTCCTGATGTTGCTTGAACTTAGCCCAAGCACGAAGTCAGCCTCCATCTGTTCTCACGGGCAAGGAAGCAAACCGAAGATTGCGAAGTGACCCCGAGAGCTCCCGCGGATGCTGGGCTGGCTTGAGAGAAGCAAAGAAATCTCCCAAAACTCTTGAATACAAATATACTGCTTGGCCTCAGACTGTCTTATACCAGAGGGTACCAAGTTATCGCATTTTCTTAACAGGGTAGAGAATCCCTCGTGTTTCCTATTGGGGGGATCCTAAGTTTTCCCATTTCTCTGCATCGCCCTGATATATTTGGGTGTACATCTGCGATATATTTGGGTGTACAACACATATGCCAGCAGAGCATTGCACAGCTTGGTAGCGGCTCCTAGAAAAATAGACTAATGTGCAAATAGCTAGATTAACTAAAAGTCGTGGAAAACTTTCCTACCTTCTACTCTACAAAGAAAAATATTCCTGCAGTCTGCCTCTGCAGCATAAAACATCGCGACAAGCTCTTACCCCGGCTGTATCAGAGCTCAGGACCAGGATTTGTGTCAGCCCTGATTCGTGGGAGCTGTCGAGGAAGGGAACATTTGTCTAAATGGGATAAGTGACAGAAGAATGGGACACGAGCCACCAGTTGGGCAACCTGGGGCTAGGGCAGGCGAGGCGAGATCAGCCCCAGGCAACATCTTGGCAGCAGAAAAATGTGTTTGTCTGTGGTTTACGGTTTAATTGCAACAGTTCCTGTAAAAGCACCAGCATAACTGTATGCAAGGAAGGGGTTGTTTTGCTTCACAAAAGATACTGGTTGGGAAAAATTGATTATTTAAAAACTTAAAAAAACCCAACCAGTTTACACAACATTTCCATGAGTAACACACACCTAATTTAATGCTTTCTATGCCTGAATTAATTAAAAAATATTCCCCACGTTTCCCAAACTATAAATTGTATTTAGCTGAGATCTTGGGCTCTGCTGTTCAAATTACTCAACCCACCATCAGGTCTGGTTTGCAGACGAATCCCCACACTAGGCAGATGTTACCAGCTCCGAGCTCCTGGAAATATGAAGCTCTTCAATGCAGCTATTCCCGTTATTAAAATTCTCCTTAAGGAAATAAGAGACCGAACAAAAGGCTTAGTCGAGGATGCTTAGAAGTTCATGCATATGCTGTTGGAGCTATCAAAAGGTGCATTAAACAACTTCCAACAGGAACGCACCCATCTGTTTTATGCTGTCTTGCAGACAGTTAGTCTAATTAAGCCTCCAAGGCAGCGCGCGGGTCCCCAGTGGGGTCTGAACTCTGTTTAAATTTAGAATAATTTCAAAATCTTCGAGCCTTTGATTGATGTCCCAGTTACTTTGTGACCATTCAAGGGATTCCTCAGCTTGCCTCTATTTTAGTTAGATGACTAATTACTGCATAGTCTGTGCCAATTAACACTCTGATGTTAGCCGTTAAGACTGGTAGCGCTCACTGCCTCTGAAACGCGATAGCACTTCAGGCTTGATCGCCAAGGGGAGGAAAAAAATATTAGTGTTATCTATTCCTTAACGGAAAACAATTCTGAATTTCTGCACACAAATCCCAAACAAGAAAACACACTTAAATATATGCAGATTTTCACATGGGTTTATGGCCAATAAAAGACGTGCTGCTGGGGCACGTCAGTCTGGACTATGGGGTGACTGTGGCAGTGGGGCACACCACGGGGACCACCACAGCATTAAGTAGGTGAAGATCAGCAATAGGGTGAGGGTTTTTTTTCCCCCGAGGATTAACTGGTCAGAAATTCAAGGAAAAAGAGTTGCATTTATGAAGCTCCTGGTCTTTGTTTAAAGATTTCTGATCCAAACATCCTGAACAGACATAAAAATATATCCAGTTCTCCTGAATACACCCTCCAAAATTTAATATGTTCTCTTTAACATACTCGATTAAATGAATATTCACCCAGAATGTATGTCCTCCACAATTTAATTCCAGAAAAGTAAACAGTACATAGACTAGCTCCAGAATTACCTCTGAAGTACAAACATCACTGCGTTCAACATGCCAGAAGCCAACTCACCGCTGGTATGAACCTCTGAAGTCTGTGGAGCTATACGCCCTTAAGCCAAACATTGAATTTTTCTCAATATCTACATTTAGTTCACAAGTTCAACACTAACACTGACATTTTTTATGCCATTCACCTCTATTTCACATGTTTCAGTTAAATACACGTCATTTAACAAACCTGAATAAAGGAAATTGAGCTCAATCTCTTAAAAATCAACAGGAGCACAACGGTATTTTTCTTCCCGGCTCTGGGTTAAAACAGAGAGTTGGTGAACTAATTCAGAAGAAGAAGGCGGGGGAAAAAAAAAATGTGATAAAAGAGCAAATGTATTTTTAATTCTTTAGGAAGGGAATCTGCACAGGTTTCCAGCACTGCCTTCATCCTTCCCGCGGAAGGTTTCTGGTACCCTTATGTTGGTTTAGGAGGCTCAGAGCGGCAGTTCCCGCTGGGCAGGCAGCGGGGCACACATTGCACTTAGGTGTAAAGATCCCACGCGGGCATAATCTTGGCAATTTACAGAAGGTGTTTATTAGAACTACAGGCATCATAGTCAGGCGTTCTGGCTTTAATTAAACCAATTTACCAAAAAAAAATTCATCTTTTCATTTACAACTATTCCACATCAGACAAGTTCCCCAAGTAGGATCTACTAAGACACTGTGGTTGAGATGCAAAGAAAGTTTATGTAAGTGCTAAATTTTTTATACCTGAACTAACATGAACCTATCTCAACTTCAAAGATTCACACAGAGTTAACATTTTCAGTACCAACATTAAAAAAGATAAAGCCCATATTTTCCCCATAAAGATTTTGAAATGACCCTGTTTAAATGTCAAAGAGAACAACAGTGTTTTCGTGGACTAGATGTTGCCAAATATCAGCTTATTCTCAAGTAAAAAGTGCACTTCCACAACTACAGAAACGTTCTCAACGGAGCCAGAAAAGTTTTCTGCTGATCAGAATGTATTTTCATTCTTCCCTGTCCATCAAAATAAAAGGTTTTAAAGGGAATGCTCTTTCCCATTAATCTGCTGGGGAGTAGACAGCAGCAACTGGGACCAGGACTCTCCAGCTCAACCCATTCGCTGCCTGCTACCAGATAGTCTCCAAAGACCTATGAAGAATGCGTCTTAAAAGCAGTATTTATTTTACATTTTCAGTATTTCTTCTTGTAAATGATCCATTATCTGTCAAACAATGTCTTTCTGCTTCACATGCAAAACAGAACATTAGGAAGTTTGGCTAAAATTAAAGTCACATCACTTCACTCAGATAGCTGGTAGAGCAATTGACCTCCAGAATAAAAAAACTCTCATTAAGAAATTCCCATCTCAGAAGAGAGCAGCAGCTGAAACCACGCTCCACAGAAAAATGAAGAAAATCACTGTTTCATGAGACTAAATCATGTTATGAGAGAAAAAAAATACTTTCCATTATGAGTTACCATATAAATAAGGAACGTACAATTATTTCTCACAGCTCTCTGCATGTTCTGGATTATTTTTGTCAGAAGTATAATTGAAATGACTCTCCCTGACACTTGGGCTTCATTAAATATGAATTCATAGCTTTTACTAAAGGATATCTGAAAATATTAGACACTTTGCAAGCTATCATTAGGCATCCAGGAACACGTTGCTATTACAGACAAGGATAGCGGTGAGCTACAGAAACACGAACAACGAAGAAATATGTCATCTGACCCAGCCAGGTAGTTATGGATAACAAGATTATTTCACAATAGTTGACCTAAATTAAAGATAAAGAATTAAAAAGCCATCACTCCGGATGCTGGTATCCTCTAACTTCCCCCCCTTGAAGCTGTTCTGAAATATTGACTTTGTAAGGACGTCATCATCGCTTTTTCAAACTAAACTGATTGGATTTGAGCCCACATACATTAAGTAGAGAACAGAGTCCCAGACATCCCCAAGCAAATATCAATTATTTCTTTGAAAGGCGAAGCAGGACCGCAGTTGTTATACCTATTCAGAGACAGGCACCTGAGCCACAACATTTCACACGTTATAAAACAAGATAGATGATTAATATGCATTGCTGCCAAATTTTATGACGTTTTTGTGAAACTTCCGATGTAAATTGCAGAGCTAGCTTATACACCGTGGAGCAGAGCTATACAGGGACATACACAGGCAACACGCTCTGCCCCGGGGAAGGTGATGAACAGAGAACAGGGTTGCACGAGGGAGCCCACGGGTGCCCATGGTGAGGCTGAGCTCATGGCAAGGGAGCTGAAGGAACTGGCATGTTGGGTTGGTCTCCCTTGCCCCTTGGGTTGGCCTCAGTGGTGCTTGTGGGAGACCAGAGGGGTAAGAACACGGTGCAGATCACAGGAGCAAGGGGATCAACCCTGCCATGTCCATGCCAGAGGCAAGCCACTGGTTGCAGCAACCCAATTGAAATAAAGCTCTCGGAAGGTCATGCTGAAAGCTGACTACTCAGACCAAAGGGGTTGGGTCTCAGGGCTCCTGGAGACCTTCAATTCCCAACAGGTTTCTTGGCTCCTCTTTTGCAAGGAGAGACTCGCAACACAAAACAGCTCACAGCCTGTCCTGGCTGCAGGGTTTCATTGCCTTTTTTTGGTTTGGTTTGTTTTTTTTACCTCCTACTTACAAAGGGACCAGTAAAAATTTTTGGACAGAAAGCTGAGAAAAGGTGAGAGGGGACTACAGAGCTTTTCTGCTTTCAGACAGAGAGTTGCTTGACAAAGATGTGAACTGCTCCAGCAAAGAAGCTTCTCCTGGAGGAACACACCAGGAGATGAGGCTGCCAGAAATCCAAGTCCGATGGGGTGTCTCCATCCAGGGATGGACATGGATTAAAGCACAAAATTAAAGCACATGGTTTAAAGGCCAAATGGTCCATGGTGCCCAACAGACCTCAAGCTCTGTGCAGACTGGTGGGTTCTGCGTGTCTGCGCTGATCAGATGTAAGTGAGAACATCCATAAGGCAGGAGCCACTAGATAGCCAGCAAGGAGAAGCTTCAGCACAACAGTAATAAACTGTTGGTAACCAATGGTTTTGGCTTAGACCTCTAGCAGAAAAGTCAAAAAGAAAGTAAACAAAACCCAACTCGCTGCTATACTATTCACTCGCATGTGGAAGCAAGTCTAGAACATGAAAACCTCAAAACCCTGAGTGACACAGGAGATCTGACAGAGCGCCACAGGTTTGATTGCACGTCACGGATCTGGGTCCATTGCCAAGCTCTGCATCCATCAGTGCATACCCACCAGCTCCAGGTGGGAGGAGGAGACAAGAAATACAGTAATTTCCATTCCCTGGTTCATTGTGGGCCAGTTCAGCAGGAGCAGCTCTGTTCCCTAACCTGCTAATTAGCTGAGGGATCAAAGGGGCCATCAAGCACCTTCTTAATTGCAGCAGAGCAATTTTTTTTAAACAACCTGGATCTAATTTCAGCAAGAGGGTTTTGTTATATTGAGTAAAGGGAAAGTTGGAAGCTCCCCCATCACTATGGCTTTGATCATACAAGTGGCCAAAGAGGAGGAAATAACAGCAGCATAGCTCAGGTTAATTCCTCTTTGAACAGGAGATAACAAGGATGTTTTGCTATCAAATGTCAAGGTGAAGGTACAGTCACGGCAAAAGACCACCCAAACGCTGACTGAAGTTAATGGTTTCTTTACCATTTCAATGAAAAAGATTTACCCTTCTGTGATAGCAAAAGGCAGCAAACAGGAAGAGGCTTGTGTTACAAAAATTGCAATTTGAATTGCATTTGGGATTTTAAATACGCTATGTTTGTGAGTGTTTGATCCATTTGCTGCAAAATGTGTTCACAGAGAGCCTGTTACACACTTTAGATACAGCGTGAATTTTTAATGTCCTCACAAGTTTCATGATACAGGCTCAAGCCTCCTCAAGGTCATGATTTAATTGTGTGAAACCATTGGAAACCTACATAACAATATTTAAAGTAATATAGGAATAGTCCACCTCTGTCCCAAAAATGAATTTATTAATCTAGATTACAAAAAAACTCTAAAAAGTTACGACTGGAGAGTGATAACTATAAGATCATACAGATGCAAGATTTTAATTATTTATGTTTAAATAAGTTGTACCGGCAGAAGTTTTCAAGAGAGTTTAAAGGAAACCGGCTTCAAAGTTGCTTTAAAATTCAGGATCTTTTGAAAGTCTCACCCATCATTAATATCAGTAACTCCTGCCGGCCAGAAATAGTCTGGGAATAAATATGCACTGCGTCAAGGAGAACCAAAGAGAAGTAATCAGATAAGTACCTGCTTCCCACACTATGCTTCTCGCCTCCTACTCAAGAAGGAGCTCAACTTCAGGGTTAATTATGAGCCAGAAGATAAGAGCATCTTCCCTGTTTGATGCACAGTGCACGTACGGTCCTCGGCAGCCGTGAGCAGCGAGTGTAAGACAGCAAGAGAGCCAGCGCGGGCTGGGCACACCTCCTCTGCTTTCCCAGCCCTGCTGGAACCTTATGGGGTTTGAGACCTTCCCCACATTTTGACTCTCCTGCCCTCCCCGCATATGAGAACTTACTTTGGTGAATCCCCAGGGAGAAAATAAATAAAATTAAAAAAAAGAAAGAAAAAAAACACTCACTTTTAAGTGGTTTCTCTTTGATGTACAACAGCTACCCCAAGAATTGTGATCCCCAACAGTCAACTGCAGAGGGAACGGAAGGTCCCTGGCCAAGAGTTTGCTGCATTTACCAAATTTTCAATAGTTTTTGTTGGTTTGTCTTTCACTATCAGCTGTTGATTTGGTTTATTTTTAGGCTGTAAAATGAGGGTCCATTGGGCCATCTGTAAGGGTGTTCCATGGGCCATGCCATGCAAAGGTTAAAAAAAATAAATCAGTACCCTCACGGACCTGGAGGTCACCCACCACAGGACCTGCTAGCTGTAATGGATTAGGGACAGCTGGGTATCTGAGACCTTCCTAAATCCGTGTACCATAAAAATACTGCATGAAAACGCAACATTTTGTCTCTTATTGGTAAGTACAGTTTCTTCTGAGGTTATAGCAGCTTAAGCAAAAAGAGTTATTAATACAGAAAAAGGGAACCTGCCCTGGTTTTAAGGTCAGGATCAAAGTGGTCACATCGTTCCAGGTCACTGTCTGACTTCCACTGTCAGCTCCTGCTCAGCCACAAAAGGCAAGCTACCACAAGAAAACAGACCAATTAAGAAAGTATTAATAATCCAGGCATGTCTTCTTGGCCATGAATAAATTACAACACAAACACAAATTAAAACATACAGTAACTGCTGAACACAAGATATCTGCAAACTATTAGTCTGCGGTGAAAATAGGACACAATATTGCACAACAGAAGGGCATCCTAAATCCCTTGGCAGCGCTTCCCGATCCTGTCCTTGAACTAAATCACCACCCTGGATAGTTGTGCAACATCACTCATGTGTCCGTATAAACACATACTCTTCACCAAAACAAAAGTGGACCGCTACAAAAAAAAAAACCAAACAAATTATTTCTGCTGCTGCAAAAAGTTCAGGATCAACAGACCTCTGCTCATATACCAGCAGTGACCTGACAGTCCAAAGGCTGATGTTTGCTCTCCTTCTAGGAAAGGTTCCAGGAATCATTTCCCCATGACGACATCATCTCCTGTGTGAGACAGCATCAGGTATGCACAATGATTCAGGTCTGGATTTTGTACCAACACAAATTCCAGCGTGTTTCTCTTCGGAAAAAAAAAAACAGCACAACCACTTTGGCAAAAAAATAAAACATACACACACTAGTTGAGGAGAAAAGCTACTTTCAACACAAAAAATATAAGCGACACTTACTTTAAGATGACAGGGCACTGAAGTAGCTGTTTGCAGCAAACTATGACATATTCCAACGCTCATACATTCATGCCCATCACATTGTGCAAGAGAAGTTCATAGAATCATAGAATGGTTTAGGTTGGAAAGGACCTTGAAGATCATTGAGTTCCAACCCCCCTGCCATGGGCAGGGACACCTCCCACCAGCCCAGGCTGCCCAAGGCCACGTCCAGCCTGGCCTTGAACACCTCCAGGGATGGGGCCTCAACAACCTCTCTGGGCAACCTGGGACAGTGCCTCACCACCCTCACAGTGAAAAACTTCTTCCTAATGTTCCATCTAAACCTGCCCTCTTCCAGTTTGAAGCCATTCCCCCTCGTCCTATCACTCCACGCCCCAGTAAAAAGCCCTTCCCCAAAGGTTCATCCACCCTACCTGCAGGGCACAGGCTCGCTCCACCTGCATGGGACCAGCTCGCACCAGGGAGCGTTCACAGCCCCATCGCGGCCCCCATCCCACCCAGCCAAGCCCTCAGGCTGGGAGCACTGCCAGCTGGAAGGGCTGCAGGAGCACCCCAGGAGCTCCATGTACAGCAGGGCTGAGCCTGGCTAGGATGGGTTACGGTCCAAAGCCATATGAAAGCAGGTAGCTCGCTGCCACTCCGGGACAGCTCTCTCACATCTTTGTCTATGGAGAATTTTTTTTTTTTTAAAAAAAAAGAAAGTAAAATAAATTCAGGTAAGTTTGGCCATAAACGCTTTCCTGCATGACATCAAAAAGCAGCTTTCCATAACAGTGACAGGACAAGGGGCAACGGGCGCAAACTGGAACATGGGAAATTCCATCTCAACATGAGGAAAAACTTTCCTGTGCGGGTGGCAGAGCACTGGCACAGGCTGCCCAGGGAGGCGGTGGAGTCTCCTTCTCTGGAGACATTCAAAACCTGTCTGGACACATTCCTGTGTAACCTGCTCTGGGTGACCCTGCTCTGGCAGGGGGGTTGGACTAGAGGATCTCCAGAGGTCCCTTCCAACCCCCACCAGTCTGTGATTCTGTGATAGAGTACTATGTGTACTTTTCTTATTTAGAGAATACTCTACATTGAAAAAGAGTTTTAAAAACAAAAAAATCTTACAGCAATCTGGAATTCAGAGCCAGTCCTAGGAGTGACCCCAACCTAATTAGCATGTGACAGCAGATGATGGAGAGGCATCAAGAGCAGTGAAGGCTGAAGAGCAGGGCAGACTTCAGAGGGAGGTTACCAGAAAACAGGCTCCCAGTCACACAGAGAGGAAAGAAGTGCTTGTAACGGAAGATAAAACACATGAGCAACGTGGACCACAGAAGAAAATACTCCCTAAAAAAAAGAAACATAAGAAGAAGAAGTCTAAAGGAGAAAGAGCATGTCCTAAAAGAGCATCAAGAAAGCGCTGTGAAGTG
The DNA here is from genome assembly GCA_008711295.1 of Anarhynchus alexandrinus. NCBI lineage: Eukaryota > Metazoa > Chordata > Aves > Charadriiformes > Charadriidae > Anarhynchus > Anarhynchus alexandrinus. Next base: position 23,027 of record VUYV01000394.1, read on the forward strand.
CCTGCCCACTTAAAGCACTGCCAGAAGGGAGGTCGGGGAGAAGATGCTGATAGTTCCCTGCCTCCAGGAAGGTCAGCCTGCTCTGCCAGGCAGCTCCGGCACGGAAACCATCTTCACTCAGCAGCAGCAACTTTTCAGGGAGGCGGGGGAGGAACATTTTATCCTGATCTGATGCTTGCTAGTGGTGCCTTAAGGGGGTTAAAACTTTACCTCGGTAGATATTGTCTCATCCTTTAGGGTCAGACTGACTCGTTCCCAGGCTCAGACGGAGCCTGTAGCATGGAGGACGTTCTCAGAGGTGGGTGATGTGTAGAGCAGGCGGCTGCGTGCAGCTGATCATCCTTCTCTGACATTTAGACCCCTACACCTGGTGTTAGGTATGTCGTGGTTTGAGTGACACAGGATGAATTTCTCTTTCGGTAATTTTACTTTTTGGCAAGGTATCTTCTAATACTTTGGGAAAGTGCACATTTAGAAGACTCCAGTGTCTGAATTGGTGAAAATATTTCCTTTCTAGCCAGCGATGGCACGTGGGTTTCAAGGTCTCAGTGTTTCCAAGCTCCCCTGAAAGCAGGGACCCCCCAATGCAGGAGACTAGTGTAAACAACTAATCCAAAAGTCTAACACTTCCACTGTTACTACTAGATTAGGCTCCCATGCCGAAATACCTCCCACTTCCCTGGCACCTTCCAAAGGACGGAGAGCAAAAAGTGAGTTTTAGCGTTGAGGGAAGCTGGTTCCACTGGTGCTACCGCTGAAGGAGCACAGATCCACTTCGAAGTATTTTATTTTTACAAGAAACTGCTAGAGACTCCAAAGGCCCTGCAGTTTAGCTACAGTGCTTCAGATACAAAGATGCTGCGAGGGCTGGAGCCCCTCTGCTGGGAGGACAGGCTGGGAGAGATGGGGGGGTTCAGCCTGGAGAAGAGAAGGCTCCGCGGAGACCTCAGAGCCCCTTCCAGTGCCTAAAGGGGCTCCAGGAGAGCTGGGGAGGGACTCTGGATCAGGGAGGGGAGCCATGGAACAAGGGGGAATGGTTTGACACTGAAAGAGGGGAGATTTAGATGAGCTATGAGGAAGAAATTCTTGACTGCGAGGGCAGTGAGCCCCTGGCGCAGGTTGCCCAGAGAAGCTGTGGCTGCCCCATCCCTGGAGGTGTTCAAGGCCAGGTTGGACGGGGCTTGGAGCAACCTGGGCTGGTGGGAGGTGTCCCTGCCCAGGGCAGGGGGGTGGAACAAGGTGTTCTTCAAGGTCTCTTCCAACCCAAACCATTCTGTGATTCTGTGATACAGTATCCACTATTGTACCGCATGTTTCAGGTTCGCAACCATTTTCAGTAAAAATAATGGAGGAAAAAAAAAATCTGTTTTGTTAGAACTGCACCACATTCTGGTTTCCCTGGGGTTGCTTCTGGGAGTCTGCAAAGAACTCCAACTCCTCTAGACATCTTCCATGTTTCTGAATAGCAAACAATTAAAAATGAAGTTATGTCCACTTGTTTTAATGCGGTTTAATGATGGAACCTGAGACTGCACACCCAATGCCCTTTGCTTATAATTGCAACTGGAAGGCACTACATCCAACTTTTTGTTTTCATGACTGAACAGGTACAGACAAGAACAGTAGTGTGTTAAAGGCATGAAGAATTAAGACTTAGCACTATAATGTTTTGGGGTTGGTTTTTTTTTTTGTATCTATCAGAATTTTATTTCAGCAATTCATCAGTATCCGCGCCTTGTCCCTGTGTGCATAAAGTGTGTTTATGAGAATGAGATGAGTTTCCATCTGGGATGTCTGTCTTGACTTGATTTAGGAGAACAGATTTAATAAGTGGTTATCAAACACTTTTTCGATTCTGCTTTTAATGTAGCATGGACATAGATTTAAGAGCCCTGTTGATAAACTAGATGAAAGAGACAGAATGGGGTTTCTTTTTCAAACTACTTTTCAAATATCTTGTAAATATTGATAGACAAAATGAGGAGAATTTATGAAAACATAAAATAAATCCACCCTTCCTATAAAACTTGATTAGAGGTATTGATGTATTGATTATATAATAAAAGCCTACAGTTTGGTTTTAATAAGCTCCAAGTGATGCATCCAAAAGGAGGAACATCCACTTTAAAGTTGCTGGAGAACACACAACGTTTTCCCTTTCTGGAGTTTTTGTAACCCTGTTGAAGCCAATAGGATTGATAAGTAAAAATCAAAGTCGGACCTTTAACTTACTGTGTTTTTCTAGTGATTAATGGTATTGAAAGAACTCTCACCAGTTACAGCTGGCTTTGGGTCATGCCCCAAGCCGAGCTCAAGGATAAATCCATACTGGTGATTAAAGAAAGAGGCATTACCTGGACTTCAAACACTCGCAACAAATTGTCCACAAGAAATCCATGGGCTGGGAGATATTTGCAGAATGTATTAAAAGCTAACACTGACTTTCAAATGAGCTCAAGAAAAATCTCCCAGTGTTCTCAGACAGTTTGAAGAGAAAGTTGTATCTCCTGGATAACTTCTTCACAGTCCTTATACATTCATCAAGTGGCATTTTAGATACAGATACACTTAGGCTATAAGATAAAGTAGACATGTGCTTATACTGTGAGTACATCTGCAGCATCTCAGGAAAAAAATTCCACCTTGGATCAGTCTGCAGTCCATTGAGACTGAATATCCAGCGCATGATTTTTCATCAGATAAAAATGGTATCTTTTCATGAAAGATACCAAGGAAAAAAAAAGTAGACATAGAGATGCGATAAGACCAGAATAGTGGGGAGGTCGCCTGCAAATGACAAGTTCTTTACAGTCCTCCAACCTTGTCTGCTCAGTGTTCTTTGCTTAGCACGCAATTATAACAACTCCAGACACACTTAATGAAAACACTAAAAAAGTTTTCACATCAGCAACACCACTGTATAGCAATTGCAGGTGCTTACATTACCCTAAACGAGCAATTTTGAGTCATGGGCACTAATTAGCATTCTAGCAAGAACAAAACTGGAAACAGTAAGCAAGACTGAGGTGGACAGATTGCATGAATATTGTAAGGAGATTAAGTATCTAGTAGAAATCTCTACAGTCATAATGCTAACGCTTCAAAAATGGGAGATCGTAGAGAAGGTGGAAGTTTGGCCCAGATGAACCAGCGTGTTGGGAAAAGGACTAGCAGTAGAGATGCAACAAAATGGGAATTCCAAGAAGAATAAGGGGGGGGGGGAACCAAAAGGCATTTGAATACTGAAGCCTAAAGCATTTATACAACTCAATGAAACAAAACAGAACTGTAGAAGAGATTCTAGCTTTAGGCTAAGTTTATGAAGAACTGAATTCACCTTGAACTAATCAAGCTGGTCTGATCAATTAAACTATTGTCTCATGGTGAAGCCCTTTAAAGATTATCCCCCTCCTATTTAGTTGCTGGTACACTATCTGGTTTGTCAGACCTCTGTTCTTTCCTGCTTTGTCATTGCATTGTATGATTCAGCGATTGAGCAACCTGGGCTGGTGGGAGGTGTCCCTGCCCAGGGCAGAGGGGTGGAACTCCATGGTCTTTAAGGTCCCTTCCAACCCAGCCCGTTCTGTGACTGTGCGATCCCTGTGTATAAGATATTTAAAATATGCAAGATTTAAGTATCACTTGTAAAGTGCTTTGCAATACTGATACAAATCACGTTAGATGCTAGAATATTCTGTTACTAGCTCAGATAAAAGGAGAGTTCACTATCAGAGCATTGGTACCATTTAATAGAGCAAAGGGACACAGGAACACGATACACTGCGAGAGCTGTTATTTAGGTACTTTCAAAAAAGTGATTAAAGAGTAATAAAGAAGAGTTAAGCAATCAAAAATATTATTTGCAAGCAGCACTAGCTGCATTTCTGGTGGTCCCTGCTCAGGAGTATAAGGAAGACTTCGATGGCATAGGGAATCAATCATTGCCGCATCCCGACACTGACATCACACTGAATGGAAGAACTGACATAATGTAAATCTTCTCTTCTTCAAAAATGTCATCCTTTGCATTTTGTTTCCCCCTCAGACTTCCCTGGTATTAAAAAGCTGACTCTGCTTGAGAGGGAGCAAAACGGCACGAAGACACCTCCATTCACGGGAGCTTGAAGGGTTGTCAGTGGTGGGAAGCGAAATAATCAGGAAGAGCAGAAAAACCAGCGTGTGGCTGGTTCCTGCTGCAAAGCAATAAAAAGCCCCTGTAATAGGAGACTGGGACCTCAGAAAGGAAAGTGTCAGGTTGAGAAAGGCTTTGACAAAGATAATGCGCAAATAAAAGGTAGAATGTTTGGGGAGAGGCAGCGGTGGAAAGGAAAAATAAAAAACAATTTATACATAGCAGAGGCTTCAGTAAGTGCTCAAAGCCTGAAGTAGACTAGACAGTTTCAAAACAGCTGCTGGAGTAATAACACACAATCCAGCAAAACTGTACTAAAAATTAACCAACTTCAGATACCAGATCTGAATCCTCTTTCCCTCGTTCCAACCTCCATTTCACATCCGTGAGCTGCCTCTTCAGAGAAAAATGCAACCCCCGCAAAAATCCCAAATTCAAAAAAAAAAAAAGAGGAATTAGACTGCTCTCACTTTTGTACTGTTTCCTCCAAGAGCAAGAAACTGATTTTTTTGTAACTTTAAATTTAGTGGCAATGCCTGTGTGACAGGGCAGATATTCAGAGCTGCTTCCAGGCCTGCGGTAAGTCATTCAGGGCCTGATCCCATACCCTGGTTAGGCCCAGGAAAAAGATACCCATGGATAATATCTCTCACTTCGCACATCTTTCTGGGATCACCGGCGTTTGTCAACATCGGCCGAGTACTTCAGAGGGAACAACAATCTGCCCAACACCACGGCGTTCAAGGTTTGTGCAGAGCATCAGCGCAGGTCTGGGCCTGCTCAGGTCCCTGCTCGTGCCACTGCAAATGCATCCCCAAAGCACGGAATAGGCTGGAATTACGGATTTTACCACGCTTATTTATATATTGCGGTTAGAACCGGCTCCCAGCCCGATCCAGAGAGCCGGTGTATCAAAACATCACATTTTTTACGATGTGATTGCCAACCGTTCTCAGGGCTCCCTGCGGACGAGCCACGCGCTCCTCAGCGCTTCGCCCAGAGCTGCCCACCACCCACCCTTCCTCCTCTCACACCACCCGGCGGTGACAGCTCCGATGGCCGTGGAAATCACCGCCTCCAGAGCTGAAGGAGCTATTTCAGGGTCCCATCAGTTCACATCCCACATCTCCAAAACCCCCAATCCCAGCGGTAACCCGGAGCATCTGAAGCCACTCGCAGTAAATGGGGTCTTACCTCCCCAAATCATCCAAAAAAAAGATAAATCTTATTCTCCTTTTGCATCCCAAGTTCATTCACATTGAGCGTAGAGACTCCCAGAGGCTTTGGAGACCTCTTATAGCACATTACGTATGAAGAGGTTCTAAAGAACGATTTGAGCTACACCTGAACGAGACAGCTCAATTTGGCTCCAAACAGCTCCTTGTTATCCAAGGCGCGGAATTGCAGATTTCTGCTCAATTGCATGTTTTACCGCACACTCCCCAGAAGTCAGGGAGTTGCTCTACAGCTTTCTGCTGCAGAGAGGGGGGAAAAAAAAAATTGGTTTATTTATTTTGATTAATAAAGACTTGCTCAGATAACGGCGTTTCTAGCATTTGCAAATTTGAAAACGCTGTAAATCCCCAAAGCTTCCCTGCTCTAAGTCTTTTAAATCTCAGGCAGATTTGAAGTCACTTTAAATCTCACGGAAAGCGATTCACCATAAATCCCAGTGCAGCCAGGGTGCGTTAAACACATTTGGGCTGATAAGAATACCTCGTGAAGGCACGGCTATTGTATGGGTCCAGCACACCCATTCCACTCACGTCTACCGTAGACTTCATAGCAGAGACTGGCTCAAGCAAAACACCGAAGCGCTCCTAAAGTGTTATAGAAAGAAAAACCATCATTTTCTAAAAGTACGATTTTTTTTTTCTGCCCCACTAAACTTTTTAATGTGTTCAGCAGCATTGATTTATTAGGATTGCTTTGGGAGACAGCACTCAGAACCATCTTTTGCTGTAAAACCCCGATGATGGAGAATAACTTTTACAGCTTGCAAACTGTCCACTGTGAAAGCTTTTTTTTCATTAGGATGAAGGCGTTTAGGGATTTTCTGTGTAATTTGAAATGATAACCCCTCTGAGAGCACGCCTGGGCTTGGTTAGGAGCCCATGAATGATGAAATACTCCTGGATGGACAAGTTACTCTGTTTCAGTAACAGATATTTCTTTAGTTGAATTAAGTAAGTGCTAGTGAAGAAATCCTGCCATCAGTATCTCCTTGTGTAAAGCTCACCAGATTATTTTTTTATTTTTTTGAAGAGATCTGTAAGAGTCAGCAATAAAGAGACAGGAAACTAATTAGCACATCTCTCATGCTTACAGTATTCACCATATCACACCCTTAACTTTTAAGGTAGAAGCGCTAACGGGGCACCAACAGCTCGCACAGGAACACAGCATGGGGAACGCACTGCAATCCACCACCCCCGTGCCCTGGCACCCAAAGGAAATTCTATGAATCCTTTCTTGGGAAGCACGGACACGCCAGGAGATGTGCCGGCAGGGAGAACATCACCTTCCCACTCTTCCAACAGCCCCCTGCCCCAGCACGCACAGCGGATAATTCTGTATATTCAGTGATGAAGGAATATCTATACCTTTTACACCAACTCAACAAAGTTTGCCTCATGTATTTCTGACTTTTCTTTAAAAAGAAGAAAAAAAACCCCAATATTTTTCCATTAAAACTATGCACAGAACAGGCCAGGACATTTTCTTCTCCAATATTGCTAAAAAGTATTTCTGTATCTGTTAACGCATAAATGACACAACAGAAAATATTTTCTACCTTCATCAAAGCCCTTCCAGGGGGGATTAAGCAACTCCTGTGACAAATAAAGGCTCCACCAGGAGACCGTCCACGGGGGAGCGCACATCTGGAGCCCCACAGGTTTGCAGCTGGGATGTGCTGCAGATTCCCCACTGGGCTGCGCACCTCTCGCTCCAGAGTGCTCGAGAAACTCTGAAGTACCCAAGAAACTAATAAGCACTTTATTATCTGGGGAAGAAAAGCATCGCCTCTTGAATACCTTCATTGGTAAACAAAAGGGGGGCATATGGAGTTGAAATCAAAGTGCCGTTTTCTGCACTGAGTTCATATAATTTCAGATACTGGTGTCTGTGGGTTCGCATTGAGACTCCTGTACTTTCAATTATAACTTGTTTACTCAGAATAAAACAGATGTGGGTATAACTAACTCGATATCTGGTTTGACCAAGCTGACAGTTTGTTACTAAAAAAATTGTTGTTATTTTGTTACTTTTTTGCTCAACTGCTTTATTTTAGTTTTAAAATAAAAAGATCTCAGGCACTGAAAAGTTAAGTTTTACTTCTTGATTACTTTTTTTAGCTGCCAGGAGATGCTATAACACCAATTATGTTGCAGATGAATTTAGTCTCTGTTTAGAAAAGCAGTGTGTATATATATGATTTTTTTTAATTTTTTTTTTTTTAGATTTAGGGAAGGTTTATGAACCTCTGAAACAATATATTTAGACGCATTTTTTAAGTTATTTTCCTAAAAGTGACTGAGTCAATTACAACCAATTGAGTGGAAACGTTTATATTAGAGTTAGACACGGATAACAACAGTGAATAAGAAATGGGAAGATATATTTAGAAATAGCCAGAAAGAGTGTAGCATGGCTGTTTATAACTGCGATTACTGCTTTAATAGCTTGGGGTTCTTTTCCAATATTTTATTCAACCGAAAGTTAAGTTGTGCTCAGATTCAACCAATAAAGTCTAATTCAGGCATCAGAGTCAGGACTGGGCAGAGCCTCAGTGCCTCATGGAGGGGTTTCTCCTGCCCACAGCCATCGGGATGGACCCAGAGCAAAATTTCGGTTCTTTTTCAAGGCCATCGGTGCACATATCAAGGGAGAGCTCTGGAAATCAAACGCACTCGGCGGCGCTGCCTGCGCGGAGTTAGGAGAGGGGTTAAGGCAGAGTACAAAAGCCACACACCGAAGCGAACGGCGTCAAGAGCAGAGTGCCTGCTACCTGGGAGCATCCTTTTTGTGTGAAGACTGCACAAAACCAACCCATTTCAATTACTCTTTATGTTGCCCCGAGTGCAGGAAGGTAGGCTGAACTTCTCATTTTGGCGCTGCGGTCCCCCATTGAATAGGACTGCAAATCACAGTTACATGGGAAGTTATTGATCTGAATTATCTTTGATCATTAATATTCCAGATTAACAGTGAAAACAAGCTAGGATGTTCCTGTAGTCACCTCTCCGCAGGCAAAGGAGAACATGCACCAGTCATGGGCCACAGCTGGATATGGAGTGTCCAACCCATTCATAAATACCAGAGCTACAGTGGCAGGTCCACATGTCTACTGCAATGGCTGTCAACAGTGAGGTGATGGGGCACATACATTTATTCCAATTCCCCTCACACAGTTAAATCATATTTCCATACTACAGCTACCAGAGGACTGGTTTTAAATAAATTCTTCATAAAACTAAAGTTGCAAAGTCTACCAAGCAAGCCTGTTCAGCCCCAGTACTTTCATCCAGACTCCTCTCATCTGGAGTCACCAGCAGGTAAACCTTACAGGGAAGCCTCCAGTGCTGAATATACAATGCACTAAAGATGGGAAATACCATTTTATCTTCATGAAACTCTCATACTCCAGAGCTCTGAGCTTTCAAACACCATTTGCTGCACCTTGGTATCTTTATGCAATAGCAGTGCAAGTAAAGCTACAGCTGATAGAGCCTGTGACTTCTTCTCACATGCTAAATCCACACGAATAAATCTTATTAAGCTTAAAGGCAAGCAGTTACTGCACCTGTTTGATAGATTTATTATCCCCAAAACCTAGTGCAATGATGTGAAATGCAGGTATGAATTGAATAGTTACACTGCACAAACAGCCAGCTATTAGTTATATTATGGAAACAAGAAGAACATTGATAAGGTGCTCCATCGGGATATTTAACAAGTGTCAAAGCCTACATTGAAAGAGACATTTGTCTATGAGAGTCAATGAAGATATACATCCTCCTACCACAACTACATTTCTTTCATAGCGTACAGGAAAGCAAAGGGGGGAAAAAAAAAGGGGTTCCCTCTGCCCCTTCAATTACATTAATCAGCTTTCTGTAGATGGCACTACAGGACCCTGATGAAGTTGTTATGGCTTCAAAGTTGACCCTGCCTTGGTTAGGTGGTGGACCAAAGACCTCCAGAGGTGTCCTCCAGCCCCACCAGCCTTCTGTGAACTGCCATCAGCCACAAGTCCTCATCAAAGCATCTGATAAACTGGGGGTGGAGGGCTGGGGGGAACATGCCAGACACCTCCCACCTGCGCTGGAAGCCGTCACTTAAAAGCACAGATTGAATTTTCCAGGAATGCTAGAGAGCAGAGTTACAGTTCATCAGAAAGTTTCAGTTTTCAAGAATGTAAGTGACACACACTACATCTCCCCCCTAAAATTGTCTGACCTTTGACAGCCAGTGGTTAAACACACTAAAACAACCACCTCTGGGATGAAGAATACTCACCTACCTCGTAGAGGTGGTCTTTCACTGAAGGTCACGCTGTGTTATGCTACATGTACTCTACAGCTTTGCACAGCGTAAGCAATCCTTACATCTGGCTTCAGTCTATTCTACGTGACTTAATTTCTTTCCTCAGTGATGTTAATAACACTTTTGTCTTCTCCTCCATGCCCATGCTATTTATGTTCTGTCTCATAACAAGAGATTTTGCTGGTGTTACTCATTTGGGTGTCCTGACAAGACAGGATTTGTTCTTCCATACATACAAACTGTGTGAAAATCAGCTTTAAACCATTTGACTTTAAAGGCTATTTCCATTAAGCTATGCTGAATCAAAAAAACAAGATGTTCATCTCCTCTTATTCCCATCTGCTTCAGTACGTTTCAGAGAACATTACCGTATTAGAGATTTCTAGTGAAAAAATAATTATTGCTATTCTAAAATAGCTTAGACTGGTGCGAGCGTTCCTGACAGTGTTTAAGAAATCAGTGCATTACAGCCTAATGAGAAAAAGAAGTCTGTGGTATAAGAGGCACTTTAGAAAGACATATCATTTTATGCTTGTGTGAAGCTTGGCAGTGTGGTAGGAATCAAAACCCTGGTACAGAGGCTCTTCAGAGGCCAGCCCACATCCAAATTTTGAGTTTCTACAGTGTTTGTAACAGGCTGTTGTTCCTGCGGTCGGCATGCACTGGCCAGTTGTGAAATTGTGTACAAGATATGGAAAGAACAGACTTAGGAAATGTGATTAATTCATATATTAATAAGAATTTCCAGAGTCCAGTTACAGCTGAAAAAAAAGACAGTCATGTAGATACCCAAATTTTTTTCACTATGGACTTTTTTCCTTTAAACAAGGGTGCATGATTATTCAACCTGACAGACAAGTGGTGTCCACAGCACAGGAGAAGGAGGGGACCCAGGCAGGGTGTTGGGCATTCTGCTCTTCTCCCCCACCCCACAGTCTCATAGCATAAAAACAGCTTTTTATCAGCCTCACAGCATCCCAAACCAGTCTGCCTCCGCCGGGCTACACCAGGGGAAATACTACAAATCACGTTTTCCTGGGTTAAGTGGGAAATCTCCAAGGCAGAGCTTTTAGGGGAGGCTTATGTCACCTTTCTCAGTGGAGGCAGTAGCTGAGGACATGAGGCTACAGAAGATTCAAATCCTGGTTCATTCAAGAATTAGAACGGATCTTCCAAAATAAGAGCATGAAATTAAAGAGAGCTAATAAATCCGTCAAGTTAACAACTTCCAGTGCTTGCAAGCTCTTCCCAAAGAACAGAAAGCACAACTATTTCATAGCGCATCTTCCTGAAAAGCCTCACTCCGTGTTGCAAACATCTTTACTGGATTACTCGTGTTTTGTCAGGTCTCAGTCACCAGATGGGTCATGACAGCCATGCAGTTATTGTTTTCCACTCTTCATTCAACAACTTCTCCTAATACCTCTGGGCACAGGCAGGTTGCTCAGAACAGACCCATTTCCAGTCCAAGCGCTTGGCTGCTGTATTCACACGCCCTCCCTACTCACAGCACCCACTTCTTCAGCTGGGAGAAAGCCAAGGCTTCAAACCTCCTTGCACCAACCCTAAGAAACACTAGCAGGGTCCTTCAGCCCACGAAGCACAGAGAAGTTAAATTCTGACATTCCCTTGGTTCATTAGTTAAACCAAGAACTAAGCAAGGGGGGAAATATACTTTTTTAATAGATAACTTTCCACAACTTCCAGTGCTTTGAGCAGGCATTAGTTATGAACTAGAGACACCCAGTAACAGGTCCTCAGTGCCATACAAGTGCATTTGAGGGCACATAGAACATGGGCACTGACATGGTTTCATTTGCTTGGTAGCCATAACCCTGTTCTTCAAAATGACTCCCACGCTGCCCCTCTTCTCCCTGCTTTTCCATCCAAAATGAGCTCCAGTGCTAATGAGGCACCTGGGAAGCATCAGTACCTGCAAAGAAACCGAGAACATCTTTTCCCCATTCTCCAGACAGTAAACGGGGAAAAACAGAAGCATCTCTCGCATTGAAAGCCCACTGGATTTATTTGTGCTTCAGGCTCCAGAAAGGCTAATGAACTTTAAAGACCACCTGTAATTATGTACCAGTGATTTGCCATCCAAAAATCAATTGCAGGTGCAGATAACAGCATTTAGATGTCTAATTAATTGATGAGTCTCACAAATCAAGTAGATGTCTACTTACAGCTTTTCTGCCTCCTCATTTTTTGCATTTGGAGACACCAAAAACAGAGTTTTAGGGGTTTTTTCCCCATTTTGAGCTCAGGTCTTATGTGTAAAACCCAAAACTAGAGTCCCCCATGTGTTTACACACTTCTTAAGACTCTGGACTGTAATGGCTGGGGAATAATATACATATTACATGGTGAAGTTTGCACTCCAGCTCTCTGCATTCAGAGCTCTCACCATGGATGCGTATCCTCTGTGGTAAAACAATGTTTAATTCAAAATAAAAAACAAAGCTAGCTTCAGGGATTTGATCAACATTTATGAGTTCTCAGCACAATCCCTCTTGGAGAGGCCTGCGTGCCTTTGCAGACCATATACAGGTCTTCAGCATGACATGCCATGATGACACATGCCACATAGTGTACTGTATGGCTCCCAACCAGTAAGGCTGAGAGGAAGGAAGAGGCCAGGGAGGAGAAACAGGCAGGCACAGAGGTAGCTAGCAGCAAAGGTATAGGGAAATCCCATTCTTCATGTCCATAACAGCCTTAAAATCCTAGAATGGATTGGGTTGGAAGGAACCTTAAAGGTCATCTAGTTCCCACCCCCCCTGCCATGGGCAGGGACACCTCCCACCAGCCCAGGTTGCTCCAAGCCCCGTCCAACCTGGCCTTGAACACCTCCAGGGATGGGGCAGCCACAGCTTCTCTGGGCAACCCGCGCCAGGGGCTCACCGCCCTCACAGCAAACAATTTCTTCCTCATATCTCATCTCAACCTCCCCTCTTCCAGTTCAAAACCATTACCCCTTGTTCTACTGCTGCGCTCCCTAAGCATACATAGGGAGCCACTGATAAGCATGAACCACCCCACTCATGGACCCAAGCTTGCACTGTCACATAGTTTCTAGGGCATAAAGTCATAAATTGACCTTCCTTAAGTGGAAGCGATGCCCTAAAGCATCACCATCACGACAGCCCCAAGCCCAGCACTCTGCCACCAGCCGATGTTTCAGCTGGGCTGGAAAGAGGACAATTGAGCCCGAGGATGACAGACAAAGCAGCATGCTATGCTGAGCCTTGCTGCTACGGGAAGCCTGTAGCCTGGTTGATAATCAGTCATCTGTACACCACACCTAATTGCATCAGAGACCAGAACCCATCATGCAGCCCCAACTCCAGCACAAAGCCCCTCTCTGTGCCCACCCCACCGCACCAAGGTCAGAACCGAAGGTAGGTCCTGCACAGTAGCAGTCATCTTGATTTTTCAGGGGACTTCTCAGGCCAGACCAGAATTTCCTCGAATTTCCCGGTCCGTTTGTAGCACCACATTGCCATCTGCTGTCCCTTGCCTTCCCCGGCAGCCGCGCCAACAACCAGGTGAAATACAGCGGCACAGCCCGCGCAGTCTAAACAAAGCTGCTCAAAATGCAAATAGGTCCGCGATCCATCACATATTTAAATGGGTTTTAACGTTTTAATTAACTATTTAAGAAATACAAGACATGAGCTCGCAGGGAGGCAGTCGGATGAAGTGTCGCAAACAAAAAGCGGTGTACAAAAGCAACACGGGTATTAAACCTTGGAAGTATTAAATCTCAGCACATTAGGATGATAATCTGCACAGGTGTATCACTTCAAAACCAGCTTTTTTTATACTCCAGCAATTCAGTCATTCAAGACTAAATCATGCCTCTTCAGCTAATAATGTCTTGTTTTATCCTCTAAACATACCATAGTATTTTTAACTGGGTCCTGAAATGATACACGAAGCTATTTGCAGCAGATTAGTCCTCCTGCTTAAATCCTTCACGCAACCAGGCAAGCACACCTCAGCTACCTCCTTTTGCAAACAGTCTTCCTGGCTTGCCCATGGTCCTGCCCAATTTCCCCCCTGCAAAGAATTTGCAGAAAGGTCTCTATTAAATACAGGTTTAAAGTTGGCTTTGGGACACAGCTAACCAGACACAGGGAATGGAACCTGAGTCTTAATTATGGTGAGAAAATGGAAGAATATTCTTTTTCAAAGTTACCTGGGCATGAAAAGTGTGAAAATAAATCTAGCAAAGCGCGCTCGTTCCTCAGCAGCCAGGAACACAGAAAGAACAAGGCATAACGCTGTTCCTTGCTAATTCTGACTAGCCTCACTTGCATGACTACTATATATACATTAATCCTTTTTGCAGCTCGCAGCGCGAGCTCAGGAGGAAGCAAACAGATGGACAATGACTTATCATTGGAGAGACTTGGATCAGCAACTTAGAAATTCAGATTTATACAGGAAAAGCAAGTTAGTCATCCAAACAAATAGATATGCCCTGGGGAGAAGACAAATCTGGATAGCAATGGAACTAAAATAAAACCTTAAGAAAAATAAAGACTATGAGTATGCAGAAGACAGAAACAGATATCAAGTGAGTATAAAGAGAAGAGAGCCAAGGCAGCATAAAGCAGGCACATACAACTCTGCTAAATGCTCATTTCTTGTGTGACTGCATTTATAACACAGTGAAAAAAACAAAAGCACTGAGACCTTAAAAGCACTGAATTTACCAGCCTTTGTATCATACAGGTCCATATATTGGTGTTTCACAAACACACTAACACTTCCTAGCTCCAAGTTTTGCAGAGGAAGGCGGAGGCTGTCCCAGATGTGCCCAGCTGTGCGTGCACAAATCCCTTCCAGCACACCCTCGCGGCACGGCAGGAGGCTGCGAGCCGCCAGCAGAGCCTCCCCAGCACTGCGAGCGCCACAGCCCCACCACTCTGGCCAGCACTACATACAGTCTGACTTTGCAGAGCGGTTGTGGCACATCCGAGAAGTCTCGGGTAGTCCGGGCATGGGGCGACCCAGGAGCATCCATGCGATGCACCCATTGTGCGCCAGCAGCGTCACACCCCCTGCACAGGCACCATGCAGAGTCACCTTCTGCGCATCAGCAGATGCGATAGGATAATTCAGGATATGTTAAGGTTCAAGATTTAAGATTAACATTATTGGGGGGAGGTCGGTCAAAGGGCAGGATGTCTTAGGCAACAAAGAGCTCTTCTGAAGTCTTTTCTCTTAGAAATATTCTAGAGGAAGAAACCGTGCCAAGGCAGAAGATGGTCTGGATGATCTAATCATCTCTCATGTCAGGGCTGTGTCGTTACCTCCAGTTTGCATTACAGATTACGTGTAATACACGGCGTCCAGAAATAGCATATGCACAGCAGGTTATTCTCCTGGACCCTGTTGCTTTCCACCTGTCCAGAAATTGTTTGCCAGATTCACAGATGCAAATTCCGGTAAGGCAGAGGCTATCATCTTGTTCAGCAAGAGGACACAGGGATAAAGAGCTGAGGTACTGTTGGTATTTACCCTTCACAGAAGGCAGGAGAAAGAAAAGAAAAAAGAAAAAAAAAAAAAGAGCCACAGGCATATTAAGTATTCTCTCCAGGAGCACGTCAGACATCTGGATTACACTTGGCAGTGAAAGACAGTTATGCTCGTCCCTGCCCTGTTTCCATCTCCTTGGTAAATTAACGGGGATGAGCTACTTATTACTCTGGCTGCTACTTCCCACTTCTCCGTGCAGCAATAGCATCAGAAGAGCGGGCAGGCTTTGCCTGGGAAACTAACCCCTGGAGAGGCCCAAACCAAAATCCACACTGGCACCATGCGATTAGAGCAGGAGGTGTCCAAAGGCTTTATCTTCAGATATTTCCAGATGGAAGTCGAGAACATTATTAAAGCTAATTTATTGTTTTGGTAAACACATTATTGATATTCAGTGCCTCAAAGAAAATCTTAGTCAAAATGTGTACTTTTTTAAAAATACAACCCACAGCCTCTTTTGACCAGACTGGACTTCATCTTTTCTCCATCAATAAGAAATTTTGTGGTTTTCTCTTAAATCCTATAGAGTTGGCTACCTAAAGATTTCAGAATCATAGAATGGTTTGAGTTGGGAGGGACCTTGAAGATCATCTGGTTCCAACCCCCCTGCCCTGGGCAGGGACACCTCCCACCAGACCACGTTGCTCAAAGCCCCGTCCAACCTGGCCTTGAACAACAGAAACCAGAAGAGAGAGGTTACACAATTACAGGAACCCCACACTTTTGCCCTGAACACAGGCATAAAGTTCCTAACATTTCAGCCTGCCTCCATCAGCATTTTATCCCCCCAGGACCTTGCTGGAGTGGGGATTGCAGGGGCAAAGTATAAGAGCTCCGAAACATTAGAAATCTTTGACTTCTGAAATTGCTTCCAGCCCATCATGACTTGATACCAAACATCTCTGAGGTTCAAGAACACCATTGAGTTAAAGAACATCATTTGAGTTAAATTGAAATAAGTAAAAAAATAGATTTTTAAATACGTGAATAATTTGAGCAGAAACATTCGAAATCTTCCCTTCCCCAAGAGTCTGTTTCATACCCTTCAAGGGAGGTTCCAGCACTCCGTGACGTCCCTTAGCCCACCAAAAGCGGTCAGTTAAAGAACAGAGCAGTCTAAAAGTACAGTTTGCTTATCACCAATATGAGACATACCTGTCCACCTCTCCGTTATATTTAGCACTGCAGAGAGGTGGGAACCTGCAGCTACAGCTGTGTCAGCCGTGGCACAACTGTTGGGGAATTAATAGTTGCTCACTCTTTCCCTCTAGTCATTGTTACAGGCAGAACTTAAGTAACATATGCATCAACTCCCTTCTCCCCATTTATTATCCAGGAGAAGCAGAACTAATTAAATATCAGCCTCAAAACAGCCCATTCTTTCAGCATGAGGGAGATTGTGAAAAATCACATTCTTCCATTAACTTCCCATGCAGTACCAGAAGAGCTAAGTTAGAAACCCACCAGCCTGAAGACATTTTCTCCTCCAATTTACATTTTAATGGGAGAGCAGAGGACTTATTGCTAAGTGCCAGGAGCTGATAGAGCTGTGCACATTCTGAGGGTCTAATAAATGCACTGACCCATATTTTTCACATTTTATGAGACAGTGGGGAAAACTGCTGAAAGAGCTCGTTTGCAGCTATGTTAATTACACTTTCTGTGGGAAAAGGGAGGAACGTGCCACAAAGAGCTACTTGCAGCTGCATTTGTGGGACAGTTTAATCTACTGTTTAGAGCAGGTAATTGCATGCTGGAAGGATCCTGGGGTCTTGTGACAGCTGGGCCACAGGGCTCCATGGTGGTCATGGGCAGACCTTCACCTTCCTGCACCTTTCAGACCACTTACAAAAGCTATAAAGGCAGTAGAGCTTTACTAGGCAAAAAAAAAGAGATGCATTTGAATTGAGGTCTCGTGTAATTAGGTCCTCCCAAGCAACTCTAACGAACTACAGAGGAGTTCATAAGAAGTTCTCATCTGTGGCATGCGTTCTCTCTGATCTCACCCCGGCACTGACTGCAGCTATTGGATAGGTGTTTCTCCTCCTCTTATCACAGCGGGGAAACAGGCAGAGCTAAAGGGAGCCCCGCGCCGCCGTCCTGCTCGTCAGCTTTCAGAAGCAGAGCAGCCATGCAATTTGAGAAACATCAGCTTTCATCACGTACATCACAGCCCTTCAAGCCACGGCTTGTGGCAGAGGAGAGAGGCTGAAGATGACATCGGTACACATGAAGTAGGTAGGAAAATGAGCTATCGAACAGACAAGAAACTTGCTTAATTTAAAGATAATGCTTCAGCAGAGGGGAAAAGCATCAGTGGAAGGAGAGTCGGGTTTGTCCTCTCTTCCATGCGGTGTGCATGGCTCTACCAGAGCCCACCAGCTAACCTGGCCCTGCCGAGACCTTCCCAAACTCTAGGAGCAAATCCCTAAGAGATGCTCTGTGCATACTCTTGTGTCTGTGATGATTAATGCAGGTACCTCCTGAGCAAAGCAGTAACTGGGACAGGAGGTTTCTCGGGAGGTTCCTTACACCGCTCACCTAAGTTTGGTCCAGGTCCCTGTTCAATCAGGCAGTCACCCTGAGTGTCTGCGTACTCCAAACACTGAGCACTGTTGCAGGTGAATCCCTGGATATTTTACTATTTTGGGGATCTTGAGGAAGGAAAACAACCACCACTTTGGCTGTTGTAACTGATTCCAGAAGAAACACGTGGAGCAGTTGCTGCTAGCTAAGTTTCAGTAATGCTGATTTTCAGGAACTGTGATCTACATACCACCGAGGTACTGGAAGCTTTAAGATGACTTGGCAGATTTAACAACAATTTTTATTTGGTTTTGATACCAAAGCTTACTAAGGACTCAGAAACTTGGACAATTTGTGTCTTTGTTTCTTCCCATTCTCAAGATCTCCTGCAGTTTGAGCCATACTTTCCATGGCTCACAGCTCCTTCACTTGCTAAAGAGAAAACATTCTGAACAGGTTGATAACAGTTTTACCCAGCAAGAGATGTTCTCTAGGGTCATAACTGCTTTGAATGAAAATTATTACAGTTTGTGTTTATAAAGCAATCCTCCATAACCCCAATCTTACACCTTTAAAGCCAATTTACTGTCCTGCATTACGCAGCTGAATACAAAAAAAAAAGGGGGGGGGCAAGAGTCAAAGTGAAAAAAATAACAATTTAGTTCACATAAAGTGATTGTATTATCCTGGCATTTTATCGACTCTTTAAAATGAAAGAGACACCGAGACAGATATCTTTATTGACTGGGTTGGTGCCCTTTCAATACCAAACTGATGAACAATCGTATTAAGGCAGCCACATATTTATGAATACCCTACAGCTTAATAAATTGTTATGGAGCAATGAAAGTTTACGTAGATAACTAGAAATGTCAGAATAATATTACACAGGCACCATAAAATAGAGTATTACTCATTTGAATCACAATCTAACTAAAATAAAACCCAGCGCTTGTTTTATGACTTTGCCCTCACAGCAAACTTCGGTTTTCCAGCCCTTTGGCACTACTCCGTGACTCAGCACAGCGAGACGCTCCGCAGATGTAATTTTTACTTAACGATAATTGATTTTTCATTAGAGAGCAACAGGCTTAAGTTGAAGGTATAGAAAGAAAAAGTGCAGAGATAAAGGTGGACAAGAGACAACCATAGAGACAGTTTAACAATAAAGCAAGAAGAGATGTTTCCTCTGCCACGGAGAAGAGGTGCGCCGGTGATTTCCCCGCTGCCTCGTGGCTCCTTCTAAGAGAGAAGCAATTAAGTGTTATGTTGTCTACAAGAGACACGTTTACATTGATCTCCTACCAGAAGTGCATAAGAGAAAGAAAAAGAAGCTCTGTCTGGTTATCTCCTCTCCCAGACATCTACCTGGCTTCCCAAGGAGACACAGATGGGCTAAAATGGACCACACGCACCAGCCCCTTCGCAAATAAAAAAAAAAAAATCTTATTTCAGATGATCCATCTCCCATCAAACACCTAAGCTGAAAGCTCCTTGGAGCAGGAATGGAAGTCAGAAACATTTATATTATCTTGGAAGGGCTGCCAGAAAAATCAATCATCTGTTTCACGCAGCATCCACCAGAAACACAATAAGGGAAACCAAAAATCAGTTTTCAAGCTATACCTACCCCTTCTGTGCCCATCTGCTCTACCGCCACTCCAGTAAGGAGCGCTGATCTGTAGGGAAAAGAACTCGGATTTCCATCCAAAGGAACCCAGGCCTTTCAGCAGCATTAGTGGGGGGAAGAAAAAGTCGGTTCTCCCAAGAAGCAGCAGCAGCTGAGGGTTTGCTGGGCTGCCCTCACACACAGCACGTGGAGAAACAGCCCCAAAACACCATGCTAAGTTACACAGAGCAAGAATTAGATGAGAAAGACATCCCTGGAAGGTGGTCTGTTATCAGAACGTGGCACTTTTGGACAAAAACCTTCTCCAAAAAGCCTACCTGGAAAAAGAGACAGGGAGAGGGAGGGAAAGAGAATGGCAACAGATCACCAAAATATTTTGGTCATGTTGTAACATTGGGTTAGATGTACTCAGCTGTTATGTATACAACTCCAGCTGGGGAGGAGATAGGAAATGACCAAGGACCAGCAAGGAGCCAAGAGTAAATGCATTTTGTAGTCCCTGCTATAAATGAACATAAGTGTACATCACAGTAACCCCAAACCCGATCTGTAATCTCTTCAGATGATACTACACTCTTCCCTGTTAATACTCCTAAACCAACTTTGTTCCTATAGATTATTTCTAGCGACACCAAGGACATTGCAATTGACATTGCAAAGTCAGCCCTTGCCATGATGGCCCTGGACGTGCACTGGGGATTCGGTACTCAGCTCTGAGTCTCCGTTCGCTGAGCAGAGCTCACCAGAGAACTCCTTAACGCTGTTCATTCCTCCAGCTCTCCTGTCCTAACAAACTTCCCTGCATTGCCTTATTAGACCACAACTGCAATTTAAAGGTGTTCAGAAAAAAAGCCCAGCTCAGTCAGCCACGCTGCCCAAAACGCAACGCACTGTGGCTCATAACCAAAGTCATTAGTATCAGCCCATTGACTTCACGCAGAACCGAACCATAGTCCCCAAAAAAGCTCACTACTCCTGTCCTCTGCTCTCTTCCAGAACGTGTAGGTCCAGACTCCACAGGGATATAAATCTCAGTAGCCTCATTGAATCCAATCAAAGACATCAGTGAGGAACCCAGACCACCACCTCGTTTACATCCAAAGAATACAAAGCAATTAGGAAAAAGATAGTATATTTAAGAAAAACTAAATGTATTTTTTTAAAAAAAGACATTTCAACCTCTTTTCCCTTCCTCTTCCACTACCTTTGCACCTTTAGATCAGGCTTGCTATTTTTTCATCATGTTTACACGAGAAATACATTTAATATTGATAACTGCATTGGTCACAACGAGGACCTGAAGAGGCGATGCCGATAACCCGTGCAACCCAGGCCATAGAGCAGCCCCGGCACCCACCGACACCCACCAGCAGGTTTATCCTAGCACACAGCACAAATGTGGGTGCTGGTACCCACAGCATCATGGGCACACAGGGAGGAACAGGGACACAGTGGTGACACTCCCAAACAGGATCTGCAGGGTGATCTCCACCAGCCACAGCCACTCACGACACCACAGCGATGGGGTTTAGAGGTCAGGTGTGCCTACAGGTGGTTGTCACTGTTTAGATACCCCAAAAATAAGTAGTAAAAGCAATGCCTTCCTCCCACGCAGGGTCCCACAGTCAATACACTGATACATCTAAACATCCATCTGCACTGGCATGCGATAAGCAGCACACAGGTGCACACTCAGGTGCAAGCATTTGAGGCCTAAGTGAACCAAAACCTCTTTCTTTTTTAACAAAAAAAAAAAAAATACTCCTAGACATAGTCCCATAATTAATTTCAAATCCATTGAACATAAAAAGGATTTATAGCGAAACAAGATTTAAGTGCTGTGGTATCAGCTGCATAGGGCTTTTCAACCAAATACCAGAAAACTTCTCAATCTAAATAATTTATTAGTTTAATCTCTCAGTGTGCATGGTACCATAGCTTGTTACCCCCCTGTCTCAAGGGCTAATACCTCTTTCATGAAAAAAATTCAGAGATCTCAGTTCTAAGATGACTTATTCCTTTTTTTTTTTTTTAAATTCAAGTCAAAGCCTAGAGAGTCTCAAACTTAAAATCTATAGATTTGGAGGTTGCAAAGCAAAACTTAAACTGAGAAAGGTTAGCTAAAACAAGGCCAGTGCATTTTCTGTCCGTCCTCGATTTTATCTTGTTGAAATAAGAGATTTCCTATAAAAGGAATAAAGCATTCGAGTTCTGGCTGCAGCAAGGGGAACTTCACCCAGACAGCTTCTTCATCAACATGGAAATCCCTCCTTGAAAAAGGATTCATTTACAAAAAAACAAGAGCAATTCAAAGCACTCATTAAGAAGCACAAAGTGATCAAAGTTACCCCCAAAATGACTTTACAACTTTTAATATACACATCTAAGTTTAGGCACCTCTGTAGAAGACTACAGCTGTTGTTAAACCAGACCTTAAAACACCACGCAAGAGCAAACCCTTTTCATTTAGAAATTAAATCATCACGGGGCGCAGCACTATGCCATTCTGAAACAGTTTCAAGCCATATTTCTGCTACTCCAGGCTCAGAGGTACAGCTTTGCAGACAGGGCACATAAAACCCTGACAGAGCCCTTCCCGGGAATAAATAATGGTGCCTATATCTAGAAAACAATACCAGCCTACACACCGCTTGATAAATATCCACTATTAAGAAGCTCCAGCGTTTTACAAGCATAGCAGATAACTAGCAGTGATCACGCTGTAATCCATTTTCATTCACATTGCAAAGTGCTTTTTCTCCTTTCGAGAGAGAAAAGTCTTTCTGCAGCCAAGTAGTTGTAAGCGAAGTTATAGGTCTCTGAAAACGCCCAACTGAAATGCCTGAAATAGGATTAATAAATTGCATTTTCAAACCTATTACAAATTCCTATCTTAAAGCCAGCATACCTTCACCAAAACACATCCATTTTCATCCAAACCAGCCCATAACAGTAAATGTTCAGCTTACCTGGCCACTGCTTGGGACACAGCACATGGATCCAAGAGGAAGACCCCACTGAGGATGGATGGCCACCTTCCACCACCACAGGACACAAGCTCAACTCCTAAAGATGTGCAGCACTTGGTGGGATATTACCCCCTTTAATACCCAACACAGCACCCTGGGGCTTTGCAGGTGGGCTTCGTTCTGGGGGAAACTCAGCTCAGCTGGTGAGCACAGTGAGATGCCTGAAGGTAAGTGGCGGCTCCCAGGAGCACAGCGCATCTGGAAAGCCCCAAAATGAGAGCAAGAAGCCCAGGGAGATCCAAGTTACTCTGTGTAGGACAGAGCCTCTGATGTTCCTCAAGGCAAAAAAGACCCAGAGCCCTGCCAACAAAACTATGAAATTAAGTGCTAATATTATGGCATCTGTGTAGCATCTGAGACAGATGAAAAGGCATGAAAAATACCAGAAGAGGGGTGGTTTTCTCTGGAAATCAGAACAGCTTTGTAACCTCGTTAGAGCTGATTGCGGCGTGATTTGTGCCAGGTCAGCACTGCCCTGACCCCACTCCAGGTACTTTATTCACTTTGAGATGAAAGCGATGGCACAAAGCAAAGCTGTATCAGATAGGGGCTTTATCAAAGTCTCAAGAATGATTTTCCTTCCCACCAGCATACTCTGTTTTCCAAGGTTTGGAAGAGAGTTTGCAGCAAGGAGTGGTGACTGCTCAGGATCCATCCATCTGATATCCCTCGCTCCCCCCAAGTTTCATACAGAGGACTTTGCTGCCTTACTCCGGGCTCCAGTGTGTTTTTTACCAGTGAGGTACCCAAATCCTTCTGTAGATTTAGCCCTCAACATCCCAATTAAAGAAGCAGCTGCTTTTTATGGCCTTATGTCAGCTTGGAATAATTTTTCTTAGTTATTGAAAACAGCTGCTCTTCTGATTAGTACACTGAGCATTTATTTTCTCTTATACCAGTGTCGAACTGCTTCACTGCAGCACAGACAGGAGATGCTCAGTTTTACAAAATAAATCTGTGCTAAGTAGAAGCAGAAACGAAACGGAACAGATATTGTGGCATTTTTTAGCAGTGCTACATAAGGAGACAAAGCACATCCTCAATCAATTCATTCACTGTTCTTCCGACATGGCATGAAAAATGAGGAAAGCCATATAAAAATGAGGAGTTTTTTTTAATCCTTCCAAACTTCCCACAGAACAGTTTGCTTCAGTTAAGAGTTGTTGCAGCAGAACGCTTCACCAAAGCACCCCACAGCAGCGAGAGTGCAAATGCCATTGTAAAAAAAAAAAAATAATAATAAAAATTACTTTTTAAAATGGAAAACGGCTTGGATTAAAGTTTTCTAGGCAAATGGTCTCGGGGAAGCTACCTGGGAGCAGGCAGAGGCAGAGCTGGCCAGACCTGCCACCGCAGCAGCGGGTCCCACCCAGCCGGGAGGCAGCTCTGCCCCTCTCCTTCTTTTCAATTTTAAACATTTCAGTGTTTAAAGCTCCGAAACCCTTTGAACAGTGAGGTTTCATATGGTCTTTAAAAGACATAACACCCTACCGAGGCACCAGCCCCGTCAGCTTCTGCTTGTAAAAGGAGGAGGTGTTGGTGTTTGTGTTGAAAATTTCAACTAATTTGGGGCAATTTTTGAGCCCAGCTGTGGGCTGATCTGATTAAAGGTACTGGGGTTAACAAACAACACGCGGTTTGGCCAAGATACCAAAGCAGAAAAAATAATAATGTAGAGAAACAATACTTTCCAGGCATTACTGCTAATTCAATTGGATATTAGATAAAGTTAACTCCCTCTCTGCGGAGATCCATATTTATGCAAACCACCCCTCACTGTGCTCAACACACTCGACTTTGCAAAATACTGGGTTAATGTATTTTAATTCGATGAAAAAAAAAAATACTGCCTCCAAAATAAACATCAATACTTTAAATTAAGCTCAAAGTACCGCTGGCAAGGCTGCAGACCCTAAGAAACTTATGAATATGAAGGAGCTGTGTGTTATTTCAGTAACTTGTATGTATGCATCTTGCCTTCCCAGTCAGGGTTCCGGGCAGAAATCCCTTCCTCTGGTGTTAAATTAATGATAAAATACGTCCTCAGCACAAACTACCATCGCAGCCCTCCCGTATCCATTACGGGGGTTTCGAAATCAGTGAGATTGTGTCACGTGCATCCCATGCCCTTGCCCGGGATCTGAATTGCCTCCAGCTGCTCCTATTAACCTGCTCTCAGAGCACCTTTGCAGGATTTCAGCAGCTCAAAGTCTCCTAATCCGGCTGCCCCCTCCATGGGTCTACTTTATGCAGATATTTTTGGAAAGAAGCAAGCGTTCTTCCAGTTTGCATGGTGCTGCCAGCTCTTCCTTTCTCTAGAGGACCAGGCAATTAATTTATGGAGAGGATTAGATCTGAGCAGATTCTTGAGAGACCCTGAGTTTTTGCATTGCTTTTTCAAGAGCGTTTGTAGAGGTTATTTTTACAAAAAGTGTAAAAAAACTTCAGTGTGAGAAGAGAAAATTGCTAGTCAGATGTCCATATACCACCATCTGTTACAGGGGCCGTATGGGAAGCAGCATGAAGGCACAACAAAAGAACTGAGGGTGTTGTGACAGCAGGAATCCAACATTATTATTATAACTTCTTGGTTTTCCTCAATATTTAACAGCTGCCAGAGAATTCATAAACCGAAATCTGCGTCTTTTATATACTTAGTACTCTGGACTTGAACTACATAGGAACCAACTCAGATTAAGCGCTAAGTACCAACTTTTTGACAAAGCCTCACATTTGAATTGCTGATACTGAAAGAGGGCTGCAAAGCTGATGAGTTGAAGGACCCTTTACATTCACCGGATAGATAGGATCACTCTTTTAAAATTGCCTTGTTTTTATCTTAAAATTTAACAGCAGTTCTCTGGTGTTAATTTTCTCACAGTATTAAAAAAAAAAAGTCTCCGGAACTCTTCATCTTAGTGCTATGTAAAAAGAAGACATTAGGGACAGGGACATGATTTATGATGGTATTTAAATATGGTATGGAAAGCGCAATGGAATTTAAGCAAGGAAACTGAGAGCAATGGGAATAGTAGCCTAATTCGCCCCGTCTGCGTTGGAGTCAGACCCAGCATTCATCAAATCACTGGGAAAACGTCCCAGGCTTGTGACTGCCTGAGCAGACAAGTAAATCCCAGCACCACTGAAGGCTAATTATGAGACTTGAGTTTTATTTCTACAAAAAAAAAGAGTGATTGGAACAATTTTGTGTGCCACAGTTAATACGCCAATGGTGGCGTAAAGTCACTACGATGAGAGAAGGGGCATTAATAAGGAAATATACCCAACCTGACATCCAGACATTATTTCACATCATACTTTTATTTCAGAAGATTCAGTTCCATTTTGGTAAAGCAGCTTTTTAAAAGCGTACCCACACGTCCACTGGGCCGTCACAACGCCTCAGGACTCGTGCGAGCGCCAAAGCCTGCTCCTGGCTGCCGCCTCCTCCTCCTCCCCGCAGCCCAGGGCCAACCCCGCAGCATCAGCTGAATCGGCGCTGGCTCAGACGCGGGGGGCTTCTGAGTAGCCCCATAAGGTGGATTATGCATCTCTCAGATACTTTTGAAAGTTTCACATATATTTTTGCCCAAGGGAAATAATTTGGCTGGTTTTTTTTTTCACGCTGATCTAATACTAATACTCTAAAAGAGTTCTAATACTCTTTTAGACAAACCTTTATATAATTCATGACCAAGTCTAAAGTAATGGATAATACTGATTCAGTGATAAAATAACTTTAAATCTTTTCAGGTGATTTCAAGAAACCTACTGCTCATGTTCACGTCTGATTAAGCTCTATAAATCAAACTCTGCAATCTTTACCAAAATCAATGGTTACCAGTACTGATTTCCAGAGGAGTTTTGACCATGCGAGGACTGCAGGAGCTGGCCTGATTAAAATTGCAGTTGGACAATGAGTTTCATTACATAATTTGAATAAGCCAATTACAAACCCAAAGTCTGTGATGTAAAATCTCCCTGTGCTGGTCCTGCTGGAGTTTGGACAATGGTTTCTCTTAGCCATCACCCACCTGCGCAAAATACATGCTGCTTCTTGGGGCTGCTAATTAAAACTAATCCATATTTTGCAAATATAAAGCTTTCTGTTAAAAGATCACAAAACCTAGCAACTAAACCAATATGCTAAACTGATGCTCATTTCTCCTCTCACAGGCAGAGGGAAAGGCATGTTTCTCAGTTTCTTTGCCCTTTAAATCTATAGCAGGATCTCAAAAACATCCGGATACAGAAGAAACCCCGTAAAGACGCTGTCGTCCTCAGCACTGACGTAGACCCCGTTCCAGTCCCGTGCAACCTCCAGCCACACCTGGTCGCCCGCACTCAGCTTCAGGACGGTCAGGAAGGATGCCTGGTCGATCTCCTGGCCGTAGAGCGTCTCACGGGCTTTGGCCACCTTCCTGCTGCGGGCAACGAGGCTGACACGGGCTGGACGCCCTCTCACCGTCAGGTGGTAGGCGAAGACATACGCCCCGGGCACGCTGCAGTTGAATTTCCCGGTGGAAGGGTTGTAATCTTCTTGGTCGTTGTATAAGATCTTGTCAAATCTAATGGGGACGTTGGGCGGAGGGAAGGGCTTGGACAAGCCGGCGCTGAACGCCGATCGCAGGACCTTGGCGGTGTCCCCTCGGGCACCCTTCGCCCCACGGGAACCCTTCTTTCCCGGAGCCCCTCGGCCCCCCTTGCTGCCGGCAGCCCCCTTGGGCCCAGAAGGTCCCATCACGCCAGCAGGTCCCAGGTCCCCTTTTTCACCCTTACTTCCTTGCTCGCCCTTTTCTCCCTGTTTTCCATCTATCCCCTGAATTCCCCACAGTACCCCTTCTCCCCTGTGTCTCCCTTTTCCCCTTTGTCACCCTGTTCTCCGTCCACTCCCGGGTCTCCAGCATCCCCCCTGTCTCCTTTGTCTCCTTTGGTCCCGTTCTCACAAGTGTCCCCTTTGGACCCCTTTTGTCCCTTCAGTCCAGGGAAGCCGTAGTTGCCTTTATTGCCTTTTACTCCAGCTTCACCTAGGAAAAGGGCAAAGTAGGGGGGAAAAAAAGATTTAAAACGTTAGTATTGGATCGCTTTGGAGGTGGAGAAGCATCATCAAGAGCAAAGGGAAAGGTCAGCGCAATATTCCTGGCTTTCCCAGCCCGTGTCACGTACCTTGCAGCCCAGGTTTGCCTGGATAACCGGGGTTTCCACTTACTCCTCGCTCGCCTTGCTCCCCTTTGCCTCCTAGGACATTTCACCATTAATACACTGTTGGTGATGTTGTCTGCAGCACAGCAATCGTTACACAGAAGATGACTGGTACCATTTTGCATGTGTCCCTCACTTCATTAATAAAACAGATATGAGCAACATGCGTTTTCAAGAAACGCCTTCAGAAACCTCAGCTGAATCTCACAGCACCAAGCACCATCCCGCAGACAACTGCATCTCACCCAAATGTTGGATCTCTGACTCTAATCAGCGCCTCATTGGGAGGCGGTTGCTGCTGTTTAATGGCAAGATGGAGAAGATGACAGCTCTGCGTTTCTCACTCCAGGATTGCCAAAAGTCCTGTTCAGAAAGGGAATCAAAGCCTCAGAGACCGCACTGACTGAGCTGCGCAGCACAATGCTGCTGGCACCCCCATTATCAGCTTTGCTGTGTATTTCTCCACGCCTGAAGGCAGCCGCAAGGCCAGTGGTGTGTGGCAGCAGGACAGAGCTGCTCCAAGCCTGAAATGAAGGGCTGGGTTTCCTTCCAGTTACTACTGACGGATAATAATTGCTCTCCATCTTAGCTGAAATCATTTTGCTTGAGATGTTTAAATTGAAATGCAGCTTCTACACCTGCACGTAGCATCCACGGTGGTTTTTTCCTACTTATGTCCCTAATCCAAAGCAAATGGAACTCAGTTTTTAAACTCCTGTTCAGAACAAGGAGTTTCGAGTGAGATCTTTATGAGCAGCTGCTCCTATACCACCTGCGCGTACGCTGCCACCACCTGAGTTATTGTCCCTGCGCTAATGCCAGCTAGATCTTGCAAGGTGTCAATCCATGTGAGCATTCTCCCTTTCCTTTGAAAAATATGTTTTCCTGTAACTTCATGATATTCAGTGAGGACAACAGCATCTGTTTTTGAAATGAGCAATTAGCCTACTTTACCTCTTTCTCCTTTAGAACCTTTTGGACCTTGAGGACCTGGATTTCCCGGCAGACCTTGCAGACCAGCATCTCCCTTCTCCCCCTTGGGACCTGTAACGTAATCACATCAACAAAATTATCTTATTAACTCAAAGATTTAACTTTATAAAGAAAAATCAGAATAATAGCTAAGCAACATGGCATGGAGGAATACCAGGTAGGGGAAACTCTGTTTCCATCACCCTGGGAAGAGTTGGATATTTTATTTGGCATCATACAACCAAGGCAAAGAAGACAGACGGGTTTGGCCTGAGCCCTGCTCCCCTGTGCCCTGCAGACACCACAGCTGAAACCCTACATCGGGGCGAAAGGCGAGGGGTAGTAGGGGCAATGCCACACTGCTCGTGCTGGATTAGTGGGGTGCGTGCTCGCAGGTCCCCTGGTCAGGCACGCAGCTCCACAACCTTTGCCTTTCAGCTACTGCAGTCCCCAAATCTCACAGTTCTGCATTTTGGCTGTAGTAAAAGACTTTTTAAAGCCAGCTTTCAGCTGCCTCAGAGCCACAGGAGCTCAGACATTCATAAAACATCAGAAGTAATCTGTCTTTAATATTTGAGCGCATCCAAGGAGCTCCCATAGCTTCGTAATTGCCCCTCTCCTTAAAAGGAATCAGGTTGGCAAATATAAAAGCGGAACCTGGCAGATGGCTCCACGCTGCATAAGGGATGGGTTGAAAGGCACGCAAGGTGGCTTCAATCTTTTTTTTTTTTTACTTTTTCATCCACTTGGGAATCTCGAGACTCCCAGTGCACGTCTGGGAGCAGACTGTGGCAGTTTCAATCATCACAACACAACCTATTTGACACAAGGACTTTTCCATCAACACTCAAGAGGCGTATGAGTGCAAACTCCCTCTGCAGCTACTATAATTTCCATTAGCCAATCCCTCCCGAGCTCCGGGAAGTGAAAATCCCTCGAGTACATTGTATTAAAAGAAAATTATTTCATGATTTTACCACCTTTCCTCAGATGAATAGTTTCTATCTCCTATATTACTGCTAATAAAGTGAACATTTGCAGACTAATGCACTATTCATTACAGCGGTATTAGAATTAGGCGCTCTATAGATATGTATTTTAGCAGTAGAAAAAAGAGACAAAGTATGTCTTATAAAATATTTAGGTGCTCTATACAGAGCTGCCTCTTGTGAGAGCAAATAATTATTTTAAAATTTGGACCCAAAATTATTTTTGTATTTAACTTCAAAACTTAACTTTCCAAGCGGAAAAAAAAATCCAAGAAAAAAGAGGCTTTTATCATAAACTTTCAGCAAAGACACAAAACTGCTTGCAGGTAGTTTTGAGGGTTCCAAAACCATGGTTGAAATGAATGTGAAAGTAAATCTGTAACTCCCAGGGGGTCAGACACAGGGACAGAGAATCAAAGAGCGTGGCCACGTGGGGCAAGAACCAGCTGCGACGTGGTACGGGGACACCTCTGCACGCGCTCCCACACCAGTGTGGTCCCCAAAGTGAGCGCCGTGGGGAGGAAGCTCCTTTTTGGGGCTTTCCCACTCGTATTGGTGTTTCCTACTTCTGGGACATGGCTAGCGTGCACTTTTTTTGCTCCGGCTTTACACGAGGAATAATTATCTTGCAAATTATGACTCGTTTCTTGAAGGAAAAGCAGGAGACTCCTCAATAAACTATTCTATGATTCTAAGGTTTATGTGCGTTAGCCAAGAGCGAGACAAGCATCACCGTACCTGGGGGTCCCTGCTCCCCCGGCTGCCCCCGGGGCCCCACAGTGGGTGGGCAGCAGTCACAGCAGTTGTAGAAGAAATCGGCTGTGTCGAGCGTGTAGTTCTCAAAGGGGAAGAGTGTGGTGGCCCCTCGGGCCGCCAGGCTCGGGGTGGCTAACTCGGCTCTGCCCGGGGCTGCCGGGAACGGGCTTTTCTCCACGAGGGCGGCGAGGGGGGAGTGAGAGGCACCGTCGCCCACCAGCTGTAAGGGCTTCGTCTTGGTGTACTTCACAGCTGGGGTCACCTTCACTCCCGCCTGCACGGCGGTAACAACCAGCATCGCAAACACCGAGACACACTCCGCTGAGCTCCACATGTTGGCAGCTGTAGGAAAAGATGAACGCGATTATAAATCGCTGCGCAACACCCTTATTTGCATGTTCCCCGCAAAGCCCATTTATTCTGCATCCACCATCTCTTTTCTTGCACATTTCTCTGCATCCCTTTTACAATACTTTTATTTTTCAATCCAGACAGTCACCTGGTTTCGCACGAGAGACATGCGGGCACGCTCATCACAGCTAACCCACACACAGCGACCCTTCAGCCCGGGCACAAGCCAGAAGACCTGCAGGAGTAGCGTCAGGCACATGTGGGCATCTGCCTGGAGGGCTACGTTACAAAGCTTCACTTTTTACGGGGAAAATAAAGCAAAATTAGCCAAACCTCCTGCCGTCTCACCCCTATTGACTGTCACCCTACAGAGCACTTGCTGTTCGGCTGCTGCCGTTAGCTGTGGTGGGAAGTGCTCCCACGGGTACCACTAGAAGTTCAAGGGACTGACTGAGAGTTACACGATCACTGGGACACATCATATCTCTCTTCCAAGTGTATGATTAGGAATAATTCAGTAATGATTCCAGAGTCCAACACAACTGCACATTATAAAAAGCTTTCCTCTAAAAGAATAAATGGAAACAATACGAAACATCAAGTTTTAAAAATTTTTAAGTCGATTTTTTCTTTGTTACTGACTGATTTTCTGGACTTGCATATTCTTTTAGTGTAAACTTTCAGGTCCGTTCTTTTAATTTTTAAAGTGTTGATTGAGCTGAACCAGGAAGAAGGAACACAGTAAGAAGCACACATTTTTTCCTATAGGACAGATGACGCCTCTCAGATGACTTGTCATATAAAGCATCTTTGTTTCCTTTTTAAACCAGTGTTCCGGCCTGTAAATACAAACGGAACAGACTCCCTTTCTTGCTGAAGCTGTAATCTAACCTTCCTTAGCAGCTGAGGCACTTCATTACATGAAAAAGTCACCAAGATAAACGCTGACTATGCTTGCCATCCAGAGGGCAAAAGGAGGTCTGACCCAAAGTCACGTATTTGGGGGCTGGATTATAATCTTTCCATCTTTAAGAATTCAGTTTTAGAGGACAGGGTCATGATTTTTTTCCATTTGCTCACAAAACCAAATCATTTAATGGAAAATTGATTATCCACACAAAATCCCCAGTGATCACCGTTGCCCATTGCTGCCGTTCAAGCCGTTCTTCACCCCATCAGCTCCAGTAAGGGATAAATTATCCCTTCTCCATGCATGTGTCACATTAGGACAGGATACTGGGCACTGATTTTTGTTGTAGGCTCGTATTTGCTCCCCACCAGCCCCTGCCAAGCTTACCATGAAGAGTGTAACTCCAGGGCAGTTGGCACGGGCGGGCAGCGCTCAGCGCAGGCGGGCGGAGAGGAGCCAGACCTTACAGCCAGCAGCAGGGAAGCAGCCGCCGTCGCAGAGGAGGGTCATCTGCCGTCTAGGAAGGGGGAAAAAAAAGCACCAAATTCTCCTTTTGGAGAATATACTCATGCAGAAGCGTTTTGCCACCGCTGGAGATAACAAACCCATAACTTCCACACACTGAAAGCCAGCAGAAGAAAGAAATCGCAGCTTTAGAGACCTAGTAACTTTACGGGGAAATGGTAAATCGGTTTTCAAATCAAACCCGTTTCTATGTTTTACTGTCACAGACAATTTCTGCAACAAGCTCTAAATCCAGACACTCTCCAGTTCCGCAGCCAGATTGATGGATGGCCATCAAATACTGGAAAAACATCATTAATAAAAAAATTGTACCTTGCCAGTCTGTTTAGAAAATAAATTGCTCAGAGCAAGGAATCATTAAACAGATTTTTATTATAATGGGCACGACTGTTCCTAAAATAAGTATTCCTAAATATATAAATGCATCTTAATAAAACCGGAATTTTGAAGTTTTTCATTACATTAGCTCACTACCACTGATTCTAAAATAATACATTTGAATCCCCCCACTAGGAAAGATTATGAATCACAGTGGACACAAAATATGAAGAATTAAACTTTGCCACAGTGACATCTTGTTCAGTACATCTATATTTAATTGGATCTAAAAATCCACTAATTGTTAGCATGTGTCCCATAATAACATTGTAATAACACAGTTGTTCTTTGGTTTGGTCCCTAAAATTATAGAATTTAGATATTCCAGTTCACAACAGGTATTGAATCTCAGTCTCCCAGGCTGAAATATCAGGGAGATGATTGCACTTTCTGTTATCTAATTGATTGAAGTTCTTATACACGGAAGGAAAACACTAGTCAATTTGAGACAAATTATATTGCCACTATGTCTTAAATCCTACAACTTCATTGCAAATATCCCACGTCAAGTCTAAACGACCAGTGCGTGCTGTCTCCTACCTTATAAGCGGTCCTGCTTCCAGGACGACCCCCCCTCAACGGCACTTTGAAAAAGACAATCTTATTTTCGGAGAGAATCAGTTTTATTTGTGTATTGGCTGCTCCCGTGGCCAATGAGAGCCTGCACGGTGCGGGGAGAAGGGGGAATTGGCAAAGTCCCCTGAAAGGAGCAAGGTGACATTGAAATTTGAGGAAATTCAAATGCTTTCCCCGACTGGGACGCTGCTCTTCACACGGGACTTTTTTGGCTCTTCCCCCAACACCAGTTTTCGGGGCATTAGGGATGCTCCTCTTTCAACTCACAGCATCATGTTTTGGTACCATCAGGCTCAGCGTGAATTTGTCCGTTGGCTTCAGCAGGGTCCAGGTTTCTCTCTCGGTATTTGATGCGCAGAGTTTGGCATTGCGCTCCCCTCCTTGTGGTGGGAGTTTAGAAAAGGTAAAAGAGACATTACAGAAATAGCTGTATGGGATCATGAGTGCACGTGTGCATGTGTCTGCATGGAAACGCACCGAAAGGGGAATTCAGCCTCAAATCCGGGCTGTCCCAGGTAAACGCAGAGATGGAGTAAGCAAACGCCTTCTTCTCCCTCCACCTGCGGTGCGGAGCAGGGTACCTGCGGGAGGCCGTGCTGGTGGCAGAACAAAACCCGGCTGGGAAAAGGGACGAATCCACCCCAGGAGGGTTGCTACAACATTGTTCTTATTGGAACCCATAACCCCTCTGGATTTCACAGCCTAATTGATTTTCCTCGCTCTTTCCCAGCAATCACAGCACTCATTTCCTTCCCCAGTGACCTTAAAATGGGCCAGCGTTTATTCTTAGATTTCCCAACCCGGTTCAGAGTGCAGTACGAAAGGCAGGAATGTGGGGCCGCCTTTCATTGCCTTGTCTTGGTGAAATATGAGCAAGGAAACCGTCTCATTCAATCAGTCTGAATTTACTACATACCACCACACTCAAAGCCCAGCTGCTGGACAAGAAAGGCTGCTTGTTTCAGGCGGGCTACAGAAAACAATCAATTCTCCCTTAATGTAAGTGGAGAGAATTGTAATCCTCCATGATTTATTCGCGACCACCTTTTTCTGCACAATACCCTACAGCTTTCAGCAATAACAAGTTGATTAAGGGAAGTCTATTACTAAGCATACCAGGCTAGATTGATTCACCGCCTTTTCAGGCTATTCCAAAGAAATCAATTAGGAGTTTTGCAGCGAGATGCTCTAGCCCCGTGTAGGACATGGGCTTGTCACAGCTCCTGTAATGGAACCTGCACCAGCACTCACCGATCCTCATTCGCACTGCTGAAAACAGAGCTGGAACCTGAATTCAAGCAGTTCCTTTTTAAAAATTAGTAACCATTTTAAACACTGTAATTGGACTTAATGTTTTAAACTGAAGTTACAAATATTGTGTCCTCAGCAATTATGCTTCTGACAAGATCATGGACATATAAATTGAAGATAAAAGGCAATCAAACCGATTCTAATAAAATCATCACTTCGATCTTAACTCAGGACTTTTCATTAGCAACAGAAGTTATTCCACAGGGGAAGATTACCCATTTTTAACTAAGATTACTGCATTTGACAGTGTTGCCTCCATATTCACCACAGCTACTCTTTCACAGGCTTCAATTTAATGCCATATTTGCTGCACACTAAAGCTAAAGCGAGAAACACAGCTTTAATCCTGGGTTAGTGTATTTTCCTGCATAGCTTGAATAGTGGCAGTCTGGAAGAGTATTATTAGATTATGTGACAACTGCAGGTTTTTAAATTATACAGTGCTTATTGAGTTACTGAAGCAGTTTGGAAAACTCATGGGTTGAGAGTGTAAATTAAGATTTAGCACTAGATTAATCCCTCTGTTTATTCGGGGGATCTGGATCTACATTTTACTGATATAAATGATGCATGTGGGCCATTAAAATTCCTTCAAAGTACGTTTCAAACACACTCCTAGCCTTGCAAATTTGCAGATAACTGTTTTCGACTGAGATTTGCAAAGTTAAGTAAAAAAGAAAGCTGTGTTCATGCTATTGATTTCTACCGGCCATGACCACCAGCCATGGGTAGGAAGGGCTGTGATCTCCTCGTAACTGTGGGGTCACTAAAAGCTCCTCCTGGGGCTTGGCAAAGGTAAAGACATGAAAGCCAGTGCATCCTGGAGGAAGCTTGAACCAGCATAAAGGAATTCCCCAAGGAAGCAGCATCCTTGCAACCACTAATCCTTGCAACCCCAATGCCAGGTCCCCATCATTACCAGAAATGGGGAGGAAAGGAAGGATTTCACCAGAGACCCTCTCCCTTCCCCTCCTCTGCAGCCTGAGGCTCCTCCTGGGGCACAGGGGGGTCCTGAACCTGGATGAGGCCACAGCCACCTTGTCCTTGCGGGATCCTCTCCTTGGCGGCCGTTCTGAAACACAGAGGGACACAGGAAACTGTGTAAATGTGTTTTGTATTAAATTAATGGAGTATTTCTTAAATAAGATCAGCAAAGGAGATTCAAAAAGCACCTCCCGGAGGGTTCCCCTTCCAATCGTTTGCAAATGAAAATAGAAAATTTAGACCTGAGGATAGAAGGTAAACTGATAAACTAAAAAAATCTGGTTTGGAAATACAATAAAGGAGGAAACAGTGAAAACCAAAGCAGCATAGAAAATAAGCCATGTTTGTAATAATAAGTAATTTAAAATCTTAATGCTCAAGTATCAAGAAGGCAAAATGGAAAACAGAATATTCACATAGAATAGGAAGTAGGTAAAAATGGAATTAAACTACATTCGAGCTGGATAAGAAGTGTCAAAAGGGAATCAACATTTCTGTGTGAAAAAACAATTAACACTTCTGACAAGATTTCCCACAACAATTTAGCAGACCTCCTGGAAGAGGCCCTCTTCTCCCCCCCAATAACTTTATTTTCTGAAAAACTGAAATGTGTTCTGGTTTCCTTCATTCATTATCACAAAACAATTGAGCTAAACAGAAAACAGACTGAAATGAAAATTTTCTGCTATGTTGTTAATTAGAGGAGAGAATATTTCCATATCAGAC
The DNA here is from genome assembly GCA_008711295.1 of Anarhynchus alexandrinus. Taxonomy (NCBI): domain Eukaryota; kingdom Metazoa; phylum Chordata; class Aves; order Charadriiformes; family Charadriidae; genus Anarhynchus; species Anarhynchus alexandrinus. The sequence goes on from VUYV01000394.1 coordinate 59,118, forward strand.
AGCACAATAGATAAATTAATCAAGTCAAGATACAACCTTTTTTCTCCTCTCTTACACACTCAGAGGCACCACTGAATGAACAGCAGGAATTCACCCTTGCTGGGTGAAAAAAAAAAAAGCAGAAGGCTGCTCTTTTTTTCTTGAAGACACACTAAAAAAGCTATAATTTCATTTCCTCCCACATTTTCTTTCTGTCCTTTCTCTCTTTTTCAACCTGGAAATCCAGCCAGCCCGTGTTTTCCAGGCTGACCCCTTTTTCCAGGGACTTCGGGGTCTCCTTTGGGCCTCAACAATCCTCAGACACCAGGTGACCCCATGTGGCCCTTCCAGCACTTCCCACCCATTGCTCCTCTGTCCCCCTTGGACCGCTTTTCTCCCCAGTTACCTCTCAGTCCTGTGTCACCTCTGGGACCCAGTTGCCCCTTGTAGACTGCAGTTCCTGGAGGTCTTCCAGGACCAGTTTGTTCCCTCCAAGAAGGAAGTCCTGCTTCACCACTGAGCACCTAATTACTCTTCTCCCTTTGGTCCTCACTGTCAAGCTCCTCCTGGGAGTCCTTGTATTCCTCTCTTCCCGATGTATCCTGGTTTATCCACAAAAGGGAAAAAAAAGGTTAAATTCCCTTTACTAAGAACAACATGTCAGAATAGGCAGAACACAGCACTGTAGGAGAACCTTCACAGGTCATCAAATTACATGTTCACCTAAATAGTGTCACATTTTTCTACGCCACATATGACTATTAAGAACTAAGCTAACAGTGTAAAAACACCACAGCAAAGCAAGCAAAATACAAAAGATCAGAATCTTTTTCCACCTGGAGATGCTGCTATTCAGATGCCGTGAGGAACAGCCCACTCTGGGGACACTGCCGCCACCCTGGAAGCTGGGAGGTCACGTTTAGTGTGCCCATGGGTACAGCATTTGGGATGCTAGTTTGTATATTTTATTTTTTTTTGCAAAAGAAAGAATTCTGAACTAAATGTTTGAGACAAATAAAACCTAAAAATGCAAAAAAAAATAAAAATCTTTGGAATTTGTCTCTACAGTTGTTCTGGTTTCAGCTTAAAATTTTGGGGGTCTTTCATTTGTGATGAGAACTTTAAATACTGTGTGGTGTAAATACTAAGCAAGTAATTTATGTAGAAAAATGAGCTACAACTCGTGTAGGATTTTAAAATGCTCGACTTGAAAAAGATACTGCCATGGGGATTTTCACTGGATGCAAAGGAATAAAATAATCTCCCTGTAAAATCAGTATAATTGCATTTAGTGTTATCAAGATTCAGATAGCAAGGGGAAAATAAGATCAGGAAAAAACCTGTATCAGTCTATGCCAGTATATACTGTGTGTTGTTTTACATTTCCTGAGTCTGCAGGATGGCAGTGCAGTAACACCTAGATAGAGATTTATGGCACTTTAAAGTATAATGGACAGAAGAATCCAAAATCTACCCTTACACATAAATAAGCATTTAGGGTGTTATTTAAGGACTCGAAGAGCTTCATGATACCTATTACATTCTATCAAGTCAATCACTCAAAGAGTCCCTAAAAGCATATTTAAAACACCAGTAACATGTACTTATCTACGTGAGAGACCGGAATTACAGCACACGAGTTGCTGCAGCTCGCCGGGCTGAACTCCTACGCCAGGGGCGATTTTTGAAGCCCTTTTAGGAGTGTGAAATGGCCCCGCAAACACATGCACTCCCCCATGCATCGTACCGCAGAGTGCGGCCCCGCTCCAAGCCCTGCGCCGGGGCACGGACCTCCTTTGTCAGGACCTACCGATGCCTCTGGTCTTAACGAAGAAACACATCCATTGTGCTCTCCCGGAAACTCTAGATGGCCAAAGGTAAAAAGTGATAAAATTACCTGGCTCCCCTTTTTCACCCTGGTCTCCCTTTGTGTGCCGGGCTCGGGGATGTCACAGAAACCCCTCTTCTCTGGTGTACTGCTGTTTTCCTTCACTGTGTTTAAGAAACAAAATAGTCCTCAATAGCCGTGCCTTTGCTAATAGCAAGCGGTGGGATCGTTTCCCTCCTTGTCTCCAGCACCGTCTTTCAGGGAAGATGATATTTACCAGAGGGGGTCTGAAATGCCAGGCTGGTTGGTGACAGCAGCTTGTCCCTTTGGGGCAAGGGTGGTCAGCCCCTCCACCAGCCGCATGCTGCCGCTGAGGATGTCAAAGCAGCCCAGGAACCCCCCCAGTGCCACCCTCTGGGACCACTTCGGTGGCGTGTGTCCCCAGCCTGGGTCAGCAGGGACAGCGGATGCCAGTGGCAGGTCCCCTGTTCCCGGTCCCTGTCCCCCAGCGCTCCTGGTATCGAGGGGAACCAGCTGAACGCACCGTGAGAAAGAGCTTTCCCCCAAAAATGACTACTTCTAAAAGAAGTAGAGAAGCGATACTCAGTCATAATACAGTGCGAGTACCTCCCCTGAAGGATATCTACCAGCGCAGAAACTTCTTTCCCATCCATAAAGATGGAGATTGTTGTATTCACAGGATTAGAGGCTAAAATAAAGAAGAAAAACTGCATATATTGTACGGTCCTTAAAGGAGCACAGAAAGACCTCCGCTGTCACTGTTTGCAGGACACATAGAGCACCAGCTGCTTTACTGTAGCTTCCTGGAAATTATACTTTCTGGTTGAAATCTCCTTTTTCGTGTTTAATATATGAAACCCATGAGATAGGCCCTGTGCCTACCACCTATGAGGTAATGTGCTGCTTTTGTGTTCCTTCATGAGCAAATTCTGCACCTTAAAGTGGCCACTTGACAGTTCATGATGTATATCCCAGCTTTTAATTATTCTGAGATCAAAATAATCCCAAAGGAAGTACACCATGCCTATAGCATACCACAAAACAGCAGTTTTATGTATCCAAATTTATAATTGATTACGTTTAAATAGACACCTAACTGATTCAAAACATTTGTTTCTCTCAGGCTAAATATCTGCCAGTGAATAATCTGGTAGAAATCACAGTGACCTCTATCAACAATCATGAGCTGTAATTTACCTTTTAAAACTACTCACACTGTGGACTATAAAATTGTATTTTGGATAATATCATGGCAAGGAGATGAACTGTCAGAGTGATTTTATATGAACATCCAACTTTAACTGGATTTTCTGAACCATTCAAAGAGATGAGGGCCCTTTCTGGCTTCTGGTGAGTGCAATTCCAAAATGAAAGTGCATTTATGGAGTCAAAGTAAGGAGGAGAGAGAATGGGTGTGTTGGCAACAGCCCGCCTGGAGAAAGATGCGCTGGAGGAGTCAGCAGGCTGCTTGGACCACCCTGAGCACTGGAGTTTCTAAATCTCAGCGCTGGGGGTGTGTGTTATATATATGTATATAAAAATATATATAGAATCATAGAATGGTTTAGGTTGGAAGGGACCTTGAAGATCATCTAGTTCCAATCCTCCTGCCATAGGCAAAACCCCCAAAGTTTTTAGGGGTACATCCCATCATGCCAACACCTTCTTCTCCCAGCACACACCCCTGTATCACCCTCGCTCCAACGCCAGACTTGGCAGCTCTACCGGTGCGGTGCAGGCATTAGTATTTGGGGCTTTTTCAGGAAATAGCCAGTTTCTCACTTTTTCCTTCCAAAGACCCTACAGGCCCACAGAAGCCAAATACCTAAAGCTCAAAACTTGGTCAAAAATTGTGAACTACCGTTGTTTAAAAATTCATACTCTAATATTCAAATATTTTATTTTTTTTTTTACATAAATCGGGAAAGATTTGGCCATATAGCTGCTGTTGTACTTGGATCAGGTGCAATTATTGTCATATATATAAAGTTCCCATAAAGTTCCACAGACAAATAAAATTGACTTGGCTGGCTGCCAAGTTTCAGGAAGTTTTTTTTACAATTAGAACAGGCAACTTTTACCAAAGGTGTGTGCCGGGATCACTAACACAGCAGCCGCCTATTCATCAGCAAAGGGCAGATGTTGTTTTCTAAGAACCTTTACGCCAGCCCTGTGGATTAAGCCAAATATTATCAGTTTTCGTCTAATTATTTCACAGAGGGTCTCTCTAGCTCCATACACCTGCCACTTTCCCTTCTGAAAGACAAAATTTAATTAAAATCAGGAGATTATGCCTACGCACCTTCTTTTTAAAAAGGGAGCTATAGTGTCAAGAAGCAAATCAGGCACCAATACTGCAACCCTCATAGTTCTGCCACGAGACTTATGATATTTAGTACTCTTAAAGCTTAATCTCTTAAAACCTCGTGATTGCAGAAAACTGCAGATTTCATATTAAAAAGTCAGTCCTGAGCCCCGTGTTAAAAAGGCTCAGGCTCTAGGAGGTAAATGACAATAATCCCAAATGTAATTATATTTAAACTTTTCCAATCTCATAATTTGAGAGGAAATGAGTCACAGCTTGCAATATTTAAGGGGTATCAATCTGGTAACTACAACCAGAGATAACGAGCTGTGTTTCTGATTTCTGATTGTGCCCTTGCCAGTATTAAGACGTATCTGTATGAACAGCATCAGCACAAACACTGCGATACTGGACTCCGTGACAGACCCAGCCCTTTCTTGGTCCTCAGCTACGCTACCGGGCTTTTAATTATTGTAGGTTTTAAACAAAGTCTACGTTCTAGCTGCACCTGCCCAAGAGATGGCAATGTCTCCCTGTCGGACACAGCCTGTCCAAGGCAAAGCGCTTCGCATTAGCAAAAGCTTTTGTCCTAAGCTTATTATTCCATAATAAACACTGCAATCATTATCTATTTTAATACGGTGAAATCCAGTCAGCCTGAAACTACCCAAGTTAATAAGCATCTTATGAGACAAAGGGCTTATAGATCTCCACAACAGCAAATTTTATTCAGCAGAGAACCTCGTCCTGCCCCTCTGTGGCACAATGTCGACACACCGTGACGCAGACTCCTTTGCAGGGAATTTTACATCGGGAGGTATTGCAACACCCCTTGGAAATAAGGAAATGGAAATATCTGCTGTCCTTTAACCCAAATTCTTCTTTGCTCTGGCAAATAGATGCCTTGTAATAAAGCAAGGTTACAGAACTTAAAGTCGCGGTGTTTTAAAGAGTTGTGTGCTGCAACCTTAAAATCCTGACAGGAAGCAAAAAATCTGGGAACAAAATTGTCTCTGTGTGTGCGGGACTCAAAACTTGTTGGGAGTTTATAGTATTTACAAAATTAAAAAGCAACAGGGAGGGAGAGAATTGTTTTCTTCTGACATACAAACTAGATGCAAGGGACTTTGGACCAACACTGGAGTCAGAAGAAAGATTCCCACTGTTTTCTTTGGAACAGACACCTAATACCCATGCAAAGTGAAAATTAACTATCCTAGAAACACAACTCCCCATTTAACAACAGGCGAGAGGCGGTGTGAGGAGAACATCGTGGTTTGGGGCTCATTTCACACCTCAGCACGCTCAGGGACAAGCTGCAGAGGCAGTGAGATGCACAGCGGGTTTGCATCGCCCAAAAAGCGTAACCACCTGTGGTCTCCTGTGTGGTGGCTGCTGTTGCCAGCGTGGGGCTGGAAGACCACCTTCTGGCTCTGCCACAGCTCTGTTACGGGACTTTTGTAAGTGAGAGTATCTCCTGCTCTGCAGGGTTACACTCCCACCCACCAAACCACCGTCCATCTTTCTCCCACACTCATTTATCCTCATTTTCCCTGAAGTTCCCCGGAGAGGAGCCACTGCACAAACCTCTCCGCCTCCTCTGCACCTCACCCAGCAGCAGGAATAATACAGGGGGATGTATAATAATACTAAATACATTTTTTAGATCTTCTGATTAGGGCAGGAGTGGAGTAACCTCCTTTCCATCTCTGATAGCAGTCCTTGAAAAGGGAGAAAGAGCTGAATGTGCCTCTGTGGGAAGGATTTCTACGGAGTAGCTGCTGTTTGCAAGGAGGCGACAGAGTCTGGTTTGGACTCCAAACGCAGTGACAAGCTTTGCCATATGCCAGACCTCGTGGTGAAATGTAGCATATTTTCACAAGCAGAGCTGAAAGACAAAGAAGAGGGTTTCCACGTTGGCAGGTGCAGCTGTGAAGAAACAGGGATGATGGGGCAGAAGGTGGGATGGAGAAGGATAACACAAGAGGTTTCGGAAGACGCGGAGAACTGCTGCTTCAGCCAGAGGCTCATCACAAGAGGGCACTCCAAGTCCTCCCAACAGCCCTGCCAAGGATGGGTTTACAGCCCACAGATGAAGAACAAACATCCCGGCCTGTTAAGGTTTGAGAGACCTATATCAATTTATTGCATTTAGACAATCATTCTATCACCCGATGACCCCACCCCTGACTGGGAAAGGGAATTGGGAAAAACAAGGAAACCCAGAAGCTGAAGTATAAAGAGATTTAATAGAATAAGATTAGATAATTAACATTGATAGCACTGAAGAACCAATATTGATCCTGACACCAATACAGAATATGCAAATATTATACTCAGCTAATTATATCAGTAGGAAGCCATGCACTTCCAGCACACGTGGGACATTGCAAGCGCTGCGGCTTCAGGAGGAAGGGAAGGGCTCAGGGCTCCGGCACCAAAGCAAGGAGTTCTCAGGATGGCAGCCATCGCAGGAGAGAGAGAACTTCACAGCAAACTTTCTAATTTATAGTGAATGTGACGTTGATGGTATGCAATAACCCTGTTGGGCAGCGTGGGTCAAGTGCCCGGGTCTCACTCCTCCTCATCCCTGCTCCTGGGGAGCTCGGAAACACTGAGACCTTGAAACCCACACACTGTAGCTGGCTAGAAAGGAAATATTTTCACAAATTCAGACACTGGAGTCTTCTAAAAGTGCAGTCTTCCCAAGTGTTAAAAGAGAAATTAGTCCTGTGTTGCTCAAACCAGGACACAGCCCTAAGCATTAATCACCCCCACAGACCCCTGTGCATCCTGAGNTCTAAGCCTTAATCACCCCCACAGACCCCTGTGCATCCTGAGCATCCTGCTCCGTCCAGGACGAGCACAACAGGAGACAACAAACATTCTACCAGAATGACTTACCAACAGCCTCTAGAGGAAAAGGTTAAAAAAAAAGAAAAAGTTAAAAAAAAAAAGAGCAAATTCTGAACACTGAGTATATGCGATTAATAGATAAAACACAAAAAAAACCAGGTATCTGTGAGACCTATACTTTTCAGACTTGTTTCCATTGAGAGCAGTAATAAAAGCTGAATCTGTATGGTCAACGTATATAGGGGAGAACACACACACACAAAAAAAACCTCAACAAATAAACAAAACAAAAAAACCCCCAACTACTGGAAAGAATTTTTCATTTTAAGAAAATTTCCCATGGCAAACTGGTATCAGAACGAGTAGGATTAATCACAAGGCTGGCTGTAGTCATGCAGCGTTGTGAAAGAGTACGAGGAGATGAAACAGATAGTGGATGGAATTACGTGTTTTTTAAAATGAAGGTGAAAGCCTCCACCAGCAACCGGGTGCAACCCAGAGGAGCTCCAAAACTGGCTGGCACTGCCATTCAACCGTCGATTCCTTCCAGACCACCACAAAACACAGCTGCCTTCTCTAGAGGGGAACTTTAAACTCCCAGAGCAGCTTCATTTTTCTCTAAAACACTTGGGAACAGTTATAGGAGCAAACCAGGCATTCACTACCACAGCCGTATGTTGCTGCCTACCCACTGGATGAAGTTAGGTAACAGTGAAGTCATCCACAGATGTGGGAAGAGAAATGGCTTGTGTCTTGGAGGTACGAACATCCCTGGCTGAAGCTTCCAGCAGCTTTGCCTATCAGAAATCAAGATCTTGTAGATGAGCCACTCCATTAAGAAGAAAGAAAGAGTTCTGCAATGACTAGACCTGCTTGGGAATATTAATCCAAAACCAATACTGATTTGATTCACATACACTACTCCTCCTGTTGTTGTTATGATTATTCAAATGAATAAGCTTTGTAGCGAGTAGGTATGTCAATGAAACACATTTTCCAGTAACACTTACAGAAAGAGGTATTTTAAACCTGTAAGCACAAATATTCACATCTGATATCTGAGTGAGGCTGTGAGTATGGACATGTTTGGGTCTTCTGTCGGGCAATGACAAGATTACGATTATAACGAGAGATCACACACTTGCTTATACAGACCATTAAAGTGGCTGTAGCAATTTAATATTGTCAAAGGGACACATCAAGAGCAGAGCGCAATGTGAAGATCTGACTCATGCAGGATTATAGATCCTGCCCAGCCCTTGTACTCAAAGTTGATTAATCCTTTACCTTCTAATTACTTGTTGTACCTGATCTCAGAATGCCACCCAGCCCCTCCTCTAGCTGGGGTACAGGCAGAGTTACCCCAGCTGGAATTTACCCAGAACACCAGTTAATATTGATATTTGTGAGGACAAAGGATAGGCTGCATATAAGTAATCATGAATTCGCTTTATGCTACGTATAAGCAAGTTTCCCACTGAACGTCATTTCTGATGTCAGACCACACATCTTACCTCGCACAAAGTCCAAAAGGAATTGCGTCACGAGGCAGGATCAGACCCCACCGCTGCTGTCACCGCTGCCCAGCCAGCCAGCGTGTCCACAGCCTTTCCTGCCTTACAGGCACCTTTGCACCAACACTAATTCCCCAAAGAGAAGCTATAGACCCGACCTGCTGTTCAGCTAAAACAAGCGGAGAGATAATCGCCTGCAAATAATTGTCACACACACCCCGGCAGATGTGATTGCTTTATCCATTCTGCCCTATAATTAGATAAAACATTGTTCTCCAATTTGACAGGTTGACTTTAAACGCGTTTTTTTTGTCAGGAGATCAGCCTGTGACTTTCAACAGGACCACAGGAGAAGAGTAACACCAGATTAGGTTAATAACCAGAGGTTTAGCCAGAGCATCACCCCAGCACAGCATCTTGGCTCAGGGATGTTTTACAGTAATATTCTGCAAACTCAACCAAATCAAGCCTTGTGCTTAATTTGGAAGTTTCCCTTCCATTAATCAAGACAGCCTGACTAGCTAGACAAGATGTGAAAAAATACATCCAGATATCTTACTATTGCAAAAAGAAAAGAGTTTGGTCCTGTCGTTTGGTTAGTTTTGCAGGAACATCCTCAGGTCTGCTCCGGTAACCGGGCCTTCAGAGGACCCTGCAGTTATTTTCCTCCTGCACTTGAAGTTAAAATATACTTATCCAAAGCAAGACTACATGACAGAAAGTGAAATTTCAGACCTTGCCTGAGAGGTGGAAGATCTACCATCTGCACAAGACAGGTGCAAACTACTTAGTGGAGTTAATAAAAGCATCACCATAGCACTTTGACATGACTTAGTAAATATTTGGCATTCAAAGCTTGCAAACACCCAACGCACACATTGACTATGACACCAACGCAGACAGCTAACAAATGAAGGTCTTTATTTTTAGAACATTCAACCCTTTCTCCTCTCAAAGAGTCACCTTAATCCCTAACGAGCAGCCTCACAGCCCTGTGGTTTACAGGATGTCATCCAGGATGTCATCCAGGATGGATGAAGCCTTCACGTGTGAGTGAAACAACCAGCAGAAGACATGGGGCAGGGGCACTGCAGAGACCTCTGCACCCTCAGGCAACAGCAGTGCAGCAGTAATGCAGCAGGAACAGGCAGCGAGGGGGTCAAGTCACAGAACAGTGGTCCCTCAGCCCCACCTTGAGTACTGTGTTGAGTTTTGGGCCCCTCACTACAAGAAGGACATTGAGGCGCTGGAGCGTGTCCAGAGAAGGGCAACAGAGCTGGTGAGCGGTCTGGAGCACAGGTCTGGTGAGGACCTGGGCGTGTTCAGCCTGGAGAAAAAGAGGCTGAGGGGAGACCTTCTTGCTCCCTACAACTACCTGAAAGGAGGGAGTAGTGAGGGGGGGTTGGTCTCTTCTCTCAAGGAACAGGCGATAGGACAAGAGGAAATGGCCTCAAGTTGTGCCAGGGGAGGTTTAGGATGGATATTAGGAAAAAATTCTTCACCAAAAGGGTTATCAAACATTGCAACAGGCTGCCCAGGGCAGTGGTGGAGTCGCCATCCCCGGAGGGATTAAAAAGACAGGTAGACGTGGTGCTGAGGGACATGGTTTAGTGGTGGACTTGGCAATGTTAGGTTGATGGTTGGACTTGATGATCTTAAAGGTCCCTTCCAACCTAGACCATCCTATGATTCTATGGAAGCAACTGCTACAGAAGACCCCTAAGCTCCTGCTCAAATTCAACAGCCATGTGTTGAATCCAAGTCATGTGGGCCAAGGGAAGCTGCAGGAGCTAGCAGAAGGAAATGGGATGGAAATGCACCTGGAGAGTGAAGCCTGCCCTGGTGTGCAATCCAGCCACCCGCTGACCCGAGCTGGAAAGAAAACTTGCCTCTTGGCAAGTATTTCCGCTGCAGGGTGTGACAGAGCCTAAAGACTCATGAAATATTCAAAGACCATAGTTTTGACTTTATAAATGTTATGTTAGCCTTTATGGCAGGTAAGTGATTTTATTCCTGTCTCAAGGGGGTAATCTTCTGGACGTTTCCTGCAGGAGCGAAAGCCAGCACTGAAATCGCCAGTAATAATTAACACAAATCCCCAGCGGTGAAACAAGGAAGGGAGCAGATCTTCCAGAGCACCAGCCCCTGGGGAGACAAGGAAACAAACTGCCTTATTTTGATATACTTTATACAAGTAACAACTTTGGTATGACTTTTATCACGACAAGCACAAGACTCTTAGACAAACCTGAGGTTCAAGGAGATTTGGAGCAAGGGAATGGCAACCCCAAGGGGAGTGACGGCTAGGGCTAGCTTGTCGGTGTTACACATCTTTTATTGTATTGGCCTGTTTTTAAGGCATTGGGAGGGGTTTTGGCTCCTTTACTCAGGGCAGAAGGGACTCCACAGCCCTAAGGCCATCCTGCAGCAGGAGCTGTGCTGCTAACGAGTAAGCGAGGGATGAGGGGGATGCAGCCCCACTGAACAAACCCACCCACGTCCCAACACGGCTCCGCAGCCATCGTGCTGACACTGACATCTCCTGCAGAGAGGGGCAAACACATGGGAGAGGGAGAGCCTGAACCTGGCGCACGGGAACCTGTCTCCTGGCTCACTGCATGCTGCTGGCAAAGGGTTTACGTGCTTTTTTAAATGTATTTATTTGACCACATGAAATCTCTCCCTTTCAAACCCTGGCTGCTCCAGCTAAGCTAGCAGAAAAGTTCACTTTTTGTTTTCTTTTTTTTTTTCCTCACTTTTTTTTTGTTCCTGTTTCTTTGCTTTGCTTTTCATTTCTTCCAAGGTGAAGCCAGCAGGCTTCTCCTGGAGTGGAGGAGACCGACAGGAGCAGGCAGCTCAGAGAGAAACAGCGGGCGAAGGGAAAGAGCCTTCCCTCTCTCAGCCGCAACACACGACAAATCAAACCACAGCCTCCTGGAGATTAAATCCTGTCCTACTTCTCACGCAAGAGTTATTAATCCTGCATTCAATCAGGAGGCAGTTCTGGCCATCCTCCTTGGTGAGGTCCCTCCCTCTGGGAACACCAGCCCTTGGCACACCAGCAGGGCTCGGCGGGGCGCCTGCAGCCCCGTCTTGGCTTACGGCACACACCACTCGATTATCAGCAAATCTGTAATCCGTTGTAAGGCAAATCCTTCTCCATTTGATAAGACATGTCAAAAGACAAGTGCGAAGCATTCATATACACACTGAACATTATATAAACCAGCAAGTGCACCTAATGCAACCATCAGCGAGTGAAGCAAGAGAGTAACAGATAACTGGTGATAATGAGACTGTGAGAAAGTTATTTGTAAACTCCTCCTTGAAAAATACCCTAACAACAGCTAAAGCTAAAGCTGTAGTGTGGAGCAAGTGCTCTGATAACCAAGAATGCTTTTGCAAGTATTTTTACAGGATTGTGTAAGTGATACCCACCCGCTGCTAGATCACTGGCAAAGACACTCTTACCATTTCACACACCGGCCACTCGGGCACCGGGCATTTTACCAAGCTAAGCTGCACGCACAGCCCCAGTGCGGGCTCCCGTAGTACTCCAGGACCGATGGGAGCTCTGCTTCCAGCTAGAAAGGGGCACAACTATTTGTAAGTTTAAAACAAAACCTCTGCATAATTATTTTTTAAGATGAAAGACTAAGCAAGCATCAGTTCTGCAGTCAACATCCATAAAAGCAGCAGCAGAAGAAAGAGGCACTGTTCTCGCAGTCTGAGCTGGGAACGAAAGCGTCACATCCTGATTGCCCCTGTGCTGCCTGGGCAGCTTTGTTTGTGTAAGTTCCTTTTAAGGATATTAATTGAGGAAAGAGCATTTTTAAAGCAGCATTAAAATGTGTTCAAATATTAAAAGAACAATTTTAATTACAGCAGTTACCTCTGGCCCTTGAAACAGTTTGCATTCCTTTATGGCCACCTGTGGTTCAGAAGACACCAGCGGGTGCCAGAACAGGGATTCGGTGGCCCCAGTCCCACTGCTGCGTGCTGGGGACGAGCCACCCCTCCTTGCGGGGAGGTCCCCGCTGACCCAGCAGCTCCAGGCAGAGACAGAGCGGGGACCGCAGCCACGACCAGCTTTGCAGGCAGAGCTGTGGTGACAGTCACCTCTGGCAGGGTGTGAAGCGTTCTCCACACAGCTGCAGAGAACGTGCAAACTTCAGCTCACCCGCAAAGGCACATCTTTAAGAGGCAGCTTGTTGCACGGAAAAGTCAGCGATTGAAAAAGTCATCGATTCACCAATATAGTTCCCATTTAGTTCTAAAAAGCATCTCTACTCGTAAATGTGAGTACAACAAGCCCATGGCTGGCTCCAGCCTCCGAGTTCACCACGGTACCCACTGCCTTCGGGGTGTGTGTGCGTCTGCCTTCTTTTGCGGTGTGAGCACAGCCATGAGCCAAACAGACCTCAGTGCCTGCGGCGAAACAGGCTGTGGTCAAACCCCATAGAATCATAGAATGATTTAGGTTGAAAGGGACCTTAAAGATCATCTAGTCCCACCCCCCTGCCATGGGCAGGGACACCTTCCACTAGACCAGGTTGCTCCCCATCCAACCTGGCCTTGACCCTCAGAGCACTGCTTCACCAGCCACATCCCCATGCTGCCCCTGGCCATTTGCTCTCGCCTCTGTGGTATGGAGAGTCACTGGCAAAATAAACTTATTTTTCAGCTGATGACTCCCTCAACCCAGCTCATCCCTCTGCCACGGAAGGGGACATGCCCCCAAAGCGTCAAGCAGGGAGAGGGTCAGGGCCTCAGGTGGCTCAGTGCTGTGGCTGAGGACAGGCACACCACTTCACAGCCATGGGCTCCCAAGCTTTTTGGGGATGGCCCCAAACTCGGGCAACTTCAGCCAACCTTTGGCTGTGGGAACTGCCTGCTGCCAAACAGGGCAAGGACCTGGCACCAGCGGCAGCCCTCCTCCCACCAGCACCTTGACCATGTTTGCAGCACCCTCATTTTCAAACCCAGAAGGCTGAAGTTAAGGAATTTTTTTGCCCTCAAAGGCAACAGGAGCTTCTCTGTAGCTCCTGCTGCACATATAAGTTGTGGCATGTCCTGATGGCCTGGTGGGCCTGGCTGAGGCAAGTCTTGCAGGAAGGCTTTGTGCAGAAGCTGCTTCCATGATCCTTCAACAAGGATCAAGAGGGAACGGGCACAAACTTGACCATAGGAAGTTCCATCTGAACATGAGGAGGGACTTCTCTGCTGTGCGGGTGGCAGAGCAGTGGCACAGGCTGCCCAGAGAGGTGGGGGAGTCTCCCACTCTGGAGCCATTCCAAACCCGCCTGGACGCCGTCCTGTGCCACTGCTGGAGGTGCCCCTGCTCTGGCAGGGGGTGGCACTGGATGAGCTCCAGAGGTCCCTTCCAACCCTGACCATTCTGTGATTCAACAGCTCAGGGCTGAGCACCGCAACCAGCCGTTCCCAGTGCTGCAGAAATTCGGATCCAGGCTGGCAGCACATCCAAACGGCACGCAGGAGGCCCACACAGCAGTGCCTGGAGCCAGTCAGCTCCAGTGAAAAGCACAGATGTTTCATGGAGTCTGTCACGCCGTGCTCAGAGCCAGCACACCCTACAAGATTCACCTGATGTGTCCATGCAAAGGGGATGGTGGCTGATGCCCACGTACCCGGCAAGGAGTTTGCTCATTCTCCATGAGCTGTTCATTTTGCTACAGTCCCAGTGCGAGGTTCTGGGTGCAGACACTGCACTGGTAAAACTAATTTTGGAGAGGTGACCAGGAGGGTTCCAGGGATGTCTCATCTCAAGCAGTGCCTCCCCGCTGGCCCCAAGGCAAAAGCCACTATGCCTTAGCCATGGCCCAGCAGCAAAACCCATAATCTTTAACGAAAGAACACAAGACAAAACCCACCCTTTCTTAATGCCACTTGTTTAGCACTTAATTAGTGGCACACAGTAACAGTTTTGAAGGCTGAGAAATAATCTTGCAGCCTGTCAAGATCAGGTCTCCGTGATTGCTTTGCTTAGAGAATGAGATTGTACCCGTCATCCTGCTGCCCGAGGGGAAAGCCGCGAACAAAGCCTTTCTGTTACTTTTAGTTCTCACTTATACTGCAAAGTTAACTTCTTACGCAGCTCTTCGGTAGCGAGCAGGACACTAAATCATGCTTTTTTATACCGGGGGCAGAACAAACTTAAGGAAACCTAAGCCTCACGATTCGCAGTGTCACGTAGTATTTCACAGGATTTCAGATAAAGTCTTGTAAGTACTTGTCCGTCCATATCTCTCTCGTTTGGAAACACCTCAGCTGATACGTTATCATCATTTCCCTCTCCACATGCCCTCAACACTGGTTTCTCCCAGCCGTGATGTAGCGCATCCCGGTGTGTAGGTCTTTCCCACTCAGCCCCTTGGAGCCGGGGAGCTCCCAGTCCCTTGTGAGCCCCCCCGGGTACCCCTCCACCCCCCCCCAGCTACATTATAAACTATATTACAGGCTTATATATTACAAAGTATGGGTACAATATATAGCATTAACTAACTAAAAGCCGGTTTGGTGCCCAGGGGAGGGTTGGCCCAGCCGGTGCTCGGTTCACCGGAGGTGTCCCCCCGCCCCGCTCCCCGCGGAGAGGAGACGAGCCGCATTACGCAGGTGCGTTAGGCAGATGCCGCCTATAGAGGCAGGATGGCGGGGAAAACCCTAAAACATCGCGGCTCCGCGTCCCGGCGGTGACACCCCCCACCCCCCCGCCATCCCGCGGGGTGTCCCCGAGCCCGGCTCGGCTCCGCGCCGCACACCCGACCGAGAGCAGGCGGAGGCGCGCAGGGGCTGCGGCAGCGCGGCGGGGCGGGGCGGAGAGGGGCGGAGCGGCGCGGAGAGGCGCGGACCGGCCCCCGGCCCGGCCGCGGCCGGCGGGGCGCGGAGCGGGGCGGTAGGTATTTAAGCGGGGCGGTGGCGGTGGGTGGGGAAGCGGCGGTGCGCGGAGCGGTGCGCGGCATCCCGCGGAGCGGAGGTGAGGGTCGTGCCGGGGAGCGCGGGGCTCCCGTTTTGCGGTGGCGGCGGGGTCCCCGTTCCTCCGTGTGTGTGTGTGTCCCCGTCCGCTCGGCCAAGGGCATCGCCGTCCCGGGGCTTCCCCGAAGCGAGGGGCCGGTGACCTTGGCCGAGAGGAGCCGCGTACTCTGCGCTGCCGCGGGCAGGAGGTGGGGAAAGAGCGCCGGAGCAAAGGCCCGGGAGCAGGGGCGGCAGCAGTAAAGCCTCCGGGATTTGCCCTGCCTGCTGCCCTCCTCAAGGTGGCTGATGGCTGGTGGCATTGCAGAAGGACCGACAGCCTTCAGCGGGGTCTCTCTGGACTTGTTGCTGCAGACCTGCAGTCAGGGGGTTCCAGGTGGTGCAGAAGGTGATCTCTGTCTCATGGCTTCAAACTGGAAGAGGGGAGATTTAGATGAGATATCTGGAAGAAATTTTTCACTATAAGGATGTTGAGGCGCTGGCCCAGGTTGCCCAGAGGAGCTGTGGCTGCCCCATCCCTGGAGGTGTTCAAGGCCAGGTTGGACGGGGCTTGGAGCAACCTGGGCTGGTGGGAGGTGTCCCTGCCCAGGGCAGGGGGTGGCACTGGATGGTCTTCAAGGTCCCTTCCAACCTAAACCATTCTGTGATTCTGTAAGTAAAAAGGTTGAAATAGGCAGGGAGTGGTGGAGGTGGGAAGGTGAGGGTGCTACTCATACCACCGTGGTGGCAATGCTTATCATTTGCAGATTTCTACTCTTTGGTTTTTTTGGAGTTGCTGGATGCTTCCAGTAATCCTTCAGTATGAAGCAGGTGCAAGAGTACCTCCCTGCTGAATAAGCAGAGCTGGGATAGTATAGAGGAGAATCCCTGTAACAAATGCTACTATTCCACTTAATCAGCACCCATGGTACTTTTTGGACTGTGTATTTTAAAATGTTTTAGGATTGGGATGCTTGTTTCTTTCGCTCACAAATATCATGTATCTGGCACAAATAACTGTCTTGAGAGCAGTTCTGTGAGTCCTTGGAGTGATTTCTAGATGGTGTGGCTTTGGCAGAGAAATGCAGGGAAGCTCTGCACAGGCTGTGTACGTTGTTCATCCAGCAGTAATGGGAGATGTGGTGAAAGAGTGCCTGGAGAGTAGCTCAGGGCTACAGGAGTACTTCCTCCATCACCCTTCTGCCCAAAAAGTGTCCAGGAGATGTGATGGAGTGAAGGGCACCAAGACTCAGGTGCTCCAGCTGGCTGATAGGAAAAAAATATACCATAAATACAAGGTAACCCAGCCCCTACTGCTTTTCAGGGGAAATCGGCACAGCGGCGTGTTGCAACTTCGAAGAGCCTTGTCTTGCCCAGCTGAACAGGAATATTTCTTGTGTTCTCCCCTCCAAAATCTGAGGGTGGCTTTGCTCTCCCCATTTTGTGTGCTCTCCCCATTTGAGGGATATTCTGCTATATCAATAGTTTTCTGTGTTCAAAAGTGGTTGCTCCTAGGGATGAAGCGGTCCGTGAAGGAAGCGGTTCCTTACTGCATATATGGGGTTAAGTCAGTTTCTGTGAAAAATGCAAATCTCCCTTTTTACTACTTATCTGTTGCACGTATCTCACTTCATTTTTCTTTTCCCCTTTTAGACCAATAACCAGCATGGTGCAACACTGCTTCCTTTCATTAGAACTCAAAGGAGATGCACTTGCACAAGAGTTGGGTACCTGTTTTCCACTAATACCTGTTATGACTATGACAGTATTCACCTTCTCATATTACATATAACCCCAGACCAGCTATTATTTTCAGCTGCTTCAGAAATGACTCAGAGTAAAACAAAGAAGTCTGAATAAAATAAGAACTACAGTTGAAAGTAAATCTCTCTGTAGAGCCCAAACATCTTAGCTATTTTGTTTATAGAGTGATGTGTTTACACAACCTTCTGAACCTTAAAGTCTTTTAAGTCCCCATGAAGGATCTAGCCCATGTCCCAAATCTGAAAAGTCTCATAGGAATTAAGGCTTGTCACCATGAGCAAAGCCAAAACCCCTCTAAGATACCTTCTGGAACAGTTCAAGAACTCCCAATTTTTAAGTATTTGCAATTTTAACCTGGTGCTGGTCTCTAGTCAAAATTTGAGGTCTTGCTTGGGAATCAGCTCTGTTCAAAACCATGTTGATAAACTCTGCTTACACTGAAAATCCAGGAAAAGCTCACCCTGAGATTTCAACTTGCCAATTTACCTGTGTGTCTGGCAGAGCTTATCACCAAAGGCCAGTTCTGCTCCAATGTGCAAGTCCCACCACAGGGGGAGGACTTACAGCTCAGAAGCCCAGAGAAAGCTGGAAAGGAAGGGGTTTGCACCTAAATTATAAGAAGAATCTAGTTACATAAGAAAATGGCTTAGGAAACTTCAGAGGAGGGAAGAACAGAAAATTCTTTGAAAAATTAATTTGGCCTTGGAAGAAAATGGGACAGAGCTGCTCCAAGAATGTTTGTGTTGTAGAGAAGCTGCATCTTCTCAGTCCTTTGCGCCTGAGTGCAGGGAAAGGAGAGTGCGGCAATAAATCAGCCAGGCTTCAAAGTTAGGGGGAGCTGATATTTTTTAAAAAAATGGTTTTGGTTTGTGGGGTGTTTTTGGTTTGTGGTTTTTTGTTGGTTTTTTTTTTTTTTGCTAGGAGCAGCCTGTAGTTTTCAGGGAGTAGTTAAGGCATGAAATCAGTCTAAACATTAACTACTTTTAACTGCTGTGCTGTTACTTGAATGGTTGGGACACTCTCTCCAAATGAGATCCCTATGGGTGCTGCAGATCATCCTCTCCTTTCTTGAGGGTCAACAGACTATCTATCACATTTAAAATTACTTCCTGCATTGTTGTAGGCTGTCATACACTCCATCTGTGTACCAAACTTCACTGAAGGAGCAAATAGTATTTCAGAAATCATCTGGGTATACTGCAGTCCAGGTGGAGAGATAGTCTGAGAAGAATCCATTTGTTCCAGTTACAGATGGAGCTAAACTATAGCACCAAACTGATGCTTGGGACTACGGTATTACTGAAGAGCTGGTGAAGGAGCATGCACGTGAGGACTAGGTTTGTGTTGAGAGACGGAGACAAGGAAGTCTGGGTCACATTTTGTGTAGGTGTGGCATTGCCACTCCTGTAGTGCCACTCAATGAGCGTTTTGCTGCCTTGTTTGAAGCTATTGAAAGTAGAAGTCGGTCTTTTTGTCAGCAGTGAAAGGTGTTTGTTAGATTCCCAGGTCTTGTATGCATTATGTAACTTTTTTCCATTTAAAAGAAATGTGCTACCACTGAGGTCAGCAGGAAGGAGGGCTAGTGTTGACAAATTTGGAAGATGCTGGAGTTCCTTCTTCTGAGTGAGGTAAAGCAGAAACATGGCTGAAAATGCTCTTGCCTTTTCTGCCTTACTTTTTCCATTCCTGAAGTATTTTTCCACTCCTGGAAGATTATTTTTTTTTTTTCCCCAAAAAGCCCCATAGGTGCAGTCAAAGTGTCTTCACCCACATGCAAAACATCTGAGTCATGTACAGCAATAAAAATTTTACCAGAACTTCATTCTGGTGTGGCACAGACGTTGGCAGGAACATGTACATAAGCAGAGTTTACAATTCCTGCAGCACAGTAGCTGGCAGTAACTTATGGCCGAGCATGCAATGAGATGCTGCTTCAGGAAGATGAATGCTGAGGAAGAGAAACCAGAGATGGCCTCGCTGCTGCTGTGCATTTTTCCTCCAGAATTAGAGGAAGGGGGGGATATTTATTAAAATCTACACATAAAGACATTTTTAATGGTGCATATTTGTGCATAGTGGGAGCTATGCTGGGATTATTGCTGCTGTTCTCATTCATACTCTTTGTCTGGTATTACTTCCCTGTGAAAATGAGCTTTAGGGTACATTTAAACATCCATGTGTAAGTACTACGGTAACCTGAGGGTTCTGCGTGTCAGTAGGTAATGGGCAGCTTTCTAGGCTGAGCTGATGCTATATGGCCACGGGCCACGCTGGGTATGGGGGATCTGAGCAGCACAGCTGCAATAGAGGAGCAGACTGAGATGGTGTCCCCAGGAAATGCTGGTGTTCAGATCCTCTGCACAATTTTAACTACTGCCTTGTCTAAATTTCTTCTTGACTACTGGTCCGCAGGACCTGTATTTCATTCCTTATGCACCATGCTTGGCGCTCACTGAATAAAACATGTTAAACCAAATGCACGATGGACTGGGAATGTGACTTCCTTTGTTCTAATTTGCTTTTTCAGAAATGTCAGTCTACATAAAATCAATGGGTTCATCCCACAGTTATGTTACATTAAGAAGGACAAGACTGGTGCCTTGGAGAAGTCTGGATATTCTGTCTGAGTAACAGCAGAACAAACCCATCTAACAGAATAAAATTACAAATAAGTAAGAACAATTACAGATAAATAACTTGCAGAAAAGCTGACATGTATTTCAATACCCAAGGGGAATGACTACCCATTCCTTTTCTAATAGCTGAAATTATTTACATATCAGACAACTTCAAAATTGCACTTTGCCTTGCCACACCTGCCTTTTGGAGCCTACACATTGTGTCCTGCATACAAGACCAAATATGGGTCAGAGGCCTGTGACAGGATTTTACTTAAGCGTCAGCATGAGTGCAATCCCTTAGGATTCAGCAAAACCGACCAACTCTTGCTTCTGTGCTGTCACAGCAATTACTTAGCAAATGGCCTATTTTTAGCCAATTAAATATTGGCATTTGGGGGATGGATTGATTGTTTGCTTGTTTTTCCTTCCTACCTTGTTTATAACACTTGGCCCTACTTTACATTCAGAGCATCAGAGACCACCTGTTTAATGATTATGGGGCTGTCTGGAGCTCCAGGGTTTGTTTTTCCCCACTCCAGATAGATAAACTTATGTTGGAAACCCCTTTTTCTCTGTATATGTAAGCCAACCAAACTCTCCTGCTGAGGGTGTACGGTGTTTTTCAAGCATACTTTGGAAACCAGTCTATCCCAGTTCCCCTACAAGAATGTTTGTTTCTTTCCACAGGAATTTCCCAGCAGGTGCATTTTGCCAGGTGCTGTCCAGCCACCCTGTTAATCGAAGCACAAATCATATAGTAAATTCTCTAACACTCACATCTTCAGATTACAACTCCAAACACTAGCTGTAACACTGGGAACTAAGGTGGTTTGGGTTTGAGGTTTTTTTGAGATTAGGCATGCTCTTAAATGAAACCTGGAATTTATTTTTTTTTTAACGATGATTTATCTTTTCAGCTGCCCTAATCAGAGACATGCATTAACAAGCAAGAAAATCAGGTTGCCACTTAAAACAATAAAAGCTGCTTTACAGGTTTCTCTTCTTGCTATTTTTGCTTGGAGGTGAAATTGCTGAAAATAATTTGAATATTGCTTAATGGCTTTATAAGCTGAATTCTATTCATTTTATTCATAGCTGGTTGTAACAGTCTCATGGCCTCTAAACTGGAAGGCATTTCCACAACACAGTTGAATACTTAAATTCAAATTTGTAGACAAATGAGCTCTAAGTTAAAATTGCATAATAGCAAATTATCTCCTGCTCTGGAATATTGGGAACTGATGAGCTAATAATGTGGGGCTCTTTCAACTCAGAGCGCCAGATGGTTGTGGCATTAATGTAATAAAAACCAGTAATGCTTAAAAATGTAAGTGGAAGCCTCTCCAGGACAAGTCCTGTCTAAAATACAGAATTTCTAGCCTTAAGAATTTCTGTTTGTTTAGTGATCTGCCATTCCCTTTGATTATTGCTACAAGGTAATTGGCTGGTGGTAAAGCTGCCTGAGACCTCTGGAGGTGTGGAGCTGTGGGCATTTGCTTATGTTTAAAACTACCCCTGAATTAATGCAAATAGGGTCCATCCAGAGAAGGTATCTATGCCACAGTAACACAGTGGATTATTGTATCTCATTGACCGAGCAGCTGGTTTAAGATGACTTTTTTTTTCCCTTCCCTCCTATCTTTTCCCTTTATAAATTATGCATCTAGAATTACATTATCGCAAGACGCCCTTCATGTTTGCTGCATTTCCAGGACTGTCCTGCTAACGGAGAAAGTCTCTGGGTAGATTAAATGCAGTGGAAGTGTGTCAGCGGTGAGGAGCGAGGCTGTAATTTGACTGTTTGTCTTTTACTTATCTCAACCTCTATCGTTCATTTGGAGACCGCGCAGCCTGCGCATTAAGACAGCGTGCATTCTTGCTGGTAGCCCGGGGAGTCCCACTGCAGGCGCGTCTGAGTGCCCGGGGATGGGGTTATCCCCCTCTGCTGTGAACTGGAAGAACCGAAGCAGCACAGGCTGGCTGCTGGGACTTGGTGACAGAGCTGAATGGAAACACAGTCCCCAGGCCGCAGAAAGTGCAGCAAGGTCTTTGGTAGAAACCAAAAGGTCTGCTCCTTATTTTAATTACTTCATACTTCATTCATGTATCCCTCCAAGACAGCAACGTCTAGTAAGTGATAGTGGTGAGTCTGCAGCCTGGTAGACTGGTCTAATATCAGTAAAATCAGCCTGGGGAATTTTTTGCTGTCTCTGGCTTTTCCTTATACCAGCTCTGTATTGAGATATACAAGTGTATGTGCCGCTGTGGGCAGAAAGCTCCATTAGCCTGCGATCTCTCCGCTCAAAACCACTGCAGCACCCCTCTGATAACCTTAAACACCCACAGCAAGCGCTCCAGCCTTGCGCTTTTTCCGTGCAGCAGTCAGGCTTAACAGATATTTACCCAAGAAAGGTATGAGTTTAACTAGCACGGGTATAACCCCAGTGTAAATACCATAATCCTAGATACTATGAGAGGGCCCTTATCATTTTCCTTTCAATTGTATAGGAAAGGGCTTAACCTCTTCATTGAAAAATGCTGCTTTTCTTGCAGAAGTTATAAATAGAGACACTTTTGGCTCCCAGTGAGTCACAGTTTGCCAGCTGTGCCATTTTTATTATAGGCTTTGCAATATTTACAAGGCTTTAAGGCCTCTCGTGAGTTCTGCCTTAAAATAATTTATCTGAAAGGAATCTTATTCCATTCATACCAGGACAGAAACCAGCGGTGGCCTTTCTCCCAAGCCTGTACCCTTGCAAATAAAGCTGTTTACAGCAAAGACTGTCACCGCTAGACTTAAAATGGAAGAGATCTGCACCCCAAAAAGCATTGCAGGCAGCCTCAGTCTAGGAGATATGGGGAAGATGGAACTGAAGGAAACAGACTGCTTTGGGAGGAGGAGGAGGGAGGGAAAAAAGATATAGTGGGGAAGGTACTGATGGTTGGAGGACACAGAAGAAGAGGGGCTGGTGGAAAGTAAAGGCTGGGTGGGTGATGGGGTAAGTACAGAAATTTTTCTGCATAAAAATCTGTCAACACAAAGAAGCCTCCCTCCCTTTTTTAATGCAGTTTCACTGTGCTTGTTGCCAGCAAAGAGGGTTGCATTCCTGGGGGTGTTGAGAGTTGAGAAGCAATTGGGGAACAGATGCGAGGAGGTCTGGACAGGAAGGCGAGGGATTGGGAGGGGAAACACTGGGAGAGGAGCCAGCACACGGATGAAGGAGGGAGAGCAAAGACAGTCAGCTCCTTTATCAACAGCGCTGGACAGGCATTTGGAGCGCCAGTTCAACCAGACAGGCTGCCACGCTTGGGGTGAGCCTACAGTTGTTGCCTTCCCAAAGAAGAAGGGGAAAAAATCTACCTTACAGCATCTCCAGATGGTGAGGTGGAAGCTAGTCTGGCAGGAGGCTCCATTGGCAACTTCATATGGGAATGTTGAACCTTAACAACCGGCAGCACCTAAAGGAAGAAAGATGGGGAAATACGATCCGTCAAGGTGTGTGCACTTAACAGTGCATCTGCCAGACAAAAATTTCACACATCAGTAACCAAAGTAAAGCTGTTACAAAACAAACCAGGGATCCTTTGTATGGGTAATTTGTCTTCCCTTCAGTAAATACCCACATACCACCAGAATTTACTGTACAGCCTCCAGAGGCAGTAAACCACTGAATATTGTAATATATTTGGCCTATACCAGTGGCCCATCATTATTTTAATCACAGGCTACAAATTCCAGTGCTACCTGAGACTGAAAATTTCTGTTGCCCCAAGCTCACTGTGAACACAAGACTGGAGGGATGTGCCATGTCCAAGCATCTCCGTTCCTGGCATTTTAGGCAACAAAAGTGTAGAACAAAATGATACATCAGAAGGTTTTCCAGCAGGACTAAAATCTTCTGTTTTCCCTTTTACTGTGAGCTGACCTGATCAGCATGTGTCCCCTTAAACTCAACCCCCAAAATAAAGGAGTCCCTCTGAAGCCTCGTACAGTTGCTTATCATTCTGTCTCTGTATTTTCTCTAAATAGATGTTTTTAGCCTGAATTTAAAGATTATTTAAAGTATTGAAAAGCAATTTTAACAAAAAACAGTGGAAGGCAAAACCCATTTCCTAGCTAATACTTGCTCAGCCGTTCTCCTTTCTGTGTAGAGATGGGAACAATGAGTGCATAAAGGTATTACCTGTGAGGAAAATCTTTCCTAGACTTGTAACTTCCATTAAATACTCTTTTAATCTGTAATGTATCTTATTTCTTTGGAATGAGCTGAAAAAATTTCTTACGCTATTTGAGATTACTCTTTTCCCTCCCTTTCATAGCTTGCCTTTTCTTTATTCCCAACAATTGCAGAATAATAAAAATTATTATCAGAAGTAAGCAGAGCAGTTTTTTACAGAGCAATTCTTTTAATCTCATCTTTATTCCAGAGTATACGAGTCTGCCATCCGCATTTATGGAAGCTGGCCCAAAGCCTTCCCTTTTAAATGCATATCTCCCTGACTTCCACGTGAACCCTGTGCCTTTGTAAGCTAATGCGGTTTTAATTCCCACTGCAGAATGAATAGCAAAACACACTCATAATCAGAACATAGGAATTGAGAGTGCCCAACTGATACAGCTTCAATAAGTGCACAAAGCAGTTGGCAGAGCTAAAGATTGTTTTCTGCTGCTCCAGGGCAGCAGAGGCTGGTGATGGCACCAATGCGTTACTTCTGTTTGAACTTTATTTGATGTAACAATTACATGTGGTATAAAACTTGAAATGATGGTCACTGCATCATTTTTTAGTTCCAGGTCTTTCTTCCCACGGCAGCCGTAATCCAGACTTCTCTATCATTACAGGTCATCTTCTCAAAATCACTGAAAGCTGAAGATGGATATTAAGCGTGTGAAGGACTATATCTATTGGCTGTACTACCAGTACCTACTGATCACCTGCAGCTACGTGCTGGAGCCCTGGGAGCAGTCCATGTTCCACACCATCACCGTGACTGTTTTCGCTATGGTGGTGTACACAGCCTACGTCTTCGTCCCCATCCACGTCCGCCTGGCTTTTGAGTTCTTCTCCCAGATATTTGGAGGCCAGCCCGAAAGCACGGTTTCCATCGTGAACTGAACTTGCCTGAGGAGTGATTAGCAGCTCTTGCAACTTGTGCAATGTCTTCTTCAATTTTGTGTATTTATTCTGAAGCAGTTTTGCAGTTATGAAAATACCATTTTCTCTTACAAAACATGGCTTGCTTAATTACCATAGCTGAAAACCAGAATAATGCACTGACTACTGGCCGCACAGTCCCCATTAAATAAAACACAGGCCAGCTTTTGCTGTGTGATAATGAAACGCATCACCTGGAATGCCATGTTTACCTAATATTCAACCGGCTCCCACTTTCAGCACCGTAATTTAATCACACTGGCAGGTATGAAACAGCAAAGACTGTTTATGATGGCTGTGAGGAGAGGTACTACACTCGTTACACGCAAAGAAGTTCTGCCAACAGAGTGCAGTGGTAAAATAATCCATGCCTTCTTTGACCCAGGTTAGAGAACATAAGGAGATAAGTATAACACAGCATGATTTGAGTACTAACTAGCATCTGTCTGGTTACTGACTTCTGCTTTTTAATGGAACGGAAAGGAAATTAGCAGAGAAAGTAACAGGAGTATGAACTTGAATCCGACCTTTTGCATCTAAGTTGCTGCATCTGAGTTCAGATGGTCTAAGATAGTAAAAAACCCATACTATACATAATCTTGCAGTTTACTGAAAATGACAGAAAGAGAGAGAACTGGCTCTGTTTCGGTGCACTCCTGCCGCCTTTGATAAAACCCGAGACATCTTTTCTTTCTGCTCTCATTCACCAAGGCAAGCAAAGTGCATGTCTGCACCAGAGGAAGATGATCCAGAAAACAGAGTGGAAGTAGTATTTTAATAACTGCAGGGAAGTCTGAGAGATCTCCTTTATAATGAAGAAATGAGATTTATTATAATTGCCTGTGGGGAGTTTCTTGAACAATGAAGGGTTTGTTTGGTTTTCGCTCTACACCTAAATGAAATGTCAATGCCAAATCATAAATTATAGCTATACAGTGCATGTATCTAACAGCTGATGCTACTGTTATTAGAAGTAAGAGGTGCAAAATGTAAATAGCTTTCAAATGATGTTTGCGCAGTTATAGGATTGAGACCCTCTTAACTTCTTTCTCAAGCTGCAGTGGGGTCCTGCATGCTTAAAAGAACAGTTTGTCTGGAAACTAAGACATGTTTTGAAGGTTGAACAGATCTGAACATGTGTATGCAGTTTTTTCAGAAAAAAATAAAATTTTATTCTTGAGAAACATTTCAGTGCATGACTTGGCTCTTCCTGTATTTTCTCTTTGTTCATACCCTGGATGCGTGTGGGACAGTGTTGTGGTTTGGGGCGGACTGGCCACTGAAACGAATGACAGATGCTCCCCCCCACCTCTCCCTCCAAGCAGAGGGGGGAGAGAGAGAAAGAGAATTACGAGTTTAGAAAAAAAACAAACTACTTTGATGAAATACTAATAATAAAATACAAAGAAAAGAATTAAATATATACCATATATACAACTCGTATCAAGCTCCCAGGATGACGATCACATCACCGACAGGCACGGGGAAAGTCCCAGACTGGAGTCAGTGACAGATGGGAACTGGATTCCACATCTGGATTCAGGAATGCAGGGATCGGGATCAAAGGCAGACGAACAGACAGAGTCCTCCTCAGACGTTGGCCATTGAAGAAAGAGCGCTGACCCTTTGATCCCTCAGCTTTTATACTGAGCATGATGCAGATGGGATGGAATACCCTGTTGGTCAGTTGTGGGTCACTTGTCCTGTTGCTCCTCCCCACAGGTGGGACCCCTCTAGGCCTTTCCACTTCCAACCCTCCAACAGGGCACATAAAGTGAGCTGATCTTGGTTGTTAGAGCAATTAAGTATAAGCAAGAGCCTCTCTGCATACCATTCTTTGGCATAAATTACAAGCAATCAGGTCTTACCACTCTGAGAGCAGACACTGTTGGAAAAACAGGCTGTTAATTTCAGAGTTCAGTTAGTTAGAAAGGGCTTAGCTGCAAAGTAAAATTGCTGAGCAGAAAATTGGTTCTGTTTTAACTCGAACCAGGACAGCCAGGCTGACACCATGGCACACAGACTATTTTGTTGTAAATGTTTCGGGGCAAGGTTTCAGAGCCCCTTAAGTGGATCCGTGTGCGGACTGCCATCTTCATCCTCATTAGTGCTCCAGCCCAAGACCTCTCCTCTCTCTGGCGGGGGAGGAAAAAAAAAAGGAAAAAAAACCCAGACGCCGTTTCACAGACCTGTGCACAAGGTCCTGAAGGCAACTCTTGGAGATGTGCAGGTCTCCTGCTTGTAAGGAGCCCCATTCATCATCTCATAGTTGCTAGTTGTGTTCAGGTTCTGGCTCATGCCGGAGCCACTTGTTCATATTACCAATACAAGCAGATCATGGATGTGCCTGAATTCTCTTCTGGACAGCCGCTGATGTGCTTCAAATTAAGGCAACAAATACCTCTATGTGCTGGTGGCACAAAAGTTGAGTGGTTTAGGCTCAAATGGGAGCCAAAGGCTTAGCTGTCATACCAGTTTAATCACAGTTGTTAACCTGCAAATACGAGATACCAAGCTGTAGTAGCGCTTAGAGAAATAAAAAGAGCATTGGAGGAGATGGAAAATGTCAAGTACCTGTGAAAATTTCTGTGAAAGCAGTCTATAAAATAGAATAAAAGTAACAACCCAAATGTTGGAGGAAAAAAAATGAAAATATTTACCTAGCAAGTTGGCGCTTGAACCCAAAATACGTCCCAATATCCTATACTCAAGAGATTCTACTTTTTAACTAGGTAATGTGATGATGTAAATGCCATGGCATCTCCTCATCAATCATATTTCCAATAACATCTTAGTTTTTCATTTCTGAGAAAGGTTATTCATTCCCAATGAAATCAAACACAGCTGACCTGCTTTTAGGAGTACGAGTAAAGACACTTTCTTATAGGTATGTAAAGGCTGGGTCTGGTATCTCAGGGAGCACACACCCAGATGTAATGTTGCTATTTAAACATTTAACTTAAAGCAAACAGAACAAGCAAACGGTTCTGTTCAGGAAGAGGGATTTTCCACTGACTTCTTATGGTGGGATTCCTGTAAAGCACTTCTCTTCCTTATTATTCTTGTTATCTTTGTTTAGCTTTGCGGGAGGTGCTCGGAAGATGGAGGAAAACAGCAGCAGTTTCTTTTTGGGAGGGTCCCTGCAGCCTTACTTCAGTGAAAACACTTGTTTTGTATGCGTTCTCCAGCTTCTTTACTAAATTTTAAAGTTTTTGAGCAAGAGGTATTCACCAGGAAGGAAAGAGACAGGTGAAAATAACCTCTCTCTGCTAAAAGTACTTTTGAGATTTTTCCAATCCCTTTCACTTTTCCTTTCTACTAGAAAAGCTGAAATAACTCTAGCTAGTTAATATTCAAAATTAGTGGGTTCCAGCAGGAGATTTCAAAGCACTTTTGGCACACAGCAGTGAACAGAAACATTTTTTCCCCAGTTGAAAGAAAAAAAGAGGTGGGACACCACTTTCAACAGCTTGAGAGCACACCACAGCTTAGGAAACTCTGCTCTAGTTTTGAAATCCTTTTCCCTGTAGATGAAGCCGTTTATACACGATGGAAAAAGGTTTTAATCAGATTACATCTGCACATTAATGTGGAAGCACCATTTGCTGTAACAGCAACAAGCCGCAGGAGGAGGGTCGCATTTCGGAGAGCTGCCAGTAACACCAGCATACGGCTCGGTACGTAGAGCATATGGGCAACAACTCCGTTGTGAAGAGTATAGTCTCGGGCTCTTTATAAAACACCTTGGCAGGGCACTCGTTTCTCCTGCTTCATTATTACTCCATGTTAATTGTAGTTAATTGCTCCATTATTACCCTATGTTAATTGTAGTTCAGGCTGAGCACAGCAGCTGGAAGTTTTTACACCAAAAAAAAGCGAATGAAAGGACTATGTTAAGAGTAAACAGAACCAATAATCCAACAGTGATAAATGAAACAAAAGTAGAAAGGGAGATGAACCAGTTCCAGTTGCATTCACCCTGAAAGTTCAAATGCATCATTAAATTAAGCGCTGAAAAATTTTTGGACTCAGCTGACCAGCACCATGCTTCCCTTGTTTAAAATTCATTTTCTTAATTTCATTTAATCAAAGCTAGCATTTATCCTGCTGTAAAGGTTTCCTGGCCAATTTCATCAATCACCTCCCAAATCCATTACCAAGGGCGACTACACATGCACATGTCCAGACCATGAACCTCCAGATACTTCTTCCTGAAGCTTCCCAGGGACCTTTTCCTTAGCAGTGGCCTTGCACAGGAAATGTAGGGATCAGCATCGCCACCAGGGACTCTGCCCATCTAGCAGGCTTATTTCTCAGTTATTTTGGTGCACTCCTTTTATCACATGAATTAAAATGCACAACTTGAAATAGGGTAGCAGCAGATTATAGCTTGGAGGGTCGTCAGTGGGATACAGACATCTCTGATGATCTCAGCTTATGCGAGCAGTGACTAAATGCACTGCTAACTTACTTGAAGTGTGATATTGCCAGTCCTTTTCAGACCGCCAGAGAGCCTTACAGTGGCTCCTGCCTGACTGCTTTGTCAATAGAAGAAAGAGAAACTTTTATTTCCATCCTTTCTCTTGATCCTTCTAGAAAAGACTGGCAAAGTAGTCCAAGGTGGTTGGCGGGGAAGCGCTGCCGTTGCCTATCCTACAAATCTTCAGGGCATCTGGGCCCCAACCAGTCCAAACTTGTAGAGACAGGCCATTATCCCAGTGTCTGACTTCATCTACATGGAATTCCCTAAAAAGTGAGACCCCCATGTTTATGAAATTTTGAAATCTTAAGGATGTTCAACTACAAATTTTTTTCTGAAGTTTTATTATTACTGTTATTTGGCCATAATTTAATATTCTTGCTTTGCATGCAAAATCAAGTGAAAAAACTTAAGGTTTTTTGTTTTCACTTACAATGATTCATACAGTTACGGTTAAAGGTAAAAAGACCCTAAAGTTTTTGTGAAGTGAAATATGTCATTAACGTATTTTAAATACTCATTATTATAAAAGGCCCTGTTTTAGATAAACATTCCAAAACAGCAAACTGTTATCACCAATCAATAGCATGCAAATACACAGCCCGTACCAAGGAGCACTGTCAATACAATACGTTGTGTCGTCTCCCTTCACCTCTTACCAAGACAATGCTCCATTTCTAGAGTTTAATTTCCCTAATTACTTGGAAGCTGGGGGAGGGGGAACACAAAACTATTTAAGCCATCGTAAAAGGAGTACAGCGGGGTGTAGTAACAGTCAGCAGAACCATACAAACTGCAAATCACACTTGCGCAGCACCAGAATGCATTTGCCGAAATTGGGCCGATTCTCGCAGATGGATTACTGCACCCTGGGGCGGAGATGTGTGCCAAGATGAGCATTTGAAAATTAAAAAGGAAAAGGCTAATTTTCAAATTAAATAATACTGAACTTGTAAGAACTTTCTCATAATCACAGAAAATGATCAACATCCAATGTTGCATCAAAAGCAGCGCTGCCCTCTCGCAGCCCCTACCTGAGTAATTTTAATTATTTACTCCTAACATACCAAACTGCAGCTATATCAGTAAGTTACTGATATTCTACCACAAACTGCTTTTTGCATGGAGCCCGTTTCTCTCTGTTTGGTACCTCCAGATATCTCCCTAGCCAAGATAAGATACAATTCATTTATCTGGACTCCCCGTATGCATCTAGGTATTGCCAACAGCAGAATTTAGTGATAAACCCTGGCAAAGATAGCCACTCCTCTCCTTTCTGGAGTATTCGTTACCTTCTTCAGGGACAAGAGAGCACGTGGCGAGGGGCTTGTAGGACAGCAGGAGACATCAGCTCCCTGGCCCGCAGCCCCACCGGCAGCAACGGCCCTTCCCCATGGAGCTGTGGCTGCTCCTGACTCACCCTCTTTGGAAAGTGACTTTGCTGCTGTTGCCCCAGATGGGATTAAGGGTTTGCTGAGCAGTGAGTGACCGTTGTTTCACACCCCTCCTGCTTTGAAGAAGTTTCTGCTACAGAAATTGATCCCCAGATGAGGAGGAAAACAGCCCCGAGATCCGTCACACAGCATGAAAAAGGATGAACAACTTTGTCCTGCCGTCCCAGTGAGATTCCCACATCCTCTCCTACTAAACTTCCAAAACCAGGTGGGTTCCTCATTATTTCCAGAAAGATACTGGGATGACGTGTCAGACAAAGGGGATACAAAATCACGATTAAAAAACAAAGGCCAGGTTGGACAGGGCTTGAAGCAACCTGGTCTAGTGGAAGGTGTCCCTGCCCATGGCAGGGGGTTGGAACTGGATGATCTTTAAGGTCCCCTCCAACCTAAATAATTCTATGATTCCATGAAATCTCTTTTGCCAGCTAAATTACATGGTGTTTCTTAGCTTGCACTAAGCTCTCCAGCTGCCTGGAGACTTTTCCAGCACAAGTCCTGAAGTGCCTCATTTGGATGATATCAGCACTTTCCTTCAAACCAAGCCTGATTAGAAACTGAAAAACTGGGGAGTCAGTAGAAGAGCGAGACTCCTTCTACAGATCATCCGCAAACTTCACCCAACATGCCGTCCTGCTGCAAACTTGTTGCAGTCAAGCCCATCAAGGGAGTTGAAATTATCAAAACGTTCTGGCAAAATAAACTACCTTAAATCTCAGGAAACTGAAAATTCAGTGCAACATCAGTGTTTGTCAGCTGACAGAGGACGTCAGGGGCCTGTAATGTTCCCAAGGTCCTCCGAAGGCTGGATCCAAGCGCACAGCGACAGCACAGAGCTTGTCCCACGACTCCCACAAGGGAACTCCAGCAGCGAGAGTTGGAATGAAACGAGCTCCTCTTTACTCTCTGTCCTTACACACAGAAAGGAAAACTCAGCCTGAACTAAATGAAGACACCCCGGTTCAAAGTATGATCAATTTTGCCCTTAACATATTTATTCCTTACAGTAAGTAATATTTTGCCTGAATTTGAGGAGCCCAGGTATGAAAATAACTCCAAGCAACTTATATGGAAACTCCCTTGCTGTAAGGCCATGATTCACAGGTGGAGGTAAGAATTAACTCTCAGAGTTCACACTCATCATCATTGGTGTCTGCTCCACCCTTATTTCAGCGGCTGCTTTCAGCAGTTGCTACATCAGGACAGCTAAGAGCTGATAAACTCTGCTGATTCTGGTGTTTCACTACAGTCAGCCCCAAAGTGGGGCTGTCCTGGAGTTGTTAGTAGGATAACTGAGGCCTCCTCTACACTGGGGTAAGAAGCTCCGAGCTAGAAATAGGCTGTAGAAATTACTTCACGTGGCCTAAGATAAGCTATAGCTCCCTCAATTACCAACAGCTAGGTTTAGGCTAGGTTTAAAAATGAAATTCAAAAGATGCATGTATACCCTTTGCATCAAAATATGTATCCTACTGCTGAAATATGCTCAGGCAAGAGAAAAAAGCCAAGAACCAGGACAAAGAGGAGAGTGGAAATACCTACATGATGAAGAATAGGGTAAATCTGGCAAATCTGTATGAAAAAAAATCAGATTCTGCTTTGCTTACAATGACTGAGCAAAGAGGGAGGAGAGGAGGAAACGAAGGTAAATTATGGCAGTGTCAGGAAGAGACATATTGTCAGCCAGAGTGCTGTTTCAGTCATTTTTTCTGACAGCTCCTATCTTTGCTTCATAATCATGGAGTAGATCAGAAATATCTCATTATTTCAAGGTCACATTCAAGGATGAGTTCCATGCCATGAATCTTTATGAGCTTTAGATATTAAAAAAAATATGAATAGGCAGAGAAAATGCAGGTAAAATGTACCTCAAGGAGGATTTGACACAAAACAACTGAGGCCAAGCTTGGAATAAAGCACCCTAACATCAGAGAGGACTGGAATAGGATTGCAGCAATGTAATTAAAAGACAGGGTGACAAGGCACAGCAAACAGCCTCACCCATCAGGCTGGCAGAGGAAAGAGCTTGTACCAGTTCTTTGCATTCTGTACAGCCACAAATTGCACAACGAGAGAAGCCTGGTAGCTCATATACGCTAATTATCTGCCAAACGCACAGAGATTGAGTGATTTATGAAGTAACCGCTGGAAAAAAAGATGGTGCAAACCGAGTAGACGCATCCAACTCCACACATCCTGGTGCCTTGCCCAAAAAGTACAGGACATACCAGATATTTCACTCAAGGTAAATAATAATCAGATCCCAAGAAGCCCTCTGCACATCCCAGATGAATACTTTTTACTTCCCTTTCCAATATTTCTCCTCACATGAGAATAAAAGGCACAACTTGATGAAATTAAGTAGAATTCGGCCGCTATGGAGGTGCTCGTACCTACATGGAGCGCTGCGTTCAGCTCTCCGTGCTGGCTCACACTTGGTGGGGAGAAACACCAAGAAACGCTAAGTGTTTCCTGCATTAAAAGCCTTTCACGTCTGGCTAGACGTGACTCATTTGCTATCCAATAATCTGAGTATTTTGGTATCCAAAAGCTCTTCCTTATCACAGATATATTTTGGTGGCACCAAAATACCTCAGAGCCCCATACCCAGTTCAGTATCAGCTTTCTATTCAGAATTACTCTGCCCTCTAAAATCTTGCCCATTCAAACCTCGTTACAAGAACTTTGGCACTGAAATAAGCATCTCATTGCAGCAGCCCCGGGTACGCGGCCTCTTTTACCCAAGAATTCTTCAATAACAAAACTGGCATCACTGAGGTCGTCTTTTATATAAATGCATATACTCCTAAATAAATCATGAGCTGCAAGCATTCATATCAGCTTTGGAAGTTTCCACTCACAAAGAGCAGTCTACAGTCAGTGCCTTTACATTAAAAGTCTATCACACATACAGTAAGTTCCGGTTTTGCAATTTTATAGCTGAGCAATACCTGCACAGACATCTTTTAATAGCGATGTGTCAGATCTGCATGTCGTGCATGTGCCAGCAAGATGGGAGAGGTGGAAAGAAAAATCCAACCCACTAAAATTGCAACACTTCTTTCTGAGAATTTATCTTGATGAATAATTATAAAATGCATATACCATCACAGAAGACTGTTNTAATTGCCCCTACATTGATCAAACCTCCTACTTCAGCAATGTCCCAGGTTACCATTGGTAAGATGCTTCATGCTAAAATGCTGAAATGGTCTGGCAGGGTGGGCAGGGTGTCCCTGTCCTCCTCCTTCCCTGTTTTCCTTTCCTAACTATTTATGCAATTTTCACTTATCAGTCCACGCTCTCTGGCACAAATTATCTACCATCCCGCAGATTAGTTCTCAGGTTCTTTCTGCCCCGCGCCCCTTTGAATTGGACTATTTTGCAGTCCAGCCCTGCCTCAGAGGATTATTCCAGTGAGAAAAGGTTGGCACAGTGGCTGCTGGAACATTAGCGTTGCTTACTGAAGAAGGCATCGAGCCTGGACAGAAGCAAAGCCACTCAACACCTCTCCTCTGCTGCGCTGCGGAGAAGGCATGCCCTACAGCAGACCTCAGGCTGCCCCAGCCTGGTGCAAGGCAACTTCATCCAGTGCTGTAGTTTTTTATCAGCCTCCTGTCCTACCCTTTCCAGTTGGCTCCACACGGCCCCCTTGGAAAGTT
Organism: Anarhynchus alexandrinus; assembly: GCA_008711295.1. NCBI lineage: Eukaryota > Metazoa > Chordata > Aves > Charadriiformes > Charadriidae > Anarhynchus > Anarhynchus alexandrinus. The sequence continues at coordinate 93,727 of VUYV01000394.1, forward strand.
GGGTCCTTGTTTCCATTTGGTTCACCTCCCATTTCCACCGACAAAGTCTCCTTTCCTTACTCCTCCTCCTTTCCTACAGACTATAGATCTTTGGCTCCTCCATCCACATTGAAGCACATAACTTCTGCCTCCACCATACTCCCGTCCTCCGGTTCTACCTCCTCTACCCAGTGGAGGGAGGAGGAGCAGTGCACATCCCAACCAAAGGATGAGGGATACAGGTTTGTTCCTAGAGCAAGTTCACTGAACTGGGTTTTGGCTTTTTCTCGGCTTTGTTTTGTCTCCAGCCAGCAAGAGGGAGGCAAGCTTAGGAAATGTCAACATCACCCATAATTTTTTTGTACAGGTTTTTAACAGACACAATGTGCAAAATACTTTTACCTGCATACTGCTATTCTCATATTCTCTCATAAGCAACTCAAAGTGCCAATATCTGAAAAGATAAATTCTACAAAAATATATTCATTTTATCGATGCCAATGTCCAGACATCACACTGGTGTGGACCCTCTCCTGGCAGCTCCACACCTCCCAGCGCAACCCACCCTCTCACCCGGTCTCCTTTAGCCGGCTCATGGGACAGGATGTTTTTAGCTGAGACACGGAAGATTACAAAAGGAAGTGGAAAGCAAACAGCTACTGTACAACAGTCTCTAAGATTCCTATCATGTTCTGATGAGCAAATATTTACCTTTTTGAAACAATTATTTCTTAGTCTGAGGTTCAGATCTAGTGCACCCTGGTACAGGTAACAAACATACCAGTACTAAAGCAACACCTCCTGGCTCCTGTCCATGCACTTGCTTAAAATTCAATCTTTGCCATGGCTGTTCCCCAGCCCAGGTAAAGAAGTCTGAACTGAGTAGCAAGACCCGTCACGATCTTTAACGCTAAAAAAGAAAAATTGTAATAAAAGCAATGGCTAAGTTGAATGTATCTGTGGGAATTGGCTGTACTTTCTGCACAGGTTCTCATGGACAGACAGGCAGGTACCAAAGCCACACTAAAACTGCCACCCCTCTGTAAAAGAGAAACACTTTGCAATCTCAGAAGAATAGTTAAGTATTAAAAAGCAATGGAGAACTAATTACCAAAGAGAGCTTCTCCGGCAATATAGCACGTTGATAAGACAGTGTAAAGGCTGAGTTGATGAAATTGTCCTGATGATAAACTAGAGGCTTTGGGTTTTGTGGTTATCAAGAAACAATAAGCTGTGATGTTTGATAAACACAAAATGGGTGACGGGAGCAGTTGAAGAAGAGAAGTTAGCACGAGGAGGATTTTCCCTTGCAATACCCAGAAGATCTGTTTCATGAACCTAGGATGTCTCCTTGCTCAAGTAGGTCAATTGAAGTAACTTTATGGTTTGGATTGTTGGTTTTTAAAGGCTACTAAGAAAAAATCATCTGTTGCTAACCCCACGACAGGCGTAGTCATGATTCTTAAAACCCTCCAGGAATTTAGAAAGCAGAGGACGCCTCTTGGTCCAAAATTGCTGCATGCATCCAACCGTGCCTCCGACTGCAGCAGCAGGACAGGGTTTGCACAAAACCAGCGCCTGTGCCTCTGCCACGCTGAGCATCCAGCTACTCCCAGCTGCTTCCACACACAGCAAGACTGACAATTATCCCCCTGGGATATTACTCTGGGGTACCCCTTGCACAGCACACAGGTAAGCTGCTGCTCTTTTGGACATTAATCAAGAAGTACGCCCTGCACAGCATCAAATATGTCTTATATGCAAGTTTCATGCAACACATCACCTAGTTAAAGGGAAACTAAACCACAGCTATCTGTGCTGCGACGCAGCTCATTAAAGCTTGATGATGCAACGCACAGGTTTTATCTATCGATCAGCTGAAAGTGGAGTGTCACAATATGCTGATCACTGTTGCAAAGCTATTTTAAAGAAGTTTCTTTTCAGCTGGCTTTGTTCCTGCCTCTGAAGTTCAGCAGTGATAATGTTTGTGGCTCATACTATAAATTGGATTGCTAATTGGATTCCTCACAAGGAACTGAAGAAATAGGCAAGAACTGGAAAATAATTGGAGCATTATCCCAGTAAATTTAGTGCAGATTATCTCACAGAAAGCAGCCCCTGGAAGTGTCATGTCCCAATGGAATTAGCTAATGTTATTCCTCCCATTCGTATCGCTCCTCGAGACCACAGAAGACAAGTTGAAACAGTAGTACCTCTGCCGAAGCACAGCTCTGCATGCACTGGGTTGTTGAAAATAATTATTAGTTTGCAACTTCACAGCTGCAATCAACAAAAGGCAACAAGAGCCCTTCTTTCCTAAAGGAATAGGCCACTTGGCAATGCCTGATTAAAACCTTAACTGGCAGGGTTAGATGAATCTCTGGCTGTAAATGGAAAGCTGCAGGAGAAACAGCAGAGAAAAGCAATCATGCGGGGGGGGGATGTGAGGACATCCCTGCTGGGGCTTGTAACCTGGGAGTAGCGGTGCCCACAGAGGCAAGCAGAAGCCCTGGCTGCATAGGGAGGGTAAGATACCTCCTGGTCAGCGAAGCGGCTGCCTGGTCCCTGCTGGGAGCTAGATCCTGGCTCTTACTAAATTTGGAGGCTGGGAGTTACCGCCCCGCAGGCAGGGAAGGCACAATCTGTTCCTGCACAAGAATACCTCCTACAGCTTCAAGAACCGCTGGCACGGTGAGCTGCTGCCTCCTCCTTGCATCCCAAACCAGCTCACTTGGCCACAGTTTTCCTTTATTTCCCCGCTGTGCATACCGACTATGCTTCTGTTATTTGTCTGCTCTCTGAATGGAAACTACTTCATTCCCCCAAATTATTACTTGATGCAACAGGAAGAAGAGTAAAATTGACAAGAATGTATGTGTATTCAGGACTGTGGTAACTAAAAGTACAGACTAGGTGTCATCACAATCCTCTTAAAAACTAAATTTGACGCTGGTAAAGATCATAGAGGTGTTCCATTGTTATTGCACAACCCTTCCTGTGTATCCATCTTAATGTTGTTAGAATACTTCTGCAGTTAAATTAAGGTATTCTTATTAATTTGTGACTTGGTGCTGCTGAATGTCCTAGAAGCTGTGCACACTGCTCTGAATCTCAAATTTATTTCACAGTGAATATTATTAAAAAAAAAAAGCGTAAAACACTATGTTTGCTTTTGTTCTTATATTCTTCAGATTTGTACATTTAAATTAACACAGCTAATGAAAACAGTAGCCCAGACCAGAACAAAACCTCTTTGTTGGAAGGTCAGAGGAGCTCTAACTAGACAAGAGGTCCCAGGAGCTTTGCTGGTAGATTTGTCTCCTCCTTTCCTGGATCAGGTTTACGTGAGGGAATAGTGACCTCAGGTGTCTGTTAAATTAATCACAGGAATATCTTTCCCACGAATTTATCACTCTGTGCTTCTTCTATTTACTGACGTTTCTACGGAGAATTAAGCTGCTGTGAGCCAGCTGTTCTGGCTGGCACACCTCCGCGAACGCTGTCCTGGCTTTCCCTGGCACTTGAGCTTTCATGCAAACTATGCACAGCTAGTTACTCAAGGGCCAGTCATCCACATGTAAGAATGAGAGCAAACTTGTATTAAAACTGTTTTTAAATGGTATGCTTGCTTTCCTTGTGTATCACACAGATCCTTTAAATGCTGCGACTTTGTTATTGTTTGTTAGCTCAGAGACTGGGCAGTACTTCTAAAGATTGGGTAGAAAATCTTTTGTAAATCTTAGGATAAACTCATCTTGACTTGCGCACAAGTTCAGCGTCATTCATATAAATGTCAATGTGCACATCAGTTAAATATTTGGATAGCCCAATGAATAGAAATTAAACGTAATACAGCATAAGATGGTATGCTTATGGTAACAAAACATATAGACCACAAAGAATATAACAGTAAGAGCAGAAAACTAGTATACAGCATAAATATAGTACTTAACACTCATTGATACACAGAAGCAGGAAAGATAAGAAATCAGTGCAAAGTGATACGCTTTTCAGTAGGGGTAAAATTCAAGCAGATGTCTAAATTCACCAAACAGCTCATTGCCAGCAAAAACTATTGGTTCTTTTCTGCTTAGATTTCTACTGGCGTAGTAATAAGAATCCAGTGCCAAGGACCATTCCTGGTGCAAAGGACAGGGTCAGGGGCTTCCCCAAGGGACAGCAGTATGTAAAAAAAAAAAAAAATAAAAATTTCATTAGTGGCCATTCACACCTTTAGCAACAGTACCCATCCAGAAAAGCTCTTCCTCTATACTGTCTCCATTTCTACAAATCATTCTGATGACTGGTTTCTGGATTAATGGGATTAAAAATAATGTTTCTTGAAATATATGTGCCTCTTGGAAGAGATGAATCAGGGTAAAATGACACTTAAATAACTTGCTACAGCTGTTGATAGTGATAAAATTAATGGAAGAGTGAAAAGGTTCATTTTAGGATGTAATAAAGTATATAGACTGATAACTGAATTAATTATACAACTGTTCTAATTATTAGACAGTTCTATAAATGAGATGTGTGTACTTTACACAGTCAATTAATAAATTCTGTATTTCTATATGATGCTTTCCATACATATTTTAATATGTATTTTCTGATTCTGTAACTGGGAGAAACTGAGTTATTTAAAACCTCACTGTCCAACCCTTGTGTGTGGCCTCAGCCTTTGGAGGAACTCTACGGACCTCGACATGCTTCCAGACAGACCCACACGAAGACAGGATACGCAGTACAGAGAAGCGTGCAGGACCCGGGCCACTGGGTCTTTCACTTACCCTTTCGCGACTACTGCAGCATTCAGACTGATGCCACAAAAATGCGGTGTCTGCCCCATTAGAACAAGCGAGCTCTGCGCAGACCCCGAAAGGGTTTATCAAGTACAAAGGATTATTAAGTACACACTTTTCATACTGAGTATTTATTTCCCAGACACCCCCATCCTGGCCCATAAATCCACACTGAAAAAAGTGACAAAACATTTAAATCGCTCTACATCCCCAAACTCTACGAACTAAAAATGTAAAATAAAAACAGAAGCCATGCTTCTGACCTCAGGGAACCCTAAGGAGTAATTAACAACTTCATGCAACCAGTCATACACTGAAGTGCCAATACAGTTTTAGACAGCTGCAGTCACAGAAGGGGGAACATTTTTCACCCTCACCCCTTCCACTCTCCATCATTAGCACTAGAGTAGCTGGTGGCGGAGACCTGACAGCTTTATCACCCAAGCTGCCAGAATTTACAAAGCCACCTTTAAATTCACGGCAGTGCCTGTACACAGTCTTATAACTCCTGCAGCTCCTGGGTGAAAAGGGAAATTAAACAGAGCTGTGAAAACTGAAATGTCCTGATGAGTTACCATCTTGCACTTTAGATAACAGCTCCAGAGACATTTGCAGGGAAAGAAAAAAACACTCAAAGCCTCGGCCCACATTAGAAGTATAATTCCTGTAGGTTTTTTTCCAGGAAGGTAAGCAGTTATTGCCACCTTCTTACTTCTGTCTTAAATATGCCATTAAGCAGTGCATGGCAGCTCCACTGAGAATGAATGAGTGGGAAGCCAAGAGCACGCGTGCAGCGGCACATCCAGACTGGCTTGAAATCCAGCCCCTCCATCTTTCTCTGCCCTGTTTAAAACAGCAACTGGGCACGTTCATAGTTATTTTCCTGCCTTGTGTTTCCTCCAGTCATTCATACCAGGCCACAGCTGAACAATTCCAAACCAAATTTTTCTGTTTCCACGCTCTAGTTCTTTATTGGCTGCTACGAGCGTGACTGCCCAATACACGTACAGAACAGTGAAGAATCACGCAAATGTACTTATGCACTGTTTTCTTCCAATCCAGGACCTCCTTCTGTGCCCCTCGCACAGTCCCTCTGCAGCTGGTAGGGCAGTGAGGAGACGGCGTGTCTGGTTCTGAAGGCACACCAGGCCTGCCAGATGTCCTGCATGGCTCCTGTGAGTCTGGCTGTAACATCAGTAAGACAGTAAACCAGCATACGATGGCAAAACTACACAGCAATCTTTCCAAATGTAGTTAATTAATTTAAAAGACTGATCTGGACCACCACAAATCAAGCTGATGTGGATTGAGAGAACTGAAAAACAAAACCATGTCCATCGTTTCTCTACAGGCATTACCACAAGCGTGGTGATTGCACGGTCAGAAGAAATCAATAGCCTACAGCATTAATACTCACACCTATGCAAATCTGACCCTCTCTTAAATGATTTACACTACAAATGATTTCCTAAGATGTCAGATCTCCAGCTAGTGCCAGCCTACAGCAAGTAAGGTCTTAACCATAAACACATGCCTAAAAATGCCACCAATTTAGAGGAAACATCATCCATCTCAACAACGACAGTAATACTGGCTTTCCTTTGAATACTGGATCCTGACTAGGAAGTGACTGGGAAATTTTTCAGTCCACATCACACGGCCAAAGTCCAAATAATAAGTTCTGAAATCCAGACCTAATGTTGCTAAAGTTCTCAGGGAATTCGGTGGTCTGCTTTTTATCTTGTTTATTGTGTACAAAGATGTAAAATCTTTCAGAAGTGGCGTTAAGCCTATAACAATACTTTGACAGTTTAAAACATACAAATTTTACTTGGATGGGTGGAAGCCATAGGGCAACAAGAGCTTGCAGAGGCAATACAAAGTACCTTGGTGACTACAAAGAACAGTTCTGATACTAACTGGCAGCAGATGGTGGCTGTGCCTTGAGCTGAGGAAGGGTTTAGTACAACAGCACTGAAATAAGGTGCAGAAAAATGCAGTTGAATATAAATCTGCAGTGGAAACACTTAAAGTATTATTAAGGATCAAATTCTCCTCCCGGTGACTTCACAGAAGATCTGGCTCCCCTAAATGACAGCCTTTGTCCTACCCCTCTTGCATAGTGAGACTCGCCAAGTGACAGCCTGGAATTTACGAGAAGTGTATTATTTCATAAATCAAAAAAAATCAAAGATCGAGTGATTCATCAGGGCTTGAAAGTAAAAACTATATAATACCCACTGTGCAGCGGGGGTTCTGAAGAGTATAGAAATGAAACTTCAGTGCAGGGAAACACTTCTTTTTTATCTTTTTTTGCTTTTTTCTTCCTTTTTTTTTTTTTTAATAATATGGTCCATAGTAAGCCTCCAGAGAGGTCTGCAAAGAAACTTAATTTCAAAGGAGCAGAAGTGAGTAACAGTCTGCGAACACAAGCAGCCCATCAAAGAAAAATGTGCCAAAGAAGAAAAAACAAGTCAGACAGCTCGACAGCCTGTGATTTTCAGTCCCCAAAGCAACTCTAAAGCAACCAAAAGAACTCTTCCTTTCCATCAGGATATTACTGCATTAAATGAACCACACACAATGTGTTGATGCAGTTCAGTTCTACTTTTCTCCATCGTAACTGTAAACCTGCAGAAAACAAATGCTGACCCGCAAACACACCTTACTATCATGGGAGTTCCTCTTTTCCAAAGGGAACGGTTGGTTATTATACACCATGAATGGAATGTAACCCAAATGGATTGTACCATCTCCTTCTTCTAAACCAAAGTATTATGTAACTCTTAATTAATGAATTACGACAGTGTGGTTGACAACAATCTCACTGTAAAGTTTTTTTTCAGCTTTGTGGGTAAGCTGTATTAGCAGTGGACCCAGGAAGAAGGGTATTCATTGTTCTGCTGTTCTCCCCTGGGGAAGCTCAAAGCCTCTTTCTGAAGGGGAAGGTACAATTCTTCAGAGAAGGTGATGGGTGGAGCAGCAAGAAGAAACTTGGTGCTGTGATAACTTGGTGCCAGGCTTGGATATTTGGTATTTAAGCTTTAAGTTATACTTTGAAAAGTATAAAACTTTAATTGTTTTGAATCATGCAGGCTGGAAGGGACCTCAGGAAGTCTCTAGTCTGACCTCCTGCTCAAAGCAGGGTCAAACACGAGGCCAGAGCAGGTTGCTCAGGGTTGTAACCAGCTTAAGCTTGACACCCTCCAAAGACAGAGACTGCCAAGTCCGTAGACAACCTGCTCCAGTTCCTGACTGGCCTCACGCTGAAAAAGTTTTTCCTTAAACCACTCTAAATCTTTCTTGTTTCAACTTATGCCTGTTGCCTCTCACCCACCCACCATGCACCCCTGGGAAGGGCCTGGCTCCTTCTCCTCCATGACCTCCTCATCGGTCTGGGTGGCTGCTCTTAGGTTCCCTCAAAGCTGTCCCTCCTCCAGGCTGAGCCAGCCCTGGTCCCTCCGCTCCTCCATAGGGAAAGGGCTCCAGTCCCAACCATCTTGATGGCAGCTGCTGAACTCACTCCAGTTTATCCAGTCCTTCTTGTACTGGGAGACAAGCGCCAGTCTGGAAGGCGAACTCTTAAAAATCGTAAAGTATTTTATTTCTGTAAAATGTAACTTTATGAATAAATTTTCACAGAATCCAACAATGCTTTGCTAGGAACTGGCCACCATGAAGAGGAAGACAGTAGACCACTGACACCAGTTAAAATAGCGTGCACTTATTCTACTACTGGAACTGTATCCTCCCTTCAGAAAATCGCAATTGCCTGTTGGTTCTGGGGGGAGTTTCACAGCAAGTCCCAACAGTAAATTAAAGGCATCTAATAATTATCATAGTTTAATCCTCCATAAATTAGTGAAAGGATGAGAACCCTACTCAGTCATGCTTGATAATGATTTCAAATCAAAACTGGATCCCCAGCTGCAACAGTTGTTTCTTCGCTCACAAGCATCTGCACCGTCACGTCATCTATTGTATATAACCCATAAGCCGTGTTCTCAGAAAAAAATGCCATCTCATTGCTCAGATACGGAAAGACTAAACAAAAGGAGAAGCTCAAGCACTTTGGTTTTACCCCTTTCTGCAAAGTGATGAGAAGTTGCCTGCGGATGCAAAAAGTAGCTGGTTAATTCTGAGACGAGAAGGTAAGCCTTCTCAAAATCGACACTGAAAGTAATGTAAATTTGATGCCAAACATCCCTATTCTTACTCTTTCCACCAAAGTTGGAAATTCTTTTCAAAATACAATGAAAGCATTCGGAGACGTTCAGCTGTAGTTGACAAACAGGTTAAATAAGCATCTCACCACCCACAGAGGGAAGAATTTCTTCCTCATACCTCATCTAAATCTCCCCTCTTTCAGTGCAAAACCGTTCCCCCTCGTCCTGTGTCTCCCCTCCCCGATTAAGAGTCTCCCCCTCAGCTCTCCTGTGGCCCCCTGAAGCGCTGGAAGGGGCTCTAGGGCCTCCCCGGATTGTACCCTGCTGCCGCCATTTCCTGCGACAACAGCACGGGGGAGGAAGACGGGTGGATCAAATCCCGTGCTTTTTACACACACAGAGGAAAAAAATGAATTAATGTTTCACAGAACCACGAATGACAACGTTATTCCCAAGCGGCATTCACGCGCCGGGCCGAACCGCCAGCCCCAAGATGGCGGCTCCCCCTCTCCCTCCCTCCTTCTCTCGCTCCCGCCGGCCTCTCGCGGGACCGCCGCTCTCCTCCCCTTCCTCTCAGGCCCGGAAAGCGGAGCCGCGTGTGTCGCCGCCGCCATGGAGTACATGACGGGGCCGGCCGCCCCCACCCAGGGCAACATGTAAGCGGCGGGCGGGCTGCGGGGTGGCGGGGGGCTGCCGGCCGGGCCGCCGCCTCAGGGCGCCCCGTTGCCGCGGGGCGGGGGGGGTACCCGGGCGGCCATGAGCCGGGGCGGGGGGGTGACGGCTCTCCTGGGCCGCCACTTTTCTTTAAATAACTCAAAAATTAAACGCAAGGTGCGCGTACCTTCGGTTCGCAGCGGGGCTCCCGCGCCGCTGTCGCCTGCGGAGGGCGGCGTTGCCGTCCGTGACTGACTTTTCCTCCCTGTGTTGCAGCCTCTGCTGCCAGTGCGGCGTGGCCATCCCGCCCAACCCGGCCAACATGTGCGTGGGCTGCCTGCGGGCCCAGGTGGACATCACCGAGGGCATCCCCAAGCAGGGAACCCTCCACTTCTGCAAGCAGTGCGAAAGGTGGGCGACCCGGGCTTCTCCCTCTCCCCCGCCACGGGGGGACAGGGGGACGGCAGCCATGAGGGGCGGCGGGTCTCTGCTTTGCGTGTTCCCGTGTTTTCCGGCACGTTCCTGTGTTTCTCGTGGAAGTAGGAAGGTGTCGGCACGCATGACTTGGGAATATTGAAATGAGGGAGTTTATGGTCCTGTCGGAGCGGGGCCAGAGGGGGCCCCGGAGATGCTGCGAGGGCTGGAGCCCCTCTGCTGGGAGGACAGGCTGGGAGAGTTGGGGGGGGTCAGCCTGGAGAAGAGAAGGCTCCGGGGAGACCTCAGAGCCCCTTCCTGTGCCTAAAGGGGCTCCAAGAGAGCTGGGGAGGGACTCTGGATCAGGGAGGGGAGTGATGGGACGAGGGGGAACGGTTTGACACTGGAAGAGGGGAAATTTAGATGAGCTATGAGGAAGAAATTCTTGACTGCGAGGGTGGTGAGCCCCTGGCGCAGGTTGCCCCGAGAAGCTGTGGCTGCCCCATCCCTGGAGGTGTTCAAGGCCAGGTTGGACGGGGCTTGGAGCAACCTGGGCTGGTGGGAGGTGTCCCTGCCCAGGGCAGGGGGTGGGAAATAGGTGATCTTCAAGGTCCCTTCCAACTCTAACCATTCTGTGATTCTGAAGGAAAAAAAGTGAGCAAATCGGTATGGATTGCAGTAAAAGTGTGAATGCACTTGGGATGCGTGAATCTTAGAATCATAGTATAGAATAGTTTGGATGGGAAGGGACCTTTAAAGACCATCTAGTCCAACCCCCTGCCCATGAGAAGGATGTCTTCAACTAGACCAGGTTGCTCAGAGCTCTGTTCAACCTGACCTGGAATGTTTCCTGGGATGGGGGATCTCCCACCTCTCTGGGCAACCTGGGCCAGTGTCTCACCACCGTCAGTGTAGAAAATTTCTTCCTTGTATCTAGTCTAAATCTTCCCTCTTTTAGTTTAAAGTCATTACCCCTTGTCCTATTGCAACAGGCCCTGCTAAAACGTTTGTCCCCAAGATCATAATGCTTTGGGAGGCAAAAGGTGTAGCTGCGTAGTTGCTATTAAAACTGAAAGCTTGGTAAATAACTGCTCAACTTTTGAGTGGTTTAATTTGCTGAAGCAGCTTCATGTGTTGTAAAACACTTCTTGTGTCATAGGTATCTTCAGCCTCCAGGAACCTGGATTCGGTGTTCCTTAGAATCAAGAGAGCTTCTCGCTTTGTGTCTTAAAAAAATCAAAGCTTCGCTGAGCAAGGTGAGTAGCTAATTCTGCTGGTATTCCATAGCGTGTCTACCAGTACTTCATAAAGTGAAGTTCAGCTACCATACAGAGTTCGATCTCTTTGGAGCAGGCGTTTGTACTTGTGTAGAGCTCATCAACTGATTTATATTAAACAAAGAATGACAATCTGATCTCAGATAACTCTGTTCTAGACTTTTGGAGGATTCGGTAAGGTCAGGCTCTAACAAAAAATTCCCAAGCATACTGAGGAGGCTCATGCAGTGCAATCCTGTGGCTTCAAAGCGTACTGGGTAGTGCACAACTGTTACTGTATAGGTGGGAGTTGAGTGTAATTAACTGAAGGGAGTTAACATGTTTTTAATGCACCTTAATTTTAGTTTTCTTTTTTGCTTTTTTAAAACTGTTTATACAGTACTTGTTCTTACTGGTTTATGACGATATAAAAGAGGATTGCAGAGGTTGATATGTAGATTTAACTGGAAATCACATTTTAAGTTGAATAAAGTATCTCTTAGATTCAGAATCTTACCAGAGGAAAAAATCTGAGATAGTGTTTAATGCAAAAAAAAGTTGTTACCACGGTCATCAAGGTTTTAATTAGGTTGCCTCATTTTGCTTCTTGCTGTTGGGTTAGTACTTAATTATACAAAATATCTTTTGCTGCAGTAAATTTGAATGTTCTTAGTTTTGGAGATTAAACTGGCTTTTAAGTCCTGAGGAAACAATTATACTATCAAAATTCATCGTTACATGGCATTCAGAGATACTGTTGAATAGTGTGACAGTCTGAGGCTACATCACCAGTATTTTAGGTAGATCAGACTCTGTGTTCTAACTAAGCATTATTAATTGGGTTTGGTATACTGATACATATGGTTTTAATTAAGGTTATTCACTTCCTCACTTGGTTGAGGAACTATGAACTATACCATAAGCTTGTGTTTTGTGTTTTTAACGTGTGCTGGTACAACTGCTGGCAGTAGCGGCTGAGTTCTTGTTCTTTCCCACTGGCAGGTCCGGCTGATTGATGCAGGCTTTATTTGGACTGAACCGCATTCTAAGAGGCTGAAGCTGAAACTGACTGTTCAGAAAGAGGTAACAGGAGTACAGTATTCTGCGTGTGGCTTTTAAAAAGCTTTTATGGCAATCAGTATGATTTTTATTCATTTATTTTTATTATTATTACATTTTAGATAAGTAGTTCTCTTTGGTAAAGTCCAGCATGTGTTTACTGGCTTATCTTGAAACTTGAACTTTTGTTTTGCAGGTGATAAATGGAGCGGTTCTTCAGCAGGTATTTGTGGTGGAATACATAGTTCAGTCTCAAATGTGTGAAGACTGTCACAGGATCGAAGCTAAAGATTTCTGGAAAGCTGTAGTGCAAGTCAGACAAAAGGTAGAGACAAACTGAATTTTCGTTTGTTCATGGCAGAACAATCAGGCAGACAAATATTTGGATGATTTTCTGATTTTCACTTGCACGCTGCAACAGTGCTACGTTTTGTGTTCAAGGTCGGGGTTTTTTTCATACTGATCTTAATTTAGAAAAACTTCCTCTCTGCTGTCTAGTATTATTAGCATAATCTTTTTAAATGGTGGCTGGCAGGAGGATCTTGTGTGAATTACTGAGTATCCTTCTGTATTTTAAGGTAGTTAGAAACAGTGGGAGAGATTTTTCATAAATATTTACATCTCCTTTAGAGAAAGTAGTGTGTCTGGCAATCAGTTACACAAAAATGAGAAACAGAATCCGAAATCTTTTTGGTTACTTAGAATAGACTTTGGACTGTTCCTTCTCTAGATGGTCTCTTCATGTAAATATTTATTCTTCAGAGATACTGCATTTGCACGAGACAGTTCTTAAATAACTTTGATAATTTTGTCTTTGTTCGGTTTTAGACTCTGCACAAGAAGACTTTCTACTATTTGGAGCAGCTGATTTTAAAACACAGGCTTCATCAAAATACACTTCGCATCAAAGAAATCCATGGTAAGTGAGGTGGCTTGTTAGTCTGGAGGTAGAATAGACTGTTCTCTGTTGTAAGAGCGCTTGTGCTGGTAGCTATGTACGGATAAGCAGCAGATTACTTAGCCTATGTATTGTATTTGGAAAAAAACATAGTATTTGAAAGAGATATGTTCATCAAGCTTTCTTTTCTTTAAGATGGCCTGGATTTTTATTATTCTTCAAAGCAACAGGCCCAGAAGATGGTTGACTTTCTTCAGTGTACAGTTCCATCTAGGTATATAATTTACATTTATTGCCTTGAATATCCCAAAGCTTTTGGGAAGTGTCTTTTATCCTTCACTTTTAAAGAATTTTGTAAGTGAAAGCGTAAGGAAGTTGTATTCTAGTTAAAACAGACAAAATCCCATCTGTAGAAGCCCCGTGTCTTCTACTTAGCCATTGTAAAACTAACCCTCCTGCATTTTTCCATTTCCTTAATTTTTAGATTTGTAGTATATAGGTACGCGCTTTCGTTGCTGATATCCCCTGTTTCAAGTAATGTCCTTCCTGCTCGCTGAAGCCTCTATTTTTATGTTTTATAGATCAAAATCATCTCAACGTTTGATCTCGCATGATATTCATAGTAATGTCTACAATTACAAAAGCACTTTCTCTGTGGAAATTGTTCCAATATGCAAGGTAGCTTCTCTGTCTCATCTTCAGGGTGTTACTGTATGAAGTGGGTAGAGTTTGGTTTTTGTGATGGAGGCCTGATTTATTGGGTATTTGGGGACATGGGGTGGGGTCTACTCCCCACGAAGCACGGAAAGCGCAGAGAGCAGCTATCTTGAGGAAGTTACTGAGTGGAGAACTGAAAATGCACAGTTTAAAAATCTATTTCATATTTCTCTAAAGTCTTGGTTAAAAATTAAGGAATTATGAGTGTAAATTATTTTCTGTTTGCACGCAGGACAATGTCGTGTGTCTGTCCCCAAAACTGGCGCAGAGTCTTGGTAACATGAGCCAGATCTGTGTGTGCATTCGAGTAACAAGTACCATCCACCTCATCGATCCCACCACTCTGCAGAGTAAGTTAGGGGTTATCTTCTGCACTGTGGCAGTATCTGATTTTTCTGCTGGCACAATTATTTTAATTTCTTTTTGTTTTCATGAAATCTTGTATTTTTAGACCTTAATGTTGTGAATTTATCGGTACAATCACTAACGTAGAAATTTAATTGCGAACTAAGACATAGTTCTCTAAGCTTGATTTCCATAGTATCCCAGGCAAACCATGCAGGTTCAGTGGTGTTCATGGATGTTCTAGGTCTCTGCTAAGCATTTACATTTGTCACATATATTCTTCTAAAATTACAGCATCCATTTTTTCTGTGGATTATGATTCTAGCCACTTTGGTACCAGAAGCATTGTGCTTTAATTAGTATTTACTGGTAAGCGTGATACCTCTAATAAGAATACACCCAGGAGAATGATTGTTGTGAATAAAAAGGTCTGTGCTTTACACACACGATACGTGATTTGGCTGCAACAGATCAACTGATCTTGTAGCACGAGTTTGCAATATGGGTCATGTCCTAAATACTTCCGTTACAATACCAAACTTGGAACAAAATGTGTTTGGTAGTTAGCTTAAATTTGGCCAGTGCTTCCTTTTCCTTTTAATTTCTTGGCAAGAAATTCTCTCCCTTGTGATTGCCCGTGCTGGTGGTTTTTCTTTTCCAGTTGCTGAAATTGATGGAAATACCTATTGGCGCCACCCTTTCAATAGCTTGTTCCACCCCAAACAACTAGAAGAATTTATCATTATGGATATCAATAGGGTTCATGAAAAGAAAAAAGGTGCAGGTGCAGGGGCGAGATCAAACAAGGTAAGAGTTCTCTCTATTTGATTCGGTGTTTTGGGCTGTCCTCTCCCCTCCCTCCCGTACTCAGCTGAATTTCTGTTTTGAATCATTCTACCTTGCAGTCAGATGGATGCTTTTCTGTGTCTTGGCACTGGGAAAAGCTCTTCTCAGGAAGATGTGGACAGTGTTTTGGTTTGGAAATTGCCCAGGAGTTATGTGAATTCCACTTCAGAAATTCTTTTCTGTTGAAGAGTTAAACTCTACTTGTTGCTATCGTTACTGAAATTATTTTATATTAGCTTTGCAATTCTTTAATTATTAAACTGTTTTTGTTGAAGTATAGAAGCATTTCTTTTTAATCAGAATTAATGAATCAGTACCAAACACTTTCTTTTCAGTCAAAAGCTGTATGTGGTTGAAAGGGGCGAGGTAAAAAAAACCCCAATACTAAAAAACCCATCTAGCTATAGAAACAGCCTCTGTGGAATTTTTGTGAAAAGTGGTTGATGTCCATTACCTTACTTTTGTAAAGATGACAAATGAGGAGTAGCAAGCCATACATTGGATGCTTGATATAGAAATACAAGTTTAATTACAAATGTAATTTAAAGCAGTAATA
The DNA here is from genome assembly GCA_008711295.1 of Anarhynchus alexandrinus. Lineage (NCBI taxonomy): Eukaryota > Metazoa > Chordata > Aves > Charadriiformes > Charadriidae > Anarhynchus > Anarhynchus alexandrinus. The sequence goes on from VUYV01000394.1 coordinate 109,422, forward strand.
CAGAAGAACAAATGCTCTAATAGCACAGCAAGTTAAGATGCGTTTGATTACAGGAGTGTTTTATTTTTCATTCCTCAAGCACACGCTGGCTGAAGCCTGGGTACAGAAGACCTCGGAGCTGAATACGGATCATCAGTATTTCTGCTGTACTCACTTGGGACACATTCTGAATCCTGGTGACCTTGTCTTGGGGTCTGTTCTCTTTCTTGTTTTTTATTAAAGGATTATTTAATGACTGAATTCTCTGGATTCTGCACAGGCTTATGTATTATCAAGAAAGTTTTGAACTGTTCTGATTGCTAAATGAAATCAGTAAAAGGGATAGAGTCTTTCATTTTGGCCATGAAGAGATGGTCCTAATACAGGAAATCTTTTTTTCTAGCACAAGTCATCTGGTGAAAAGGGCTGTTAGTAATAAGAGAGCTGAAGTATTGACTTTAAAGTGCAGATTGGAATAACAGTTTAGACACAAATAGATGGGAAGGACTTTTAAAATACTGGGCAAGACCTTTTTGTTCGATAGTGACTATCGTATACAGCAATGACAAATGTGAAATTTTTGTAACATTAGGCAAATTAGGTGTTTCTCAAACAGGCTTAAACGTGAATGTTAATGGAGTTGTTGTGAGCCCAACAGAAGCTCCGTGGATGTTGCTGTTTGGGTTCAGGAGGCTGGGGGGTGCTACCGAACAGAATCTGGGAACAGCAGCTTCCAATTATTCATAGTTATGACAGCTGAGTGTTGATGTGGATTTTTTATTTGCTCTGTACTTCATTTGGAACCATTTCTCTTTCTTAGGAGCTACACTGTGCTGTTCTTTAATACAAACGTATGATACATTGAGTTCAATTTTGTAGGCTTACATAAAAGGGTAGGAAAAAATACCTATTTTCATTTTAGATTCGACTTGGCGAACTGCAACTTAAATGACGAGTTTGCCAATAAGATGAACCCACACAATATTCCTGATGTGGTAAGACCGTTTTCTTTCTCTGTACAAAGTTCTCTGCGTTACCCAGGGGTATTAGGGAATATGATTTTATAATGAATACTCATTAGTTCTGTAGTGCCTAAAGGAAGAGGGGATATTAATATTGAAATCTGAATAGCTTCTAATTTTGGGAATTATTTTCTCACTACTTATGTTTTTGAGTGGTGGTTAAATAATGCATGTACTTTACCTTACCTTACTCTCTGTTGTTTTTGTTCAAATGACCGTGCAGTGTGTGGTGACAGCTGTATTTACAACTCCAGAGTGCGTATGCCTCTTCAGGTCATAATACAAAGTGTTTGGAAACGTTTGAATTGACAAATGCTATATAAATTCGACATAAAACTTCTGAGTGCCAGACTGACTCTACCATTTGTTTAGCTGATTTTACAGTTGCCCAAGTCCAGACTTTTGTGTTGTTTTGGATGTTGAAAGAGTGTCCTCAGTAGTATTGAAGGTGTGTATATGCAAATACTTGCTGTTTTTCACTGTAGATATTAATAAAGAAGAGCTATGACCGTACCAAACGCCAGCGCCGCAGGAACTGGAAGCTGAAGGAGCTAGACAGGGACAGAGAAGGCACGGACACAGATGATGAAAGGTTCAGTATCTGCCATGAAGCTCTTCAGCCCCTCCTACCCAGGATACTGTGCTAAGTTTAGAAATAACATTTCTCGGTTTCTGCTGAGGATAAAGGCAGTGTAATGCCTAAGCTGATGCGCTGACTCTTAAGGGGCCGCAAGCAAATGCTGCTGGTTCTGTTTGAGCATGCTGTATTCTTGTTTTTTTCCAAGAAAAGCTTAAATCATGAGACAAGTGAGTAATATCAGAAGCATTGTGTCTGTAGCTTCCAGTTGGTGTCTAGCTAAAGGGACGCTTCTGTGAAAACACACGTGTCACTGGTTTGTTCAGTGACAAAGCTCATACAGCAACAGCAGATTCTAAATAACATTCAGTTGAGTAGGAAAAATGAGGCAATGAGAGTTAAATGAGGACAGGCAAATTAAATTATTTGGAAACTAATAAGTGATAAAAAAAGCAGAAAGAATGAGTTGGATGTGCAGGAATGGTATCAGAAGGCGTGTCAGAAGCACTGCGGATTGCAGCAATCCCCCTGCATTCCCGGGGGCTTGATTTCTTTGATTTAATTTTGATTTATAAATTTGCATAAATCCAAAGGAAAAGTGAGTAAATACATTAAACATCTCTTACAGACAATACCAGGACTTCCTTGAAGATCTGGAAGAAGATGAAGCTATAAGGAAGAATATCAACATTTACAGAAGTAAGGCCCTTTTAACTGTTCAATTGTATGTAATTAAATCATGACTATTTGAGTGCAAATATTTTTACGGAGGTTCTGTATCTGGTTTCTTTGAACTACTCGTGCCTAGAGAAATGCTGTAACGTAATAGCTTCAGGAATTTGATATATTTCATGTGCACTGAATGGATGTCGGTGGTTTTTGTTTGCTTGCCTTTAACATAAGAGAGAGAGAAGCATATTTTCTCCTGCACCCAAAACCTCTGCTGGGTGAAGGATTTGATATTCAGTGTCTTCCATGAGGGCAATTGCCATGGGATTGTTGGGCTTTAGGACGAATTTGTTTGTTTGGGGGGTTTGTTGGTTGTTTTGGGGGTTTAGGGTTTTTTTCTCCTTCCTTCCTTGGGGTTGTTCAGGGGTTTTGGGTTTGTTTTCTTTGCTTAGCTGTTGGTTGTTTTTTCTTTCCCATTGCGTTTTTAGATGCAGATGTTCCAGTGGAGAGCGACACAGATGATGATGGTCCTCCACGAATCAGTCTGGCTGAAATGCTGGAGGATCTCCATATTTCCCAGGATGCCACTGGTGGAGAGGGAGCAAATATGATGACAGAATAAGAACAGTGCATTAGTCAGTGCAATAAATATTCCCTTGGTGAGGAAGAAGTACCCAAAACATAAGTAAACATTACAAACTGATCACATGAACATGAAAAGTAACGTGATAACTACCACTGTACCCCTGAATAACGGTCCTGAATTCAGATTTTATATATCATCTAGAGAATCAGCAATTAAAGTTAAATTTCTGGTGCAAGCATTGCGATTTAAGTTCCACACATTCCTCCCATCCCCAAGTGCTTTCTGTCCTTGCAATGTCTGCGCTGTAAATCCCCCAGGTGGCAAACTTTGGGGTTATACATGGGGAGCAGTCCTTGTCTTGTGCTGAAGACAGCTGATTGGGAAGGCTGTCCAGAGGCAGAGGTTTTATTCTAATTTGGTAAATTTGTAGGTAGAATACCTACCTAGTAATTAGTGCTTTAATTTCTTCACAGGGAAGGGATTTTTCCTGATTTGGTACAATGGTTTGAAGCCTTTTATGATATTGCTAGATTATTCCATATAACAATATTTTGGGGAAGCTCAGGAACGTATCTTCCATTCCTTTGGCAAGGGAAGTCCAAAGATACATGCTGCATATACAAAAAAACTTCCCTGTAAATTGATTGAAGATGCAGCCCTTGATCAGAAAGATGGGAAATGTCTGTTAAATACAATGAATATTGCATTGTACTATATTCCATGCCTGTATCAGTGGATTAAAAGCAATATGCATAATGTGTAATTAATACACCAGCTATGAACTATTAAAAAACTATACATATATTTTTGGTCCATTGTTATTTAGTTAACTTTAAAATCAGATTTCTCTCTATTGCAAGTCCAAAGAGGACGCAAGTGGGGTAGGGGGACATTGCGTACTTGTATTCATCTGGTTTTAACTCACTTTACTGCACAAAGGTGGTTCAAGAGGAATTTTGCTAAGAGTTTATGTGCATTTACATTTGTTTTAACTCCATATAAGTATGGAAGCACAGCGTAGCAAGAGTGGTTTTGCCACTGCATATTTTTAACTTTAGGAAAAAAAAAAAGTTCAAAATAAATGGCATTTGTAAAGGGGGGGAAATACTAAAAAATGTCAAGTTGGAAAAAAGAGATGTGAAGGATTCATCTGACAGGGTATTAATGATTTCTCTATCAAGGATCTGTAGAGCTCAAATGAGAACATGTTGTTCATCACCATTTGTGTGCTCGTAAGAGAAATACACAGGGCTGAAAATCCATTTTTTCTCTGTAGTATCAGCTGAGGCGGTGTCGGGAGCGCCTTCCTCTGTTTCACTGTGCCTCCCAGCTTTTCAAGGCCCCAAAGAAAAGTTAAGAAATTACGCAGGAGATAGGCGTATTCAGCCCACTGCCAGGTGAGAGACATTTTTGCCTTATTCTTTAGTTTAAATGTAATCATTTGACCAAGTGTCTCCCGACAGCTGTGAATCTGCTGGATTATCAGGCTTACTGCCCCAGCCCAGCCCAGGTGCCAAAGGTATTTTTGATTGCGAAGGGTGGAGCTGGGTTGAGTTACCGCTTACTCATACTTTTTTTTTATTCTGTCTCACAATCCTCTAATCATCCATTTGCATAGGGGGAAAAACAGAAATTTGGGGAAGCGGTTTTGATGTAGCAAAGCTCTGAGCCGTCCCCAAGTGCCGCCTTTCGCTGTGTATTTGTGTCACACTAAGCTCTTCTGCTTCCACTCTTGGGAGCTTTGTCGTATTTTTTTTTTGCTGTGTAGAAGAGCGGTTAAGAAAAATCCATAAAGTTGCTGAGAACTAAAGATACAATTTATCTCGTGACAGTAATTTAGTTCAGTATAGGAAAGGCATAAAACCATGCTTAAAAAATATTCATGAGGATGCAGCTGCATAGCTAACCTGAATTATCACCACAATAAAATCATTTTATTACACATATTTTACAGTAGCTACACCTGCCAGTAGTGCTGGGGAGATGTAGATAAACTCATTTCTAGTGACCATTGGGCCAAATCTCTGGAAATTGAAGAACTTTAATTTGTAACCTGTAGCCAATGGATGCGTTCTGTGTCTGTGTGAGATGTGTTTTGGGTTGTGATTTTTCTGACAGAGGTAAAAATGATCAAGCCTTTATCTTACATAGTTTGGTAATAAGCTTCCTGGTGTTGGCAGGTGAAGGGGGAGTAATGAGAGCTTGTTTAAAACTGTGCTGTTTTGATCAGTCCTTTTCCTTCCTCGCTAATGGTTTCCTTCATAGTGTGTCTCAGGAATTTCAGGTGTATTGCTGTCGTGTCTGTCATCCTCTTTGTTACTGGAGATGTTCCTCTTCTTCCTTTCCCCTCCACGGTCTGTTGCCAGTCCGTATTGCGTTTCAAGCATCTTTCAGCAAGAGCCTTGTCTGGAAAGATCTCGTGCTACGGATGGTAGGCAAACAAGTCATAAATCTAAGTATATAGCTTGGCTTTTTGTGCATTTGTTTGCTAGCCAGTAACGCATGGTAACAGCTCTCCAATGAGCGGGTAAGCTGCGGGTACTTGAAACCAAAGTTAGTTCTAATTTTAGGTTCTTGAGTTTACAGTGTCCCTTTAACATTTAAAGAGTTGGGAGCTAAAAGAGGCTTAGCTGGTGTAGCAGCAAATGAAATGTTTGCCAAGGTCTTCTCCCTGATGCTGGATAAGCAATTTGACAAAAGGTACTTAATTCACGATAGATGAAAGGCTGTCACTTGTCCTGCGCCTCTTTCTGAAAATCCGTGGATTGAGCCACAGCTTAAAGCTCCTCTCCTTTCATACATACAGAATTTGCTTCCGCATTTTAAGTCATAACTGCTTAATGATTAATTTGCAGCTGGTTTTGGATGGATTTTGAATCGGAAGAGTTGAAGCATAACATCCCATTAAGTTTGCTGGGGGAGGAGGGGGGATTTTGAGATGGGAATATACGCACGTGTGTCCGTATCAGATTCGGCAGAGAGGGTGCGTGATCGCGAGTAACAAGCAGTAGCAGTACACATAGTAATTTATGAGTAGCAACGCAGATGTAAAAGGGTTATCTGAAGTAGTTAAGTGATGGTTAAATTTGAAGTGTGTTTGCAACGTGTAGTAAACTAGTAGTAGGACTAAAAAGAAAGAATACTTTTTAAAGTATTAAAAAAAAAAAAAAAAAGACAGCGCAGCCAGCTGATGAGATTGTTTCAGCAGAGAAGAGAAGTTTTGTCCTTCAAAACGGCCAACATTTTGTTCTTTCAGCAGCAAGGCTTTTACAGCGAGAAACCAAGTGAGGCTTGGTACAGCCTCTCAGCCCTGGCACTGGAGCTCCCCTGGCCGGGAATGGTGCGAAGAAGCAGTTACTTACGTAAGGGAGTGTCACTCTCCCCTCCTGCTAGCGAATTACTGGGGGGAAGAATGGAGACAGAGAACATGCAAGACTACATCTAAACTTTGTGGGGGTTTAGTGCTGAATTTCCATTTTGCTTAATGGCAAATCACTTCTTTTTTGGAGTTCGGTTGCCTTTGTGAACAGCATGTGCAGTAGCTCCCGTCAGCGCTTGATGTAGCAGTGTGGTTCTAGATCATATTATTGAAATTAAAAGTTCTATTTGAAAATAAAATAATTGTTATTTGTCATGGGAGAAGCTGTCTGGAACTCTGTAGTAAGTGCCTGAAAGTTTTTTTGCTCACGGAAAATGGTGAAGGAGAACGTTATGTTGCATAAGGCAACATACAACCTTCCAGCACAAAAGCTGGATGATTGAGCGAAACAAATACACAGAAAGGGGTGGTTTGGACATGGAGGTACTACTTCTTGACATTTTTTTTCTATAGGAAAAAAACAGTCTTGTATATTGATGATGAAAAGCCTAAGGTTGATAACGTCACCTTTAACTGCTCTAAAAATCTGTTAGTAGATTCTCTGACATAACTACAAAGGTTCCCAAATATGGCTCAGGTAGAAATTGTTCAGGATAATAGTGTTAAAATCGTGCCAGACAACTTACCCTTGTTGTACTGAAAGGACTGCTTCTGTGCCAATTTGGGGAAATCACAAGCTGAGGAATAGAGTATGCGCGAGTTGTCATTGAGATACTGATCCGGTGGGGAGGTCTAATAGAATCAATATTATTTTAGTCTCTTTTCTCTTAGGAGTAGCTTAAATATAGGGAATTACAGGGGAATATTGTGTCATAAATTTTTCCCTAAAGAAGTTAGACTGGTGTATAGGTTGCTTCTGTTGGTTGGTTGGGTTTTGGCTGGGGGGAGCATCCTTTCACTGGGTACCACTGAGAAGAGCCCAGCTCCGTGGTCTTTACTGTCTTCCATCAGTATTGGTACGGATGGATCCGATCCTGCCGAGCCGCCTCTTCCCCAGGCTGCGCGCTCCCGGCTCTCTCAGCGCTGCCTCCTCTGTGGGAGAGCTGCCGTTATGGTGGAGGGGAGGAAGGAAACAGTAAGCTGATCATACCGTTTCCAAACAGGGAATGTATTTTGGGAAAACCTACCCATATAAGACAGTGCTCATCCTTTCAAACCACTTGGGGAAAAAAAATTGTATCTGTAGATGCGTTTCTCTCTGCCCCAAACCTTAGATTAGTTCCCATGCCAATTCTGCATCCTCTCACGTCCGTCCCTAGAGGCTCCGTGCGGGTTTAGGAGCTGTGGGGCACCACGCTGCTGGCCTTGGCTGCCCCCGTAACCCAGCACGGTTTATGATGCTCATCCTCTTGGTGTGGCCCAGAGAGACGCTGGGTCTGATCCTGCCCAGGCTGGGCCCAGCAGCAGCTCCGCGGGGCGCAGGGGGAAGAGCAGAGCAGTGTGTGGTCCATTCTAGGAGAACAACGCCTGCAGTCAAATTGCTGAGGATCTGCTGTGGGTGAGTACAGTTAGACAAACTCATTTTTCTTTTTTTTTTTTTCTTTACTGAAACATGCTCAAGATGGAACACAAAGTGCCGGGTGTGTCATAAGGACCTTTCTAGGAATGGCCAAATACGCTTTGCTCGAAAGGCTGCAGCGTCTTGGTGGGAGGGATGGGTCTCTTTGGGCAGGGAGCACCCGCAGTGGCACTTGCGCGTTCTTCCCTAGAAGTCACCATAGAAGAACTGAGCTGTGCCTGTGATTAATGGGATAGGCCACCTGATGTCACTATTCCTTCATGTTAATGGCCCCAAAAGCAGTCTGTTCAGCTGCGCTAAAGAAAAGATGGCTATAAACTCTGAAAAACTTGTTTATGCCGATGTAGTTCTTAATATTTTCATTTAAGTTTAAAATAACATGACACCAACCTAAGGAAAAATAAGACAAAAGCTGCTTTGATCTTGACGTTAAAGGACTTATTCCTGACAAACTGTTCCTTCTGCCGGGAGATCCGTCTCTACGCTTTGCCAAGGCCGCTTATGTTAGCTGCATCCTCCCAGAACAGTTAAATATAGGAGGGAGACTCCTCTGGTGGGTTTCAGAGGGGTTTTGGCAGTGTTTGCTGTAGCTCATTCCAGAACATAATATTATTGCCTTCAGAATTTACTGACGCTTTCTGGCCTTCATCACAAGCTCAGGATGGGAACCTGGTTACGGCACGTAAGAAACAGGAGATGGAGTTTAAAACTTGTCAGGGTCTCAGTTCCGTGATGAGAAACAAAGCGTAATCATCAAGGAAGAGAAGTGCCTTTGTGTAATTTGAATATTCAGCTCTATAAAATGAAAACAATCATGTATGACAGAAATCCATATCAACAAAGAAAATGTTTCAGATGTGCCAAGCACTGAAAGGGCTTGAAAGACTATTTTAAAATAATCTGTGCTTAGTGACAAGTTTTGTAAGATAGAAGGAAGCTATTTAAGCTGTAAATTATTTGGCGGGTTGTTTGTATGCCACTTAGCATGGTGAGACTTCATGCTGCATGGGCCGAAACGATTATGATTAACACCTTTGTTATTAATGTAGGTCTTCGTTAATTCATACCTTTTTGTAGGGCAGATCTGAGATATAAAGAACGGTGATTTTTAACCCATACGTCTGCTGAAATGAATTTATGCTAATGTATGAACGCTTGACGTATTTAAGCCAGTATGAATGCAGCAGAAGAGAAACCCCTCAAAGCCGTTTGAAGCCCTAGGTTTGTTTTAGACTTTTCCTTAAAAAGCAAACGTTCATATTGAAAATAATCCAGAATCAGGTCCTTTAGGAGCCCTGAATCCCCCGAGGAGGGGAGGCGGTGAGGCGCTTTGTGTCGTGCTGGCTGGATCTGAGGCTCCCTGATGGCAGCCTGGGCCAGAGGTGGGCGTGCAGGTTGCCGCAGCCGAGGATTTGCAGAAGCTGTCGCGCTTGTTGAGTTTCATTTGAACTTAACCGGCTTTCGAAGAAGTACAGGTGCTTCTCCACAGCGTGTTTCAATTTGCTGGGTGACACTGTAGCCTCCACACGTGGCGTGCAGTGGGAAGCACCAAAAACGTTTCATTTGTCTCTAACCAAGCGTGTGCCCCTCCAGACTAGGGCGGAGGGACGAGCCGGGACACACCGACAGCCAGGGATGATGATCCGACCACCAACTGGGCGTTGGTGTGTGCTCCTTGGTCCCTTGGGCTCCCCTTCCCAGCCCAAATGTGCCTGCTGCCCCAAGGGACGGGAGAGGACTTTCTCCATGACCCACCATCCTTGGACACGTGTGGCCCGCGTGTTTTAGTCAGGCTCCTCAGCGAGGTACGAACAGGCATTTCAGATTTATTGACAAGAAGTTACGCTCCAGTTGGAAGGTGGGGAGGTAACAGGTCGGTGCAGCCCTTTGGCCTGCGCTGCCTTAGAAGGTGAGAGCTTTGGGTACAAGTTCTTCCTCTCAGTGGCAAAGCCATCACATCTCTCCCTTCACACGCCTGCGTGGTGGCCTGAACCCTGAGCTGTTGTGTGAGGTGGATCACAAACTCACCTACAAAACGTGTTGTGGGGTTTTTTTTTACATGGCGATTACCAACTGATTTAAGCAAGGTCAGAAATCACGTGCTCACTGAATGCTCAAGTACCTACAGACGCACCTTCTGTTNTTACAAAACGTGTTGTGGGGTTTTTTTACATGGCGATTACCAACTGAGCTCAAGTACCTACAGACGCACCTTCTGTTTTCCTGCCTGACGTATCCTTAACGAGGAGTGCTGTCAGCGGGAGGGTTGTGGAGAGCCTCCCTCGGCACATCTCCCGTTGGGAATTGTAGTGGTGGATACAGGTTCAATGCCTCTCAAAAGGGGATGATATTTAAGTCCTTTCTGTCTTACGTGAACGCCGTAGCCATGAGGCTACTCGATTTCTCTCCTCCTTTTAAGGCAGCCGCACACCTCGATGCAAACAGAACTGATGAACTCAGGTGGGTTAAGCAGGTGGTGAACCCTCGGACACTCAGCTCCCGCCCTCTGTTCGGTCAGGTACCTTGAATAATTTTCTGGTAAACTTCAGGAGTCCCGGTGCCTCTAGTTTTAGACAGTAGATAAATAGTGGAAAACCTGCATTATAAGATTATGGACCACATATGAGGTATCTAAGCTGAAACAGGCAATATTCTTATATGCATTTGCTATAGCCTTCAATCCAAAACAAGAATAATCCCATTATACATGAAGTGTTAACTCTTGCCTTTCTGGAAACATCCTTTTGAAATACTAGGTTATGTGTTAATGCGGGGGGCTTTTTCTTACACATTCTGTACAAACAAAAATAGTCCCTAAAGGGGCTCCAGGAAAGCTGGGGAGGGACTCTGGATCAGGGAGGGGAGCCATGGGATGAGGAGGAACGGTTTGACACTGAAAGAAGGAAGATTTAGATGAGATATTGGGAAGAAATTCTTCCCTGTGAGGGTGGTGAGCCCCTGGCACAGGTTGCCCGGAGGAGCTGTGGCTGCCCCACCCCTGGAGGTGTTCAAGGCCAGGTTGGACGGGGCTTGGAGCAACCTGATCTAGTTGAAGATGTCTCTGCTCATGGCAGGGGGGGGACTGGATGGTCTTTAAGGTCTCTTCCAACTCAAACTATTCTGTGATTCTATGAAATTCTAACCAAGTTAGCTGTGTAAGAAGGGACAACATTTTAGAGTCTTGCAGTTGAAAGATCCGTGAAGATTCCTCTCCGTTCCCCCAGCTGTGCTTCTCACTCAATAAATTTCATAGAAATTTCTGTGTAAATATTATTCTAGATAGTATTTACACTGTATACTGGAAACATCACCAATATAGGAAGAAGCAGTTTTCTGTAATGAAGACAACTATAACTAAGCTGCTGCATGCAGTAGTTTCAGCTGAGCAGGAAAGTTAGGCAGAAAGTTTCAGCCAAGCAGGACTGAGTAATTTAAGGTCAGCTTTGTAAAAGGAAACAACAGATCTGCTGTAAACTCAACGTTGTTCTAAACAAATACATGGAAGATGAAAAGGAATATGTTCTGCGGGATGCAGAGGCTATTAAGTGCTGACAAGTTCATTTTAGAAACAGGATTTTCAAGTCAGATAATGAATAGCTAAGATAAGAACTCTGATTACGCTCAGATGTAAATAGTAGCACAGACAAAATGCATATGTCGTAGTAGCAAAACAATAAAAGCAACAACAAGAAGTATGAACTTATCTTAGGCCTCTAAAAAAAACCTGTTAGAAGTAATCAGGAACAGAGGGGGGGAAGTTCTGTGTGAACAAAGTCATCATCTTCATTGCCTTTAGGAAGTTTAAACTGTTTGGATCGATAAAATACAGATTATAGTTTAATGAGAGATAAGCTGTAAAAGTCCTACAATAATAAACCTTCATAATGAGGACACTGTGAATCTGCCATTATGTATTACAGCTGTAAAGATCAAACAGTTCATAGTGAGCAGCATGAGCAGTTTTATTTTAGCAGACATTTATGATTTTGCTCTTTAGTTTCAACTCTTGCTGAACCAGCGTTGGCGAGTTGTGCAATTATATATGAGATTCCTTTTAAAAAGTCCGCGAAGCAGTGATCTGCATGGTGCTGCACATCACCCTCGCCTTCCTTTTTAATGTGCAGTAACAGTGACATGAACCCCTCCTGCACAAACGCGGGGACCGGGAGGTCAGATCTGTTCGCAAAGGTGGGGAGTGGAAATGATGTCCGAGTACCAGACTGGGTTTATGTCAGAAACTGACTTTGTCAAATTAAGACTGCATGTTTAAGTCCACATTTGCAAATACTAAAATTAATTCCCTTATTAACAGGAAGTCACTAAGCAGCACGTACTGCATCTACGCTGTGGTCAACAAGCCTAGGAGAGAGAGCGACAAGCACCTCTTGCATCATGATTGATAATAAAACCCTGCAAATAAACGATTGATGCATTCACGCATCTGATTGATAACAAAACCCTACAAACAGCAACCAAGCACCTCTTCCCCCATGCACACACCCAAACGCTCAGCCCACACGGCTGGTGGAAAACAGGCATGCAGCATGAGCAGCTCTCCTGTGCGGCAGGCATTGGCGTTAAGGATTTGATATCTCCTGTTGAGCAAGCAGATGCTTTGACAAGGTTTAGGAGACTAAGCAGCCACCCCGGTGTCTAACAACCAACCTCCGGTCACGTGGACTCTGCCTGCGTGAGCATCTCCCTGCAAAAACTCTCTGCTGGCGGCTGGCCTGTATATGGCAGAAAGTTTGTCCGAAAAACTTTGCTTGTTCTTAGTTGTGCAAGAAACATAGGCAAAGCGGGATGGAAATGCTACTGGTGCCAGTGAGAACTCACAGGGAACTGAACGTGGTGTCCTCAGAGAAGGGTGCGCAGGCAGGAATTGCGGGGGATATTCCCTTTCCCATTCCTCTTGAAATACTTTCTGCTTCAGCCACGCGATCGTAAATCCCGATTTACAACACTTAACACCAGGTTTAAAAAACAAATGTTGTGGCCACTCAGTGGAGACTGCGAAGCCAGTACGAACTCTGCTGATTGAAGAAAAAAAACCTCGAAGAATGTTGAAGCAGGCTGTTGCAGGAGTCTTTATTGCATGTTGGATAGCATCTGTTCTCACACAGCTGGGATAAACGCTGTATCAAGCGTGCGGCTAGTTCGATAGACACCGAATTATACCAGTGCCTGACCCTGATGCTGTTTCCCTTGCCAGATGAGTGTGCACAGGCCTGACGTGAGCAAATCTGGAACCATGGCCTTATTCTATCAATTCAGCACCTCGGGCTGCTGATCCGAGCACCGCTTCCAGTAGGGAACCTGCCCAAGCAGGTTAGCGTTTCGAAACTGAAATTGCAAGGTGGAGCTTGCATGTAATATTTTGAATCCCATTCTGTAGATGAGAGCCTTGGTGACATGCAGGGAAAAGATTGTACCGAGTAAAATTAATCAATAAGTTGGGGTTTTCTTCAGCTGCCGCTTGGCCCTTTGTTTCCTTCGTTGCTTTTTGGTGCTTTCCCAGCTCTCTCCGATTCACACAGCCGAGCTGAGATCTTTGCTGCTGCGGAAGGGCAGGAGGAGCTGGGACGGCGTCGCTGTCACTAGCAGACAGCCAGGAGCCGTCTGTGCGGAAGGACTGCCGCGTGCAAACAGGGCAGCTCGACAGACACCGTCCTACGCCGCCGTTGCAAAAGAGGCACCAGGCAGTTCAGGCAACCACAACAAACACCCAGTGGGTTTGCGCTGGAGAGACAGGGAAAGGGCGGCAATAAACACAAACACGCCCAGGGTAAGAGTTCCTCCTCCTGCAGCCTGATGTCCGATTCCTTAATGTCGACAAATACTTTGGCTGTGTGCGTGTAGTCGTTTACTGTAATTTAGTGTGATCGTAGCTATGTTGGCCTGGTTATCCCCTGAGCTTTTGTCACAGGGATATAACGCGGTGTGTGCACGTACAGTGCAAAATCCTGCCTTTATCCGGCTACATTATAGACTGACAGTTTTGAAATAAAATTGTTGTGTTCATAAATAGCTTAGTAATTGACATAAGTAAAATACTGTGTTTCTCTCTTCCCTTCCTAAACATCAATAAATGCAATATACATACTGAGCATGAAAGCTGCTGGGAGCAAATGTAAGATATTTATTACTTTAGCCTTTATATTACTTTAATAAAACATACAATTGAATTCTAATCTGAAAGCATTAAATAGAGGATTTTTTTTACAAACTTAGATATTACTTGGGTACTGTCAAAAGAGCTGTAAGTTTAAACTCAGCTGCCCTCATTTTCCCAAATAAACTATTTTCATATCCTGTCTTATTTTCCCCTAATTATAAATTGGGAAAGTAACTGAATCTCATGTTGAGATGACAAATAACATAATTAGTGTCTTCACTTTGTTTTATCACGGTCTATGACCAAACCTCATTTCATAAGTCATTTGATTGCCACTTACTAATAACATCCTATTCTCTTGAAGGAGAGGACGTTCTAGGAGCATCTCTGTGCTGGAAAGATGTAAGAAAACTCACTTCAGTGTGGGTGGGAGCAAAGTTGCCTTTATGTTACCCTATACGCACCCTGCCTCTACTGTGTTCTTCTCCTGGGATGAAGAGCAGAGCACCAATTCTAGTTGCCACGTTAATTGTGTCAGTCCTTCATCCCTGGCCAGCTCCGGTCCACGTCCGCTGTGGCAAGCTGACAGCACAGGCATCTTGCGTTTCTAAGGCCAAAGCTTAAAAAACATGGAATTTGAAACAAAGCCAATTACAGAGTGTCCGGCACATCAGTTACAAAATCTGCAGTCTCAAGAGTTCCCGTTTCAGACACTACTCAGCAGATAGAGTATAAAAGGAGGTAAAAAGGTGGGAATTTAAGATTTTAGGACAAAAGGAGAGACATTGTATTTTAGGTAGGGTTTTTATTGTTTTTCGACTCAAATGTCCCTACCACAACTGAGTATGTAGTTTCATATTCTGTATATGATATGCATGCTTTACCAGTCTTCTAAAAATAAAACAAAAATTACCTTTTTTTTTTAAAGTCCAAGAAAATTAGAAATTTATTATGAATTTTCATGGAAGTAAATCCCCACATTTTTAATAAATCAACTGCATTATTTGCATAATGATGATGAACCAGTCAAGTAATTCATTGTATTAAATAATTGAGGAAGCTAAATAAATAATAAAATCATTCTATAAATACATACATACCAAGCTTAGAGAAGCAGCTTATAGTTGTATAGTATTGTGCAAAACCTTTTGTGTACACATCTCTCCTGTCAGCAAAGCTTTGGCAGACAAGAACAAGCGCATGCCATATAATTTCCCAAGATGAAAACTCTCCATATCCAAGCAGCTCTCCCTGGAATAACAAAATATGCAGCACAGTTGTTTCTGTACCAAACCCAGCTTCGTAACTCCAGCCAGTCTTTAAAATTGAAAGCTCTTTAAGCAGCAGTCAGTCAAACGATAAAAACAAGGACTGATTGAAATTGTTTTGGCAAAATAATTTGCTGTCAGAGAGTCCCAGAATACAGAAGAACATTAAGAGATACTGCAGAATAAGACAGTGTTTGCACACACCCTGAACCTGTTTCTAAACAAAAATGGAATGTTAAGAAAAACAGTTCTTTGATCCAAAAGTCAGTGTCAGGTTGCCAGTGTTACTTCAGGACAGAAACAGTATTTTCATGTTGGTTTCCAAATAAGTGCAAGAAGAATTGGAAAGCCGTGCTAACGTGGACAGGGACAAAGATATAAGCAGTGTAAAACACCATAACTAACATAGTAATGTTGAAAGTGTAGAAGAGCAGTTTTTCCCAGGGCTCCATGAGATAGCTGCAGGTGATTAATTCAAACTGGCAGTACAGCCAATAGAGGTAGTTCTTCATGCTCTTAATATCCATCTTCAACTCTGTGCCGCTTCTGAAAGCTTTCCCTATTACAATAAAGGATAGTGACTAGAAATAGAAACATTACAAAAAAAAAAAGGCAAAAAAATATATAAAAACATCGTATGGGCAGCAACTCCATGCTACTCAGTTTGCTCATACTGACCATTTTTAGTAAATGATGTTTTAAAACCATGAGAGATCTAAAATTCCAAGATACACAAATACATTTTAAAGCATAAAACATGATCAGATAGTAACAGACTAGCATGAGTCATTCTTTTACCCCATCCCATAAAAGGCTTCATTTGCGTTCTTTTTTCTTTTCCTACATTCAGTTCTGAACACGACAGTCCAATTTAGACCGCTGTGTACTGGGCACCACTATTTACCAAGAAGGCTCCACAATATCTCTTTTTTCCAGAAATGGGTTACCCAATAATTGTTGTAATTCTGTTCTCCAAGCCAAACTCTACTTTCATAACTTTGCTTTGCACTGGATTATTTAAGGCTCTGTTGAAGCGGCTTAATTCAAAAAGCACTTCAAACCCTCTCTCCTTCACCACTCATGGATTTTGACGTGGAACTTGGCTAGAAGACTGATTTCTGCTACCCAGACTGAATTTTTACAGCTTATGCTTAGTTGCTGGTGGAATGCAAACTGGGAGTATGCAGAGTACCACGCGTACAGAACTACAATAAAAGGAAACTATACACAGATTACCCAGCTGCTCCTGCAACAGAGATTGAATTGATCTGTTGCCAGAATGAAAACATATAAAATTATTTTTAAAGCTTTGTGTTGAAACTAATGCTGATAATTATTGCGTGTTACATTATATAGTTACCAGAATACAGAACTGGAGAGGTAAAGGGAAAACAAGACTGTTTCAGTTACTGGTGCTTCCTGTCATTTGGTAAATAAAAGGAGACAAAACAAAAACTGTGGTTCCCCTCTTTTTAATTGGAAAGTTAAGAACTTCAGGTGATGTCAAAATGTGTGGAAAAAAACTTACTCCACAGAAATTAACTACAACTTCATAGATCTATATAGAGTGGGATTTTATCCTAACAAAAGCCACTTCCTAAAGTTTTTAGAAAAATTTTGCCTCACCTTTTCCATTTTAATTCCATAGTTTCCACACCTCTTTTTGCCTGACAGGTGAGATAAACTAGATAATGCTTCTGTAGTTCAGAATTATTATTAACTACTTTTAGCAATATTCTTACTATATCCATCACATATCTGTACATTACATGCAGGTTGTAGTAAATCTAGGTTATACTTAAGCCTCTTATCATCAAATGTATTGCCAAGCTACTTTGAGGAAAGACTTTTCTTACAAAAAAATTGATTTTGTAAAAAGCAGAACTTACCTCTTCACTTCTCCCAGATGACAGAACGTCTAGGTGAGAGATGCTTCCAAACACTTCTGCCTTTTGCAGCTGAACAGCTCCTATACAGATCGAGAAGCAGAAACAATTAGCTTTGATCCTCAATTACAGAGTGTGTCCTCTATACCCCGCCCTTCCTCACTATTGCTAAAAACTCCTCTGGCCAAAGCTCTCTGCATTGCGCAACAAGGACAGCCATTGTCTGGCTCGGTATCGCGCTCTCATGATAACATTCGTTTGATAATTTGTACAAAGTCAGAGTTGAAGAACTGCAGGTAGGGAGGAACATAGAAGGCTGAAGTACTATTTAGGAAAATCGGCAAAAAGTGTCTATAATTAGTGCCTTCCCTAATTTCGAATCTCAAAAAGTATCTCTGCTGCTGTGGGACTTTACGATGCAGGCTGCCAAAGTTCCTACAAGGTGCAATTTAATGTCCATGCAAAAATATGGTGTCAGAGTTAAGTGGCCACAAAAATGTAGCTCAATTAATGTGTCACAGGAAAGTCTCTGGTGAAGCCACCACCTCCTGCAACCTTTCATTAATACCACTTTCAAACAGTTCCCAGTCTTCTCTGCATCAGCATCTCCCAGCCCCGCATACACACCTCAGTCATCCTCATCCAGAAACCCCAGGGTGGAGAGAGTATGTGGACAAGATTTCTGCAAGGAAAAGATGGTCAGTTTTTCTTAAAAATGCTGCAAAATAAAACCAAGCCACAAATGCTTGATGCATTTTAATGATCTAATTGGACAAGTCAATTAGGTAGAAATCTGCATAATACATTACGTTCTAAACTATCTGCCTGCAGTCAAATCATTTCCAAATATGAATCAGCTTCATTTTGGCAGAATATGCCACAAGCAATGTCTAAGGCATCTGAGCCTCACCTTCTTTCTTCCCTTCCCTACCAAACACAGCCTGAGCTGACCTATTGCCTCAACCTTTCTTCCCCCTCCATGGTTTTCAACAAAACAAAGTTTTCCGTTTAAAAACTATGCACTTTCCACAGCAAATTCAGAAATGGTAAATCACTGCCCCTGGCACAGCAGTCAATATGCCCCACGCCCTACCCTTCTCCTGTACAGCAAGGGTCTGCCACAGGACGCCACCACCCGAGCTGGAGGATCTACTACGTCACGGAAGATATAACCTAGGTTGGGGTCTAGAGAACCGGACTCATCAGATGTGAAATGTAATTGCCCTGGAGTAGTGTTGCAGGATTCTTATCTCAAGAGTTTCTACTTCCAACCAAACTTTCTCAGCTACGTATTTCAATGGCGCATAGAGGGCTGGGGGGGACAAGGAGTTTTTTCCCGTGAAAATGTTGTGAAAAACAGCATATAAAAACAAAGCTCTTGGTTTTACAAAAGGACAGAAAACAGTCGACTACCATAGTGCCCACGTTCTTGGCAGCCCAGCATCCCTGCTTCATGTTACTCACCTTCCCTGCGAGGTGGATCAGCCTCTTCTGAATCCTTCAGCAAGACGCAGAGCACCGATTACCAGGGCAGCCGAAGGCAGGGCTGTCACCTCCCTACTCTCTCAATCCTCTCCAAAAAACATTTGCATAAAAGCCAGGAAAACTCAGGTAGGTACTTCTGCCATTCTCAAGTGCAAAACTGTACAGATGTTTTCATTCTCTTCAGTAATTCTCCACTAGTTCTTTCAATAACATATTCCCCAAGCTGAAACAACACAGAAAGCGAGACTCGTCTGCGTTTGCTTTAGTTCTAACAGCTTCAAAAAGTTTTACCCAATAGCTGAGAGCCATTGTGAAAGAGACAGGTGGTAGTGCAGAAGATCAGGCGGTTTCACAGCAATAAAGCGTTGGGGTAAGCAGAATCCATTCCAACGTGTGATGCTGTAAGCAGATCTTGGACGGTGGTACGCAGAGCCCCCAGGCATCCTCTCCTCCTCGCTTTCTGAGCAGCCACTCCTGCTGCTTTTCCCAGCTTCTGCCCCAGGGGGAAATAAGAACTCATGAATACCTTTCACAATTCGTAATCAGATGCGTATAGCTTCACTCAGAATACAAAAATTGGCTGAAAAGCCTACATTTTAAGGCAGTTTTAGCCTATATACTTTAAAATACTTTTCCCCGTACAGAAACAGAACTAGCCTTCAGATCAAAGAAAACCAAACAACAAAACCCCTGCAACACCACCACCAAAAACACAGACAAAACCATACTGCTACACTGGGTAAAACACTGTGATGGATGGCTGCAGATACACGGATAAAGCGTTTTTTTGCAAGGCTCTAACTCTGAAGAGCAGGAAAGAGTCTCTCCTGGGTAGCACTCTGTCCCAGAGGGGCTGGTCCCTTGTTTTCAGGACTCTCAATCGTGTTGCCCACACAATTAAATTTCAAAACCTGTTTTTACTGCTTCTCACTGTGGTTTCCAGCCAAACAAATTCAAACACAGCCATATAAAAGTCATACAGCGACACAGCTGTATGAACATGAATTAAAAAAGCAAACCAGAAACATTCAAATTACCACTGCACTAAAGGAAATCACCAGCCTCCCTTTTTAAAGTTCAGTGAGGTTCCCCATATGGAAAAGTGGTGACTTCTGGTTTATACAGAATTTAGCAGATTAGCTC
Organism: Anarhynchus alexandrinus; assembly: GCA_008711295.1. Classification (NCBI taxonomy): domain Eukaryota; kingdom Metazoa; phylum Chordata; class Aves; order Charadriiformes; family Charadriidae; genus Anarhynchus; species Anarhynchus alexandrinus. Next base: position 129,050 of record VUYV01000394.1, read on the forward strand.
CATAAGCAGAAGTAAGGGGTTTTTTCCTGTTATTTTATGATTCATAATGGGATCCTCTGATGTTTAATAAGGTGTAAACCCATACTGAGGCATTTGCTCTGCATTTGGCTTCAGAATGGCTGCCTTTTGTGTGGCTTCTCTGCTGGCTAGTAAGGACTATGTAATAATGCTGCTTTTCTCTTCTTGATCATCTATTTTGACAAAATTTGTATCTTTAATTTCAGTAGTTCTTTTCCCAATTTAACTGAAATTGACCACAGGTTAGAAACTACGGTATGTGGGAGTACAGAAAGAGAGTTAATGAAAGAAAATAAGCCTATTTTCCGTAGAATTTCCTAGTTAAAAATGCCTGAAATATCTTTGCCTCACACCTATAGACTGTGGTAAGTCATTTATCTGTCTACTTAAAATTTAGACACTGGAAAATAATCGAAGCAGAAAGTCAAGGTGGTCAGGTCAGCTTTCTAATCTACCGCATCCGTCTATCAACACAAAGTAAGGCACAGACAAGCCTGTTTTGTCATAATAGTATACTTCAGTTTGTTTGATCCCTTTTGGCTCCAGCACTGCTTGGAATGAATGGAAAGAAGCAACATCGCCAATGAATTATTAACATACTGGAGAGGCAGCCTCCTGCAGCTCTCTGCGACAGCCAGCATCTGCATGTGCATTAGTAGGAGCTCTTCTGCCTGCAGCTTCAAGTCCATACCATGGTTCTGCCTGGCTCGGCAACCTCTTCCTGCCCTCTCGCTCGTGCTGGCAGGGAGGGCACATCAGAGAACTAGTCAGGCCTGGCAGGACAGAGATGTGCCAAGGTCCTCAGCCTGCGCACAACCTGACTACGCAACTGCAGGTGCTGGAGGAAGGGATGGGATGGAAACACATGACAAGGGCAGGAAGATGGTGGGAGGTTGGGCAGACCAAGGCAGCCCAGGCGAAGATGAGCTTAACCTGCTACAGAACCACAGCATGGGGTAAGTAATGTGATTACAAACAGTGGTGCCAACCTCCTCCTATGAACACCTTCAGCCTCTGATAGTTATCCTCTGTCCTCAAGACACCTGAGCACCAGCTTCACAGCATAGGGAAAGAAACCCAGCAAGAAGGAATGGCTCATACAGTGAATTGTTAGCTTGACTTGCCAATACAATCAAGGTTCACCAAAGAACCTACAGAATATACACTACTCTTCTTGGAAAGGAGAAAATTGCCCTGTAGTGTACAACAGGCCAGTTCTTAGAAAGGCTCTGTTCTGCATGGTGTAAAGTATCTGGCATGCAGCTCCACAAATCCTGGCACCAGACGACAGGTTTATCTGGAGTGGTATCACATCTAGAATCAGGCTGTACAACACGTAACACCTAGATGAGGAATGTATCTTGATGAGGAATGTATCTTGGCTCCAGTTCATAGGGGCTTGACTTACTGCTGTTTGTAATGCAAATAACATATTTTAATTATTACATTGTTGTCTGGAAGAGTCATACGATTTCCCAGCATACTTCCCCACACCTGGCTAGACCAGTTCAGAAACTTTTTTAATTCTACATCAACACGGATAATTAAGTAAGTGAAAACTATGGAGGCTAGTGATCTCCAAAAGCACAAGGAACATGCATAGTTGGCCCAGAAGGATTAGGCACGGACTATTTCAACTTGAAGTAAGATGATATCATACCATTAATATCTAGTGAACTGAGCGTTTCATAAACGTTGGACAGTTAAGCATGTCAGTTGTGAAGAGCAGTGAACCTAGATCTTCCCCGTTGCAATTGCTTCTTATTTTACTATACAGCTCACTCACATAATTTTTTATTTAGCTACCACTGATGCACAGGAGACTCCAGCAAAGCAAGTTTCTTCTGCCCAGCAGTGTCCCAGCAGTATGTAAAGCATGTTCTTGTGTGGCTGGTCTCTCACCGAGGTCAAAGGTTCTTTTCCAAGTGTGGTTCAAATTCAGCAAATTTTCCAGCTCCAGGCTGTGCCTTGTTCCTTTACCTTGCAAGCTTTTACATCCCTTGCTGAACTGAGGATGGGTCATTTAGGAATAGAAAAGATAAGGGAAGCTATGTGTTCCTGCACTAAGCAGCTAAGCTCTGCTTTCTCCCTCGTTTCTCTAAGCTGTTAACCACATCTGTCAGTTTCAGTTCTTTTCCCCAGTGTTGCTCATGCTGTGGTATCACTCAACATGTAACTGATGTTGTTTCAGGTGTAAAGCAAATATAACAGAAAAGGACAAGCTGCCTAAAAGGAGTTTAAAATCTAGATCTGTACAGATACAAAGCCATGACTGCGAGTTGCAGAGCTGAAGGCCCAGCCTGGGACTAGGAGCTGGTTAAACTGAGAGTTCTCCTAAGACCAAGATTCTCCCATTCTCTAATTTCTAGGATCATTCTGTAGTTTTACTTTAAAACAGGGGTGATACAACCCTAGCTATCTTGCAGACCTTCAGCACACGTTATACAAAGGACTGACTGAAGCAGTAAGGAGAAGAAAATTCATTTGGCTTTTAGCAGATAAATAGCTGCAGTTCTTCTTTATTTTTGTTTTACTTCAATCCAGGACAATTTTAGACATTTTTACAAGCATATAGCAAATCATATGCACAATGACAGCCATAATAAGCATAGTTCTGTCAAGTACTATAGAAGAATTTATTAACATAGGACTTTGAAAAAAAAAAGAAGTGCTGTTTTCTTATTTATTCTGTATATTATTCTAAAATCATACTTCCTGTCATTAGCCTATTTGTCAGATATACAGAAAATTACATCAGAATGCCCTGCTAAAAGTGACACCACGGTAAAGTGGCACAGGATGGGAATTGGGGACTTTCCATTAGCACTGGTCAGGGACATCACATCCTCCTGCACTGCCATCTCCTCTTGTTTCTTCTCCCCTCCTCATTCAGATCCGAATTATACACACATCTGGTGAACAGTCTGAGTAAACATTTCAACTACATACTTCAATGAAATTACACCTTTAATTAAGAACTCTGAAGCTGACTCTCGAGTACTCCTGCAGCAACTGAATCTCGCGAGATGACAAAAAACTACTGCGAACTTCAGTTGTGCTGCCAGCAAATACATTTGTCTCCCACATGTGTGTGGACTAGAGGGTTTCTATATATAGGCTCAGGATGGCAGCAGCTGCAGTCCCATTAATGCCTCATCCCTTTTCCAGGAAGACACTCAGCTGCCCGATTCTGTCACAGGCATTGAGGGAATCCCAAAGCCTTCGTGACTTACCCCAGTACAAAAAAGGCAAAAAGGGCTCTTCAGCAGGCAACAATTAATTTTAAATCATGGCAGCGTGAAACCCTCCCCCGTCTAATGCTGAAACCACAGGGAACAGTGCACTGGGTTTGGAATATGCAAAAGAACATTCCACTTACGGAGCATCAAAAGGATAATAGCTGTGGGCTTGGTTCTCTCTCCCAGGTATGTCAACACATAGTTAGCGAGGGATAAGAATCCACCAGAACTGCTGCGCTGTACAGAAGATTTCTCTGTAAGATAAATTAGCATCAGGTGAGGTCCAAGGAGCTGGTTTTCAGGAAGAAAGGCAAGGAATTAAAAATTTTGGGTTTTTTTTTAAGAAGATACGCAAGATGAAAGGATGAGCTTGGTGATTTTCTCTTGTTAGAACTAAGGCAGGTAGATACCAAAATGGGTGTCCCTTCCCGGGCAAGAATAATGAATTCTCATTCACATCCTCTTTAATTTCAGTTGCGGCACCTAAAGCCCACCTGAAGCTTTTACCACTCCCCCTCCAAAAAAAAAACCAAAAAACAAAAAACCCAAACGGCTCTCAAAGCTGAATTCAGTATTTCAGCAGAATACATAGAGCTCCTCATGCAGCCGCCCCCAGGAGCCCCGGCCTTGCTCTGAGGAAAAAAGCTGGTGAGGGGGTGCAGAGGCAGAAACCCTTGGTCCTTACCTTGCGAGGGGCGAGCAGGAGTCACGAAGTGCTCGTTGCCATAAAACAAAGGAAAAAAAACCCAAAAAAACCCCCACCAAAACCCGACCCAGCGCGGCAGGCCGCAGCGAGGCGGCAGCTGCCTACAAGCCCCAGCAGCCCCCGCGCCGCGGAGCCGGCGGGCGCGGCGGGAGGGCGCCGCAAGGGCTGCTGGGAACGGTAGTCCCCGAGGGGACGGCGGGCGGGAAGGCTGAGGGGACAAGTGGAGGCTCGCGGGCATGTCGTGAGAGGAAAAATCCCGCGCGGGCATGGCGTGATGGTGTCCGTGGCAGCGACAGGGTAAGAACAATCACGCAGATCGCAGGAAATTCCACTTACGGCGGCGCTGATGGCTGTTGCTGCATCCGTCCCCTCACAACTCTTCCAGCCCAGACCCTCTCGGCTTCCCCGAGCAGCAGTGACGGGATGTGGACAGCTTGGGTGTTTTTTTTTTAATGCTTGCATTTTATTCCACATTTTCCAAACTAGAAGTGGTTTTACTTGGGTGAGCCTCTCCCCTGAAGGGCTGTCCGTGTCTCTTGCCTCAGGGGGAGCGAGCAGAGTGCCTCAGGTAACCCAGGCCCGCCATTTTGTTGTGTTTCTCTTCAGTGTAGCAATATATTTGGTGAGCAAGGTCCAAATTAGCTGTAGTAACAGCAAATACCCACTAAAATCTAATAATACATTTGCTGCAGACATCAGATAATTAATTAAGAGCGTTCTGAGTGTGAGAGATGAGGGAAAAATAGCTCCTGCCTCGTGGAAGTGATCCTTTGAAAAGGCAAATTTGAGAACATTCAGTCTATCCTTTGACTGTGACAGAAGGGTCTCCAGTGGTATTACAGTACTTGGAAGTATTACAGTCTTTTCTGTAATTGCTTTAAGAAGTACATGGCATTCAAATGTGTCTATTAAGAAATGCTCTCTTTTATTTCTGTCTAGGCACAGGTATTATTACTGGAATAAAATTTGCGAGTGTCTTCCTCATTTTTTCAGCTTTTTTTGTTTTGTTTTTTTTTTTACTTTAATTTGGTAGACTGTTGCTATTTCAGCATGAATTCTTCCTTGGCTCATCAAACCCGAGGCGGAGGTGTTTGTTCCTCTGTGTGCGTACCTGTGCTCAAGTGAATGGGCCTTCAGAGGAACATAGCACATGGCCACAATTGTGGACATGAACCATTTGGCACAATGGGAAACCGAAATTGGAGTTACCAAGTTATTTAATGCATCATTCTCAATTGTCTGGAAGAGGTTTTAGATATCTGAATAGCTTTGAGCTATAGATACTGGAGTAGAAATGGCACGGTCATTTGGGTACTTACTTTTATCAGTGAAATCCTAGTCGGTAAATTTCTGTCTCGATTTGAATACATGGTGTAAAAAGTGAAAACAATGCAAGGGGAAAGCACTGGGAAACTGAATAATCCATCCAAATAATGCATATTTTTTCTCAAAAAGGCCACATCAGTCTGCCTATATGTGCTTTATCTAAAACTTATTTCAAAAAAGTATTTGTCATTGTCATCAAATTGAAACTATTTCTCATTTTATTTAAACTAAATTTTCTTTTATCCCCACACTTTTAAAATTCTGTTTCAATCTCTCACTTTTAAAATTCTGTTTCAATCTCTGGTGCTTTATAACTCCGAGGAAGAAGAATATTCCATGTACCTCTGAAAGCAAAAAGGTGGTATAGATAATAATGGAAAGATGGTTAGAAGTTTATCTTATGCTAGACACTGTCCCAGACTGCCTCATGGGTGCCTTTCACAGGGCAAAAAATGACTTTCAGTGAAATTTAATCTGCTGTAAGAGGAGCAGAGAAGACAATTGAAGACTCAGGAAATTGTTTGTTTTCTTAATTGCTGACTCCTAGGAACTAGAGAAGTGAACATCCACACACTACTGTGAAAGTGGAAGTAGGGACAAGTCAAGGATAAGACTGGAAGAAAACAGCAAACCCTGCAACTTGAGTATCCTGCAATGTGGTCTACCTGACAGAGAGAAAAGTGGCCCATCAGCGATGTTCCACAAATAAGAAACAGAGATTTGCACTTTTCCAGGCAGACATAATTAGTCATTGCTTCCTACAAAAACACAGAAAGCAGTAACCAGGCTATTTCAACCTGCCGGATCCTGCCTCTTCTGACTCTCAAACCCACTCACACTAACGCGTTAGAGCTTGGCTTACACAACCAAGCCGTTTGCACCCAGAGAGGATTGTGCCCTTCCTTTGATCACCGTCTCTGCTCTCCCGAGTAGCTTCCAACGGCAAAGCGTAACGAGGTTCAGCAGCACGGAAAATGCTGGCACGCTGGAGTCATCTGTGCCCCAAAGAGACAGCTAATTCACCTCACGCTGCCGTCAAGCCCTGTGCTGCGGGACCGACGACACGTGTTTTACAATTGGCTCATCACCGTCAGCAGTGCCTGTCATCGCTTTCAAACCGGGATGCTTCAGGAGTCAAAGTGTGTCCTGTCACCTTTTCCTCTCGCAATGCTAATGAGACTCTGCGCTCTGCAAGTGCACAACAGAGACACAAAAGATGTTGATGAGTCTTGTTTGTTGCTGCCCTGTAGCTGTAATAAATGTACCTAAGGACACGCCGGTGGAAAGTGAGCTGTAATATTAGAATTAATCCTGTGTTTTAGAAGTGAAACCACCAGATAAAGCAGTTTCTGCTTTAAGACATTCATAATAGCTCATTAAAACTATATATGGACACTAAGCTGAGACCCTTCACCTTTGCCCAGAGCTCTTTCTCAAACTTAGTTTTTACTGTGGAACATGAAGGGGGAAAGGCTTGCTTTCGGGGCTAATTAGGATGGAGAGAAATTGTTTATTCTTGGGTTGAAGAATAATGTCCTATGTGAAAGAGATTTGCAGGTATGAGAGAGTCAGACAGTGGAAATTGCACAGAATGCAGCAATTTATGTTCAGAATTAAGTTTCCCTAGCCAGAAGACTAGAAATTTATTACTTTAAAATAAAATCTTAACATCTATAAACAATGTTTAAATTGTCTACAAAGAACACATACGTAAAATTTGTGTCTCCTCTGTGTGTACTAATTTCTCTGACTGCATTTACTTTTCATCCAGTCTTTCACTATAAGAAGCTTTATAAAATCGGAATGCTAAAATACGCAGAAGTACGTATTTTGCTTAACTATGTTACAGCTCATTGCTCTCCAGGACACATGAATTTGAAACCTTCAGATAGCTTTCTTAAGTTAGCTCTGGCCATCTATCCTTTGCAGTAGCACCGATCAGAAAAGTGGATCCACCTTATATTTTATTCCTGTAATTTCTGAGTAATGACATTGATTAATTGTGAGTGAAAATTTGAGGCAGATTTTTCTTAATCTTTATTTATTTTCTATCAGAAAACAAGTCGTCTTCATTTCTGCACTGCCAAGATAATCAGTGATGCTGCTTCTTTACTCATATTATTTTGACAGAGGTTCAGACCTTTTCCTCTATATGAATTCTCTTTATTTAGATACTTCTTTTACGTGTCCTAGTTTCTCTAGGACTATGTCATAAGAAACAGGAATTTATTTTCAGTGTAATTCCCAAATCACCACTGACAAAAATAAAATCTGAAGAATAGAACTATTCTAGAAACACATGAGGAAAAAAAGGAAAATAAATATATTCACAGCTTATAATTTAAAGCAATGCAAAAAGAGCCTGTGTAGCTGTTATTACACACCGTGTTCACGTGCATGCACACGAGTAGCAGAACAGTACATATTGTGCTAGTGGTACAATGGCATTAATTGGGTACTTCTTCTGTTATGAATTTTTTACATGTCAGCTTTAACGGTATTCCTATAAAATAGTTTTGTGTGAAATTTCTTAGGTTTTATTGCTGTCTTCTGAGTACTATTTCATACTGTTGCAAGAACTCATGTATGGGTCAGCCAGGAGGTTTCTCTTCTGTAGCTTTATTTTCAATGTAATCAAGCACTACCAGAGGGATGCTGTCTTGTGTGTACATACCTAAAAGGTGGTTGCTTCATTAAATATGATATAGTTATTTGCTAAACAATAAATTAATAAGAACTGGGATTCTTGAGTTTTAATCTTTGATCTGCCTAAGGCAGGTACTGTGAAAGCAGTGGGTCTTTGAGCCAGAAGGTCTCATTTTAACATTTCTCTTTGCTTTTTTCTTTATATCTTTCTCTTATTAATAGCCATTTGTCAATGTAGAATTTTCAGAATTTTAGTACAGATTTAAAAATATCTTCTTTTATACATATCCATCTTTATGATTAATAATAGAAATGTAGTGACTGGCCTAAAAAGACTGATTCCTTTCAAAATTATAAAAGGCTTTCATCCCATCTTCTGATCTGATCTTAAACGAGGACATTTTCAGTCCTGGAAGAATGAGGCATTGCTACTCCATATAAATCAAAATCTGAGCTCACAGTCTAATTTAATCAAAAAAGGGAAGAGCGGTTTTTACTGGAAAACGCAGACATAATCGTCAAATGATGGATAACATAAGGTCAATGGTAGGTCATATCTTAGAAGAAAAATAAACCAGAGATCTGCAGATGCAAGATTGTATTTACTAATAACCTTTACAGTGTAACTAAACAGAAACATTTCCCAGCAGGAATTAGTACCCAGAGTGTAGCTTTTGAATCTTCATGGATTTATGAACCATGTTCAATTACATTTTTAATTCTTTCCTCATACACAACACTTTTATCACCTTCCCACCTATCAAAGCACCATAAAAATAGGACTCTGCCACTCTAGAGAGACCTATTGTTTCAAGACTTCACAGACTTACTATTAAAGCCCATTTCATGTTTCATAAATTTTTATATCAAACATTCATCCCTGGCTTGCTTTCCTATCTGAATGACATACTGGATCTTATTTTAAAGATAAATTAAATCCTTTCAGCCATATTTTCCTCATTCCAGATGTAACCCTAGAGAACCTCTGTAAAATACCATTTGAGGGTGAGAGAAAACAAAGCCCGTTTTGAAAACAAAGGGCAAAATTATCCATAGTTTGTCTCATTTCTACTTACACATTGAAATCCTCCTCTGTGTTGCTAATATAAATGTAACAGTTGTTGATGTCCTGCCTCTCTTCGTACGCTGAGTTCAGTCAGTAAGTATGCTTCCAATGCAGGCTATTTATCAATACACTCTTGGCTTCAGATGGCTAGAGAAAGGGAGAGCTCTGTGTACACAAAACAGTCATTTTAGCTATAATCCTGCCACGGATTCTAACAGAAAGCAACGTATTAGGCAGAGACTTAGATGTGGTTAAATGATACCAGTGTCTCTCTGTGAGTCATTAAGAAATTTGCATCTTATGGAAGAGATTGGATTCAGTTATCGTATCCATATGTGACATTTCACCTAAATACATTGAATGCAGGACTATTCGGTGTTCTTTCGGCGGATTTTTATTTAAAAGATGGTCTGGGAAACAGTTTTCCACAAAAAAAAGTGTTGTAATTTTCAAATGTTTCAATGAAAAATTTATTTTTTATGAAAAACGGAAAACAAACATCAGTGATTCGTTAAACAGATATTTATTGCAACTGGTATTTTCAATACCCTTAAAAATATTTCTGAAGTTCTAATATAAAGAAGAATAATTCAGGCATTTTTTAAAACTGGATCCTCAGGCTGTTGGGAAACAGAATAATGTTAAGGAATTATGCAGGAATGGTGAGAAAGCAGAGGATTGCAGTGTGACATTGGCAGTGTCTTAAACTCCTTTTGACCCTGAGAAAAAGGCCAATATAGCTACACCTTTACACTCTGTTCTTTCTACAACCTTCCGTATGTGTACAGTTCAGCAGCACAACAGTGAAATTACACTATTTATACTTCTAAACATACAGCTATTAATGTTATTAAATAGTTAAGCAAATTACTGTGAAACCAAATCCTGTGAAAAGAACTAGTATTTAACAGCAATACAGGAGGTGTGGAAAGAACTATTATAAACCCTTCTTCAGATCTTTCAGTAGTTCATCGATGTTTGCCTTAACAGTACAGCATGTTGTACTTATCCTCCCTGCATGATTTTTCCATTTTCTTATTTGTGCACTGTGCTACAATGGCAGATAACTGTGAGGTCCTAAGCTTTGAAACAAATACCACAAACAGTTATATCATTACCCTTATAACTGGTCTCACTGATTTCAGGAGAATCCTAAAATAAACTCAGGAAAGCTGTATATAGCAGAGCATAGGCTGAAGGTCAGTGAGTCTATTTATGTGCTGAACTGCCTTTCCAGAGTAGGGTCACAGTTAAAAAGCCTTTAATTTTAGATTTTTCAGCAGAACTCAGCTATTTGGAGAAACTGATTTTAAGACACAAGACTTCATTAAATGTCTCTTGGTATCGTAGAGGAATAAAGACCAGTGAACTTATTAACCTTAAGGAAGTAATAGAGCAGGTTTAGAAAATGGCAACTGCAGCTTCAAATACATATTGCTTCACCACAGCATAACTTAGCCAAAGTTTGAAGTATATATCTTCATTTAAAATGAAGTTTCTCACTTCTTCAGAGAGGTTCTGTCTGAGTTGCTTTCTTGTACTACCACTCTTGTCTTGATGTTTGTCAGCGTGAGACTTCTCAAGCTTTTAAGAACCCATTTTATTAGGGCTAAACACCTTTATTACATGCCATCAAATCTGCCGGACATGTAGTGAAGTTCCTTACATCTCCTCAACTTCTGAATTAAAACTCACTGTAAGGGGACTTTGTGTGGTGTCTTAAAACTGTTTTTTACACAAGCCAACATTTACTGCCACTGCTTCAGCTTCAGATCTTGCGTTTCTTAGGCTGCTCCTTACACCTTAACAGTGAAGATTTTCTTGAGAGTGCTTGTTACCAGTAGCTTTGGGTATGAAGTTATAAATATCTCAAAAGACTTACAAGTAATATGTCTCATGTCACAGTCATTACAGGAATAAAGTACACAGGCATTTAGCTTTTTCACTGTGGTTCTGTTTCATGCGTGCTGATTTGAACCAACCCTTGCTGAAGGAAACTCTTTTAAAAGGTGCTGGGCTCAAAGGCACTTAAAGAGTGGGTGTCTTCTGTCTTTTACACAGGAGTTAGGCTGTAAATATAGCTTACTTCACTTCCGAAGAGTTTTGTGATTCAAGACTTAATGAATTTTCAGATCTAGAAAGACAGATAAAGAAAAGCAATAGAAGAAGGATAGATGAATATGCACACAGCCCACAGGTTCTGCAAATTATACGATATTTTGCTTTTCTAGCCTCACATGCATCAATTCAGGAATTAATTCCTGTTGCTTCTGGTTGGGAACATAGCTAGCAGAACTCAAATTTTGGCTGGTAGCCCAGTTCCTCTCATATAAGTGCATCAGCCATCTCCTGTTCCATTACCAAATCCATAGCATCATGTATTTGGTACACAGAAAGTGCTGTTAGTTAATGCTTAGCCAAGCTGTGAAATTATTTCTTGACTACTTTACTTTTTCCATTACAGCAAGGAGCAGAAAGGAGAAAATGTTTTATCTGCATTCACTTGTCAGGTTTTACTTCTAAAGCACAGGATTAATTCTAACATTAAGATGTTTCTGCTCAGTTGATCTGCCTACCCTGAGGTACATTCCTTACACTTAAAGGAGAAATGTTGTGAGACTCTGTAGAGGAAAGGGTGGTTTCTCTTTGTGCTGTCACTTCTGGTGACAGTGCAGTGTGGTTGGTATCCTTTCTCTGTAGCAGGTCAGGTCAGTGGCCCTGGCCTCCCTGAGCCACCCCAGCACCTACCCCAGGGGTAGGTGGAACCAGGAGCAGAGGGCCACAGGGGGAAGCCAGGAACTGCAGCAGGAATACGGACTGTGCATCGAGGAACTGAGCAAACCTTTCCTCTCCCTTCTCCAGCAAGAGCTCGGGATATAATAAGCATGTGAAATACTGTATCATCGCTCCAGCAAACAGCATCACTTTCCATTTACTGCAAAGGTCTCCTTCGTAACTCCTATGGGCAGCAACAAACAAGACTCATCAACATCTTTTGTGTCTCTGTTGTGCACTTGCAGAGTGCAGAGTCTCATTAGCATTGCGAGAGGAAAAGGTGACAGGACACACTTTGACTCCTGAAGCATCCCGGTTTGAAAGCGATGACAGGCACTGCTGACGGTGATGAGCCAATTGTAAAACACGTGTCGTCGGTCCCGCAGCACAGGGCTTGACGGCAGCGTGAGGTGAATTAGCTGTCTCTTTGGGGCACAGATGACTCCAGCGTGCCAGCATTTTCCGTGCTGCTGAACCTCGTTACGCTTTGCCGTTGGAAGCTACTGGGGAGAGCAGAGACGGTGATCAAAGGAAGGGCACAATCCTCTCTGGGTGCAAACGGCTCGGTTGTGTAAGCCGAGCTCTAACGCGTTAGTGTGAGTGGGTTTGAGAGTCAGAAGAGGCAGGATCCGGCAGGTTGAAATAGCCTGGTTACTGCTTTCTGTGTTTTTGTAGGAAGCAATGACTAATTATGTCCGCCTGGAAAAGTGCAAATCTCTGTTCCTTATTTGTGGAGCATTACTAATGGATTGGGCATTGCACAGGCCACTGACAGACAGAACCCCTGTATAAGGAGCTGACAGTATAAGCAACTGATCGGATTACTGGCTAAGTGTCCTCAACTCCCATATTAAATCAAGTTGTTATTTTCTTTTCACATACCAAGTTTACTGGTCATTCTGGAGAATATTAGCTATCCACAGTGACCAGCAATGATAAGAAGGTAAAAAAGCCAGAGATACAGTAGTTAACAATCGATTCACAATACAGCAAGAAGCTTTTTTCCCCTGTATTTTAGTTTAAAATTATTTCATTTACTTGACAGAGTGGGTCTCCTGACTTTCAACTTAAGTGTAAAGGTCAGCAGAGAACAATGTTTTTGGAGAAGTCATTAGCTATAAATAAATCAGTTCATAACATCTGATAAACAGCCTCCTGCAGAGGGATCTGTGTAAATACATTCCATTCCTTCTATGTGCTCTCTCATCCTTTGTTCGCTTCTTTTTCATCGGCTGAAGGCAGCTGCCAGTCATTCTGCCCTCTCTAAACAGATCCAGTGATGGTGGCAAATTTTGTGAGCTGTGGGAATGCTGAAAGCAGTGGAGCTTGCAGGGAAGAAAACTGAATTTAGTATTGTCTTGCTATCACCAGCTTTTTCCGTATGCACGTGCAAAAATGAATCCTTGATAGCTGGAAGCAGCAGTAGGGAAGCCCGCAGCTGTTTGAAACGCATTCCCCCATCTGGTGTCAGCTTCACAGTCTGGTGCCTCAGGAGACCTAGGACTGATGTGGGAACTGGAGGCGGGGGGAGCAAAGTAGATATAAAAGAAAATTAAAACAAAGTCAGGAAATTCTCTTGTAGTCAGAGGATTTTTCCCATTAAAATACAGCTCCTATGCGGCAAATCTGCATCATGGTGAAGCAGATGGTGCTGTGGTACGTATATTTCACAAAGTGGGAAGGAAGGAGAGAAAGTTCTGACAGCTGAAGGTACCAACCCATGCAGCTATTTCAGTACAAACCCTGCCGTTTGGATCTCACTAGACATATTGCCCATGAGAAGATGGAGAACAAACAAAAAACACTGCAGACACGCAAGAAGAATAGATACCACTTAAAACATGCTTGAGTAGGAGTTGTGTATGGGAATTATCGCTTTCCTTACTGCATCCAGTTCTTTTGAACCCAAAATTTCCTGTATGATTCAGTGGAGCATGGACATCTAAATATCTCTAAGCATCTTATCCCTGTTACCTAACACAGAATGTTTTTAAAGTCTTCTTCTGTGAGTGTCCCTAACAGTTAACTTCTAATTTCTTTCTGTGCTTTTGTATTTCTCTTGGAGCAAGATTATGGCTGTAGACAGTGGACATCAGCAATGCTCCTTCAGTTTTCTGTGCCGGCTCTTTAGATAAAGTCTGAGTCTTCCTTCTACTGCCACTTGTAAAATACATATCCCATTTCAGCCCTAGAGGGATGAATGCTTCATCTTTATTTATCGACAGACCCTTTTCAAGCAAATTTCAAGCACTGGGCATGAATACAAACACTATAATTTAAAAAACGGGGAAAGTCTTAATAAATTCTCCATACCCCAATAAAAAAATTCTTCCGCCATCCTTGTTTGAATATTTCTCTATCTCTATCACCAAAATCTGGGAAAATAAGTCAGCCTTTTGAACTGAGTAAAAGGAGCCTGTCCCTGAGGCTGCATATGAAAATGAAGCAGTGGGTAAGAATCAATCACATATTCCCAGAGACAAAAGGAACACAGGCTGCCTGCTTCATGCTATTCAGGGACCATAAAGCAGTCAGAAAACCAATTTACCTGGATTGCTTAAAGAAATCTGGAGTAGCCCAGAGCTGAGTTATCTCTATCATGCCTTTTAAAAGGCTTTACTTTTTAGGGTATATTAAGAGTACGGTCAAGGGAAGGTGTCAGGGTTGGATCTCTGCTGCACCTTTGAAATTCACCGTGGCTGTAACTAACCTCTTGAAGACTCACGGAACTGAGTGCGACTTGGGATCTGTTTTAAATTGTGCAGTCAGCTGTGTCCACAGTTAATTTTAGTGTTCAAGTAAGTCACAAAAAAAGGCCCCTGTAACCTCAGTTCCCCTCTCATCTCAGTTTTGTGACAAGCCTAGCTTGGCTGACCTAAGGATCTAGTCCAGAATGCAGCCCATAATGTTTTGAATACAAATGTAGCTGAAAGAAGTAAAAATGCAAGGAATTAAAATGTATAAATCAAATTTGTAGTCTCTTGCTTAATGCAAATTAAATAGTCTACAACAAAGACACGAAACAGCTGCTAAACCAAGTAAAAATTAATGAAGAAGAAAATTAAGACTGCTTTGTTGTTGGTTTTTATCAATTTGTGTTCAAATCTGAGAAAGATTTAGTAAGAATGCTGCCAGTTCGTAGCTAATTCAAAGTGATTCTAAATTGCTTAGCTTCTATTTATATTTTCCTTGCATATTTTGGAGTTCTTCATAAAAGTGCTAAGTTCGTGAGGCATTAATTTACCAGCAAATACTTTAGAAACATTTCCAAATATATCTTCACTCAGTACTGATGCAAAGTTATGCTGCTATTTAAATGAAAGAATACTTTAGATAGCAGCTTTGGCAGTCAGGATCATCGTCGGCTTTATCTGCCGGGCTTTCTTGGTGATATTTCAGTCATGCTCCAATTCTCAGTGAGTTCATCTCTGGAAACTGACAGGGAAAAATGTGTTTTGAATAATTATGATACAGAGGGCCTAACCAGGGAAACCTCAGAATAAATCAGTGGGAATTTCCGAGAGTGTGTCATGCCCTTAAGAAGTGGACTCAGAATCAAAATTGTGGGATTGTATTCCCACCAAGGTCCAAGGCAAAGATTCCCACTGACTTCAGTGGGATCAGACCTTCACTTTTCATTCACATTTCATTGTCACAGTCAGTATTGTAGTTTCTTCGTGAACCTTTTATATATTTGGATCACCTGGTAACTGTAGAACTACTGAGACCAAAATCACATCGTATTCCTATCAGCTTCTTTCCATTCCGCTTCCTTATGCCAGTTGCAGATTGTCTTTACATCAACATGTGAGCTCACTGTCAGAAAAATGTTTTACTTTTCACCTACAATGGCCAAATTTTTCTCGCTATTCTAGAATTGTATTAATTCAAGGTTCTGTAAGTTGATAGACTCCAGAATTTCCTTCTGAAATACATCCCTGGTTAAATTTTTGCATAAAACGAGCATTGGCATCTTTTCTTGATTGTGTGTATCACAGGATAGTTTGGCTCTGATATTAAAAGTAAATAAGAACGTGTAAACACTAATAGACGACACCCCTTAGTTTACTTGGGAAATTACGTTGGTTTTTGTTTTCTTGAAATAATGCTAGCTTCAGGTATAACTTACTCCAAATTATATTCTTGCAATCAGAAATTCGTAAGACAGGTCTGGAATTTCCATTCCCGTGTTATTTGTCTGTGTGCAGGTACCTGCATACATTTAACCTGCCCAATATATCCAGGATATATCCAGCTTCAGCTGCACAGCGACACAATGCTTCACTGTTGTGGTTCGGTGCACACTATTCCATAGCAGAATCTTATGTTTAAATAAAAGATGCCACGAAAACATGACTCCATTTTCCAGAAATCTCCCTGCATCCTGTGACTCTCATTCTCACTGATGCTAAGGTCGCTTTATGTTGCCAGGAAATAAACGAAAATCATCAGACTTTACACACAAAGATGTACTATAATGAGGAATGGGAATTGAGAATCATGGAAAATAGAAAAGAACAACTTGTGTGGAAAATTGCTATTTTCATTCCACATCTGCAAATGTTCCTCTTCAACGGAGATGCAAGATGAGCAAAATTCCTGTAATAAGATCTCTCATGGGTTTACCGGGGAGAAGGCAGAATTTACCTGCAATGTTTGACATTTGCTGCAACATAAAACTCTGGAAACAATATTAGAAAGTGTTGTTTATATCAACTGACATCGAAAGAAAGCATAAAAATAATTGGCAGAAAAACTAAAACTTTATTTACCTGTTATCAAAACTATTGTAGAAAGCAGTTTATGATATTGCTGTACTGTTATACCTCTGGAGACCTGTGTCTGTCACAGTCAAAGAACATCCTGAATATTCTAATTTTTTTTCTTTAAAACATCTGAAAAGAAAAGCATGAGAGATTTTACTGCATTGCAGTTTTATTCCTGACATGCAAGAATACAGTTTTACAGTTAGCATTGGTACTATTTTTTCTATTATGATTTTATATATTAACAGAGAAGGGAGATGGCTCTGTAGGCTTCTGTGAATATGTTGATATTTGAAAGGACTAACCTGCAGTATGCTACAACAGTGTGCAGTTCTGATTTATGCTAATAACACTGTTTGAATCTGAAAATCCTAAGAAGACTTTTCAAACAGGCAGCAGAATACAGTAAATAATAACGGAAGCATAATGCAACATTTTAGCATCCCTGGGAATATAATAAAATAAAAATTTTACAGATTTTGGTAGTATTTTTACAAGGAAAGTTCCATCAAACTAAATGATTCATATTAGTAAAATTGTCCAGTAAAGCTGATGACCCATTCAGTATCATAGAATCATAGAATCATAGAATGGTTTAGGTTGGAAAGGACCTTGAAGATCATCGAGTTCCAACCCCCCTGCCATAGGCAGGGACACCTCCCACCACACCAGGCTGCCCAAGGCCACGTCCAGCCTGGCCTTGAACACCTCCAGGGATGGGGCCTCAACAACCTCTCTGGGCAACCTGGGCCAGTGCCTCACCACCCTCACAGTGAAAAACTTCTTCCTAATGTTCAATCTAAACCTGCCCTCTTCCAGTTTGAAGCCATTCCCCCTCGTCCTATCACTCCATGCCCCAGTAAAAAGTCCTTCCCCAACTCTCCTGTAGGCCCTTTAGGGACTGGAAGGCCACAATAAGCTCTCCCCAGAGCCTTCTCTTCTCCAGGCTGAACAGCCCCAACTCTTTCAGCCTCTCCTCATAGGAGAGGTGCTCCAGCCCTGGAATCATCCTCGTGGCCCTCCTCTGGCCCCGCTCCAGCAGGTCCATGTCCTTCTTATGTTGGGGACTCCAGAGCTGTACGTAGTACTCCAGGTGGGGTCTCACAAGAGTGGAGTAGAGGGGCAGAATCACCTCCCTCGCCCTGCTGGCCACACTTCTGATCCAGCCCAGGATATGGTTGGCCTTCTGGGCTGCAATCGCACATTGCTGGCTCATGTTGAGGTTTCTCGTCAATCAGTATCATATCTTGATTCATATCTTCACTGTTCATCCTCATGGTCAAATGGTAGTAAATTCAGTTTACACATGGAGTAAACGAAATAATTGTTTATTGTTATTATTATTTAAGTTATCATTGTAAGCATCTTTACAAAATGAGGCTTCTTACAATCAAAACTCATTGTTTTTGTATTGTAAGCAAGAACTGATAATGCTAACAGTGTTGGAATTGTGCAGACTAGCAAAAAGTGAGTGCTTTTTCCAATATCTTATTCTGTATTTTAATTCTGGGTACCATGAAAATTGCCTATGAATGAAAGTTGTATGCTGCTTTTTTTCTCTTGCACCCCGAATTATTTCCGATTTTATTCCATATCAGGCAACGTATACCAAATTCCTGTGTACTATAACACTAAATAGATGATCAATACATGTTTATACTAGCAGATTATTTGCTTCTGTAGCCAACCAAATGCATGAAAACAAACTGTGCCTTGACAGCTTCATGCCACGTGTAAGCAGTAGGAGGAGCTGTTGAGCAAGAAATGTTTTTCCACATGTTCCGCTCCTTACATAGTGTGTCATTATCGCGTTTAGCGGTGAAGCTGACTCAGTGATCGCTTTTCATTCCTTTCACAAATGAACAAAAGTCAGAGGTCTCCCCCCCAACAAAACCAACATGGAATCTTTCAAAAACAACTGATATCCCAAAGATTTGTGACTTTTTTGTTATCGATTTCCAGCGTTTAAAAGAACGTGTTTGGATCTTAAAGTTGTGTTTCTCCCCTGGGGAGGTTTGCTAGAGGAAGCAGTGCAGAATGAAACCCTTAAGTGGGTTTTTGGCTCCCTCTGGCTCAGACCACTGGGCTGTCTCAATGTTGCTTTGAATTTTGTACTTCGTGGTAAATCGGTGTAGAACTTGTACCTAATACCTGGATTGTTAGCGTTTAATTAGTGGACGGTTCCATTTCAAGGGCTGAGTATTTACGTGGGTTACTTTGAGATGGCCCTGTGACGATGACAATTGCTGCCCCATTGCATCTGTTTAGCAGAACAAGACCTCGCCTGTACCCTACTGTTACATCTGCCTCCCCTTTAGAAAGGAAAACTTTAGACATTCTGCATCCGCAGAGCATTTCAGGTTCTATTTTCACAGCCGAGATGCTTTTGGAACCAACTCAAACTCTCTTGCAGTATAAAATATGCCTAATGCAATGGAAGATAGGCAACAATACTGGTGTTGCTAATGGACTACTCCAGGGTAGTACAGAGCATCTTCTGTTCCTGGGGGCAGGCAGCACAGAGAGGAGCCTGTACTTCTTTGGAGAAAGCTGTTGGACAGTGTACGGGTACCAGTCCTCGGCAACTGAAATAACAATGAGGAGATGCACGCTGGTGGCTGGAAGAATGATTTGTGCACTCTCTGGCTTGAAACCATGTTATTTCGCTTTGCAATCCCATAGTCTGAATGCAAATTGCCATCAGTGAAACACAGCTTTCATACAAGCCGCTGTGCCCTGACAGTACGTACACATTTATATTTCATTAAAATGAGTATTAAATAATGAATTAGTTGGCGGTAGCGAGCACTATTCTCCACATTTTTACATTTATTTTAACTTTCATTAAACATAAAATTAAATCAAATTAAAAGAAGCCATAATACAGTTGTTGTTAAAAACAAACACAGTCATTACAGAGCCAGTTTTGCTTAGCGGCCACATACGGCTTCCAGCCAGTACAGCGAAGAACTCAAAGGGGAGCTGCTGCAGCAGATACAGCAATAAGCCAGGGAGAAGAAATTAGCTCTCTAAGGGCACATGTACAAAGATAAATTGACTGTGCTGAGGGATCCGTGCTGCAATGCAAGTGTCCTGGGCACACTAAGACACAGTTTAGACAGAACAAAACTGAGGCTTTGTTTAACCTGAGAAGTTTTGCTAGAAAAGCTCTGTTCACAAAATGAGGACTCAGTTTGGCTGAAAAGCTTCAGGCGAGGCGTAGCTACGAAGTTCGTAGTAGCAAAAATATTATTTCATTGGTGCAAATTCTTTCAGCGTCTGTTTGTCACATTTCATCTCATGTTTTCAGGAATGATTTGTTACATTAGCTATTTAGTCAGCATCGTAAGCTACAGATGCTCTCTAGTCTGTGTTGTTACCGTATTACTGAACTCATGGGTGCATATTTTGGCCTTTCAGGTAAAGAGCGCACGGCTCAACGCAAGTGGATAGTGACAGACAGGAAGATAGAGGTAAGAGTTTCTTCAGGCCTCAAATGTACAACTTTGGATAGTCCTTTGAAATACTAATAAGGTATTACATACCTTAGATTTAAAGCAGTATCATCGTTACATACAACATCTGTCATTAACTTTCCTGGTTCTCAGAGTTGGATGTAAGAATGGGACACAAAATCATTAAATCATTAACTTTGGGTTAATGAGATTTGGGTTTATGTGATTTACTTAAGCTGATCTTTGTAAAAAACTAGCAAAACAATAGCTTATGTATGTTTACATACATACTATGTTAACAAAAGTCCTAAGGAAGTGGGAGTTGCTGGAAGACTTGGAAAGCACGTACCTGAACCCTCGGCCTTGGCTGAAAGGCAGCTTATTAGATTTTTCCACTCAAAATTTCAGACCAGTTTTGCAGTTTGCTAATTCATCTTCAACACCACTCTAACGTGTTTGACTATTATATCCGCTGTCATACTCTCTGAGGTTGGTTGACGAATTTTGTCAGTTTTCAGAGCCCCAGTCTGCCAGCTGGCTGGAAATCACTCCAGTTCCTTTGCAGCTCAGGCACTACGCTGAATTGTTTATATTCCGGCAAACTTCTGCTCACACAGTCACAGCTTGTAATTTTCATTGCTTATCAGTTAGCAGAAAAATGACGACTTACAGAAATGGGTCAGAGAAAGAGAATACACGTCTTGAACATTGGGTTGGGGTTTTTTCCATTAAAATGCTGTCTAGGAAAACTCTACTATCCGTTTAATAATTGAGAAATTCCTACTTTGGTTCCCTTTCACCTGTGAGCCCATGAATGTAACTGTTGACTGCTTGGTTACAGTCTTGTAAGATTATCCTCTAGAAGAATCCCAGCACTGTTTTGTTTCTCAGTTTCCCATGGTTTTTAGCAGAAGCAGGGGTGGCTGATAGGGTCACCCCGGCTTCTGAAATGCGGTCAGCTGCAGCCGAGTGGTTGCTGTCCCAGTACTCCCTAGTAAGAGCCCGGGCTGTCCGCAACAGATCATAGAATCACAGAATGGTTTGGGTTGGAAGGGACCTTGAAGATCATCGAGTTTCAGCCCCCTGCCCTGGGCATGGACACCTCCCACCAGCCCAGATTGCTCAGAGCCCCGTCCAACCTGGTCTTGAACACCTCCAGGGATGGGGCAGACACAGCTCCTCTGGGCAACCTGGGCCAGTGCCTCACTACCCTCACAGTCAAGAATTTCTCCCTAATATCTAATCTAAATCTTCCCTCTTCCAGTTTGAGCAGAGTAGAGGGACAGAATCACCTCCTTTGACCTCTTGACCTGCTGGCCATGCATGTTTTGATGTATCCCAGGATGTGGTTGGCCTTCTGTGCTGCAAGTGCACATTGCTGGCTCATGGTGAGCTTCTCATCAACCAACACCACCAAGTCCTTCTCCTTGGGGCTCTTCTTGATCCATTCTCCGCCCAGCCTGGATTTGTGCATGGGATTGCCCCGGCCAACATGCAGGACCCTGCACTTGGCCTGGTTGAACTTCATGAGGTTTACACAGGCCCACCTCTCCAGCCTGTCCAGGTCCCTCTGGATGGCATCCCTTCCCTCCAGCGTGATCACGCCACACCACTTGGTGTCATCGGCAAACTTGCTGAGGGTGCACTCCATCCCAACATCCACGTCGCCAACAAAGATGTTAAACAGCACTGGTCCCAGTACCGCCCCTGAGGAATGCCACTCGTTATTCCTCTCCACTTGGACACTGAGCTGTGAATCGTGACTCTTTGACCACGACCATCCAGCCAGCTCCTTACCCACCGAGTGGGCCACCCCTCAGATCCATGTCTCACCAGTTTAGAGAGAGGGACGTCGAGCACTTTGCACAAGTCCAGGTAGACGATGTCGGTTACCCACCAAACGGGGCTGCGCTGCCATGTCTGTTCCGCTTCACCCCCATCCCCTGGAGACTCCTATCTCCCTCCGGGAGACTACAACTCCCACAATCCTTCGCGCCTCCCCGCCACCCCGCGCCGGCGCTTCCTCCCGCGCAAAGGCCGCCGGGACTTGTAGTCTGTCGGCGGGGGCCGGGCGAGGAGGCGGCGGCGGCGGCGCTCCGCCCCGGGGGAGGGACGGCGCAAGGCGTGGGGGGACACGGGAGACAGGTACCCGCGGGCGGCCCTGCCAGGCACCTCCTCGCTGCGGCCGGCCGTTGGCTCCGCGACCCGGCGGGGCGAGCTGCGAGAGCGGCGGAGCGCGGCGGCCTCCCGCGGGGCCCGCAAGGCGGAGCAGCGGCCTAGGGGCGCCCGCGGCGGGCTCGGGCTCTGAGGGGCGGGAGGGGAGGGGAGTGGGGGGGGGAGCCGCACCGGTGGAGCCTTCCTCGCCGGGCCCGGCCCGCTCCTCGCCGCTCCCCCGCGGGAGGGACGGGGCCGGTGCGGCGGTGAGCGGAGCGGCCGCCCCCCACCCACCCCATCCCGCCCCGAGGCCGGCGCCGGGAGGAGGAGGAGGAGGAGGAGGAGAAGGAGGAGGGAGCGGCGGGGCGCGGGAGTCGGCGCTGCCCGCCCGCCGGCTGCGCCCCAGCGGAGCATGCACTGACTGGCTGCCTCGGCTCGGAGCCTTCCCTGGCGCCGGGGTGCGCGTTGCATGGTGCGGGGATACACGGTCTCGATAATAAATGATAGAGGATACAATGACTTTGCTGTCTCTGCTGGGTCGGATCATGCGTTACTTCTTGCTTAGACCGGAGACCCTGTTCTTGCTGTGCATCAGCCTGGCCCTGTGGAGTTATTTCTTCCACACGGATGAGGTGAAAACCATTGTTAAGTCCAGCAGGGATGCGGTGAAGATGGTGAAGGGCAAGGTGGCCGAGATCATGCAGAATGACAGGCTCGGGGGGCTAGACGTGCTGGACGCTGAGTTCTCCAAGACCTGGGAGTTCAAGAGCCACAACGTGGCTGTCTACTCCATCCAAGGCCGGAGGGATCACATGGAGGACAGGTTCGAAGTAATCACTGACCTGGTGAACAAGACTCACCCCTCCATCTTCGGGATATTTGATGGGCACGGAGGAGAGGCAAGTGCTCAGCTGGAAAAAAAAAAAAAACCTAAACCAAAAAAAAAGGGGGTGGTGGGGGGGGATGGTTAGAGGGCAAGGAATGGACATGGTCTCGCCCACCAGGTTTGTGCGGTTATCTTGAGACATTGTTTGGGGGGGGTCGTTCCTTGGTTCTTGAGGTGGGGGGAGGGAGTCTCTAAATAGGGATTGAGAGATACTCCATTCCTTTTATCTGTCATTTCCCCGACCACGATCGGCGCGGTATAAATGTGTTTATACCCCCTCTGCCCTTTACAGTAGTAAAGGTTTAATTGAAGTAAAAGCCGTTGGAGGTGGCTCTTACGTGCATGGCATAACGATGATGAGCACAAACTCCCTGGAGGCATCTTTTGTTACAGCGAAGTGTGGTGTGATCTGATTTTGGCACAGAGCTGGTCTCCCCCTCCTGTCAGGAGCTGTGCTCATCGGCAGTGGTTAGAGAGGAGTCCTCTTAAAGGCAGGCATGTGTGCAGCCTTAAATCTGGTGTGCGTAAAACATGTCTTCGCAGTAATTCACTCTCAAGTGAGGACCAGCGAGTTGCTGAGAATGAGTATCGTGTTTGTGAATTGCATGTAGTTTTTAAGTCATTACAACTGTGCTGTCATACTTGTCTCCTCCCTAGTGGAAAGCCAGGAAAACTGTCATTTTGAAACTTTCTGGTGTTTAACCTCTTTAACTTTTTTAGGCGGGTGATTTCCTTTAGGTTGTGCAATGTAATTAGTATTACAGTTTGATGGGGTGCTTCGCTTATTACAGATGCAAATGTTGAAACTATAGCTTCCTCTTCCTTTAGGTTTGTGGTGCTGCCACGTAGCTTTTCGTGTAGCACAAAGCACGTGTTTCATAACTGTGGAAAAGGACAAATAATTTGTCCTTGTGTGACAAATTAGCTCTAGCCAACCATTGTGCTGGGTATGAGATGACCTTATGGGTTTTGCTGGGATGATGGAAGCTGGAGAGAAATGGTAAAGTTTTTCATGTAAGGTCTCCTGCCGAGGAGCGGTAAGGCAGCAAGAGAGCTTGGGTGTTCCTCCAGCTGCTTTCACAGATCAAGTAGTCAAAGTCCATCCTAGAAAAGCATCGGCAGAGTGACCAGACACTGATGGAGCACAAGGGTGGCAGCTGCTGCTCCTCTAAACCTGTAAGTGCTGCCTGAAAAACCCAGGCCTCAGGCACATAGTCAGAAAGCTGCTCTTCTGCTGCCTGCACGGTTGTAAAGGGAGTTGGTTGCCTGTGCTACCACTGTCTCGCGGTGTCTAACGTTCTGCCCCCTTTAAAATAATGCAAATAGTTTGTATATTGGAAATTGTCAGCTTCATAAAAAATTCTGGTTGTGATTGAACCCTGTTTTCCTTTTAATGTCTGAATTAAATTGGGGCACAGCCGTGCCAGCTCTTACTGGCATACTTGTGCCAGTTCACTATCCCTTGGCCTTCGAGGAATACAGATAGAAATGTATATGTATCGCAAACTGGTACACATCTGAAGGGATATTAGCTCTGATCACTGTATTTGGTACATCTCTTGTTTTCTGGGGCTTTGGACAGAAGGTGCCTGTGGTCTGTCTTCTGCCTTCTTCCCCTTTGTTTAAACTGACAGTTTTCCATGTCTGAACTGATCAGCCAAAACAAGTTTGCAGGAATATCTGTGTCATGTTTTTAAACAGTATTCTGAGATTGTTACGGATGGAGTTATGATATACACGCTTAGACTGTGGCATTGTGAAAGGGGGGTCTTATTTCTTTCTTTAATTTTGTATCATATATGTATCTTGCCCTATACTTGATTGGAAACTCAGCATATTAAAAAATCCAAAACTAACACAGAGAATAGCTAAATGACAAGAATGTGCCCTATATTTTTTTTTTTGGTTGTTTGTTTTGTTGTGGATCTTGGAATTACATCCATAAGATATATTAATGGATTTCCACTGGATCTGTGGAAAGATCATTTGTCTTTTGTATTCTGATTCCTCAGAACTTGCTTTAATTGATTCAGTGACAAAGTATGAGGCTTTGATATGAGGCCTGTCATTTTGAAAGGTTTAGCACATCTCTCTCCAAATCTTACTAAAGTTAATATTTTTAAAATTTATGTATTTAGTATCTCTTATTTGTCTTTCTAATGAAATCCCCACATGTTCTTAGTGGCCTTTACTCCTACAAAAATAGGTGCCTAATCATTAAGGACATAACTAGTTTCTAGCTTTAGATTTTATGTACAACTGATGAGAAGAGCACGAACTGTGTGCTGTGCGTAGAGCAAAAAATAAATTATGAAAAAATAGGTATTAATCTAAGCAGGTTTTGTAGTTTCGAGTAGAAAAGAGGGGAGGGAAAAGAAATAGCAAAAATTAATGCTCTTATTTAATCTGAAGTACATAATACTAAATTTCAGGCCTCTATTTGAAATGGTTTTCTGGATGTCTTATTTTATTTTTATTTTTTAAAAAAGATAAATGACTCTGTGGAGCACTCTATCTACATATGTAGCAAAGCCTTTGTAAAGATTACATTTTCCATATGGGCTGCCGTTAAGTTTCTTTGTGTATTTAAAGAACAAAGAACTGCTAATCTCTGTAGTTACATGTGAAACAAACTGTTCTATATGGGGAAAAACTCTTTTTCCCAAACAGACAATACCACAAATGAGATGCTAGATTAATTCTTTCCAGCTATATACAAGGGAGTGTGTCTCCATTAATGACTTCCTGCCATATCATGTTGAAGTGGAAGGATAGAGAAGTGTGATTCAAGTAATATGAATTACTGTGTAATGCTAATTTATGAAGATTTCTGGGTTTTGCTTAAGTCTTGCCAACATTTTGCATAAATTCTACTTTCCTGATATGTCATTTCCTCTTCCATCTTATAATTTTAGCCTGAATAGGTTGGCAACCATTTACTTAAATTTTGTGGCTGGCTTGATGAGAATGCAATGTGCAAAAATAATTATTAATGCTCTGTGTTACAACTGAGAGTCTGGTGTGCTGCTGCAATTACTTGTTTAAGGCAGTAATATTTTAGAGATAAAGTGCGGTACATGGTGTGTAGTGCAGTCTTCCTTTTATAAAAAGTTAGTTTGTTTCTTGAGGATTGAATAATAATAATAATAATGCAGAACAGGTAGAGGGCAAAGAAGTAGACTTAGGAAGAATGAAGAAAAGTTTTCTGCCTGTTGTTTCACTGAATGACTTTGGCCAAAGGAGTCTTCAAGGTGATCGAACTTAGTCAAAAAAGAAGAGAAGAAAGTATTTGTCTGTTCTGTCATCAGCTTCTTTATAAGGCTTAAAGATGGCTTGACTGCGCCCCCCCCCCCTTCCTTTTTTTTTTTCCTCTCTCTTCTCCCTTTTTCCTTTATTTAGAGGTTTTGGGGCTGTCTAGGCTGGAAGATTGAGAAGTGGCAAACTACATAAAGAATAAAATAACAAAAAATGAGCTTGAAAGCTGAGCAAAGGAAAGGATGGATGCTTAATCAGAATGATTTATCTATTTTATCTAGCATTTACTAAAGGGTTCTTTTCTCAAATATTTAAGGTTTAAGCATTCGGTTTAATGAGATCTCAGTGTTAGACAAGAACAAAGTAGCTCAGCTACCATCTGCAGTTTTATGGTTATGGCTATGTCGCATATCATTGTTTTTTCCTAACCCTATGAGGTGAAGACTTTAAAAATAATGATAGTAATAGATAGTACCTTATATCCTGCCTGTGCATGTTTGCAGTCGTAAACCGATGTGGATAACGGCGGTGACAAATTAAAAGCTCAGTAACTGTCTCATAAAAAATGTCTTGCTCTTTTTATTTCTCTTAGCCTTCTTAAATAGGAACATGGCAAAGCTCGTTCCTTATGATCTGTAGGTGTGGATAAGAGCATTTACCTGATATAATTGTTTTTTGGAGTTGCTGATATAGTGTTGCAGTATGTGAAATACACCTTTTTATTTTTATTTGTAGTGTAGGGAGAGATTGGGGAGCTTAAATGTGAAAGGAGGGAATTTGCTGTATAAATGGCTCGTGTTTGTAACCCCATACAGAATCACTTAATGCTTTGTGTGCCACAGGACCTTCAAATCAGTAGCACGAACTGTTGGCAGAAGTCTCTGGTTACTGATTAACTTACAAAGACAAAAAAAAAAAGTGAAAGGTCAGAAGATAATGGTGAGAGTCCTAACTAGCGTTGTCTGAGACTATGGAAACTGAATGCTGAGGTAAGGCAGGGAGAAGGGGGCACCCTGCCAGCTGTGTTTAAATGAGCCTGCTGTGCATTTAAAATACAGGTACTTGAAAGCATGATTTATTCCTCCCTGATTCATTGGGGTGAACTTGCTGTCGTCTTCAGGCCCCTCGCAACAAACAAGTTGCCGAGAGGTTACACTGGGAAGGGACCTTCTGAAATGCCGCGTACCATGGTAATAGCTCGTGTGTGTGTTCTCCTCCTTTAAGGAAAATGAGATGACTTCAGTGAAGGCAAAGGGGTAAACTACTGTAAATTTACCAAACACATGAGGATATCAGCAGAGCAGCTGTAAATCATACTGTCAGAACAGGACATAGTATCTGTACGCTTGTGTTCATACCAGTTAACATGATTTTTTTTATCCCTTTACAAGCTGAAGACCTGAACTCATCTGAGTGTAGGCTGTGCTATGATGATGGGCATCTTTTCAGGCATTGACAGGAGGAAATTTATTCCATTTAATTGGAGATGATAGTTGACAGTTGGAAGATAATGTTTGCCTTCCACCAAATATGAACTAATGGCCTAATAATTTTGTTTTGGTGATCTTTGGATTTTTTCTTTTTTCTTAGTTTCTGATCCTAATAGCAGAAGGTGTTTACGCTGTGTTGAAAGACGAGAAAGCTAACAGTTTTGATTTTTTTTCAAAATTTATCCAGATCTACTAATTCTAATTCAAAACCTGTTCCTCTGATACCGAACTAGTTAAGCAAACTTAGTGATGAAAGTTTATCTATCACACTTTTGAGTTTTGAGTAAGGATTAATGGCTTGGGATATTATAAACTAGAAGAATAAATCAAGCAACAGTTTTGAGTTTTTATGGATGTGATAGCCTCGTTGTAAGGTGAAGTCTTTGAGGCTTTGCAGTTTTTAAAAAGAAACTGCTGGAATGGTTTTCCTTTTATAGTAATTTCATTCAGTTTCTAATCTAGAATTCTCTGCAAAGTGCCTAAATGTTTGAATAAATATTTACATAGGTGAGGTCATGTTGATATGCAAGTCTCAAATCTGCTTATAAATTCCAGGAGAGGCCTAAAATATAAGCCAAAATGATATATAGGAACATTTCTGTCACTTTGTTTAGTTTATCCAAGTTTTGATTCTTGGATATCATGTTACAGGGTTATGATTTTCGCTCTGCAAAACCATGCTTATTTGATTTTTAGGTCTACACTATATGCTCATTTGCTCTACAAAACTGTGATTTAAAATTGATTAAAATAGTGTGAAAATATGTAATTGGAAGTAGGAACTCTTATCGCTGCTATACACAGCTGTATCACTGGGTGTAGAATTGTGTCTTTTTCAATTTTTATAAAAATCAAAAAGTCAATTAATTTTAAATGTAGTCTGCCAGCTTAGCTTGGATCGGCGCTTCCATGTTTGGGCACACAGGCAGCCGACTGATTGCCACTGGGTTAATTAAATCAATTTTGATTCTTAGATGCTTTCAGGTTATGAAAGTCATTTAAGTTTCTCCATGAACTTGAGTAACTCGGACCACTCCATAGGAAGTGTTTGTGTGCGTGCTCTTGCTGCGTGGTCGATGCTCAGCAGCTTACCCGTCCCCGTAGATGGGGCGAATATTTCACAGCTCCCGAACAGGAATGTTCAGACCGCGGTTGTTAGAGTGCCTGACGCTTTTTAACTTGATACCCTGAGGTAGCGCTCCTGGGGCCACGTCCTTAGATACATAAGCAATCTCTAAAGACAGATCAAGGCTCAGAAATGAGCAACATCTTAAATTCCTTAAAAATGTGCTGATTTGTGCTACTGATACTGCTTACCGCGTGACGTAGGCAATGCTGAAGGCTTGTTAGCTGGTGCTGCTTAACCCGGTGTCCAGCCTGGATCTATAATAAACAAATTTAAAGATGGTTTTGGGGCAGTAGGATTTTGATCGATTCCATTCGGCAGGTCAGGAACTTGGACATTTTTGTGTTTGATAATGTGAGAGAAAGAAAATTTGTATTCTTCTGTCATGTGGGGTTAGTTAACACAGCAGATTGCTCTAGCTCTGTCTTGAATGTCATGCATTCAGTAGCTCTGTTGGACCAGAGTAGTATTTCTCCTTCCTCCCTCTTGTTGGAGATCCAAATATTTATGGTGTAAATTGTTCCTTAGAACTGAGTTTTGGCTTCAGGCAGTTTCAATTTTTAAACAATCTCCTGGCATGTGGATGCTTTGTTTTGCTGCTGTCTAGTTTTTGCTGGGGGCTGCAATCCTCTACAGCAGTCTTGGCCCTGTAGGAAGGCCCCATACTAGTTTCTGGGTTCCCATATACTGGATCCAGCGCCTCTAAATTTCCCCTTGCTCTCAGGACCCTTCAGCCCTACCCCCCTTTACCTGGCCTGGCTAGCGTGCTTCCTTAGCATGTAGGTATTGCCTTCACAGGAGTGAAACTACGGGCAGTGCTGCACCTTTCCCTCATCCCCAGGAGACTCTTTGGAAACGCTGACCTCTTCAGAAATGGTCATGCGTGAGATTGGTCGAGTTTTGTGGCCCAGAGAGGCAATCCAAAGGTACCTGGCACTAACATTTCTTGGGTCTTGAGGCTCAGGACTTGCTCTTTGCTGTAAGCACAGCATAGATACTGACAAATTTAGAAAAAGGAACAAAATGCTTATGTACTGCTTCCGTAGTGCCCTTTGGTTTGAATCTATGCCCTTGAAAGGAGAGTTCCCAAAACTAATTTAAGGGCGGCAGCTGCTATAATTATGCACAGAAAGTCATATGCCTCTAGCTCCACTTCTTCACTGTAGTATTTGTTAAAACCTAAAAGTTTAAGTGAGCTCATCCACCCTTTGGACCGTACTGCCTCCTCTGTGCCCCAGCAAAGCAAGCCTCCTCACCCACACGCCCGTGTCCCCCGCTGTGCAGGCGATTTTGTGACCATGCTTTTGTACCTGAGCATCCCATGAACCTTACACCTCCCTCCATGCAGGGGATGCTGTACCTCAACAAGCTGTGCTCTGTTTGCCCATGGGTCTTTGCCACCGGGTAGGTCCCCGCGTGTGCTGGGACCCCCGCGGACCCCGGAGGAGCGGTACGGGGTGGCAGGAGCTGCCTTGGCTGGGGCGCTCAGCTCATCTCGGGCGGGATGCCAAAGACGAGCAGCAATATGAGCTGTTGCTGCTCATACCGTGTGGCACATCCGCGCTGATTAAAATGATCTGCATATTCCTAGCGGTGTGCGTGCGTGCATGCCCCAGTTTGTAAACCTCTGTGACAAGTTCAGGAATGTACGCCCTGTGCCATCGCCTTCTGAAATAGGGAGTAAGTATGAGCGAGGCGCTTTTTTCTTTAAAACAGCTTTTGTAACTACAAGTTCCCTTCGGCTGCTGACTTCCTAGTCAGGTTCACGTTATCATCGAGTTCACCAATTTTGAGTCTGTTACTAGATACCAGTCCAGCTGGACAGACCAGTTTCTCTGGCTCACGGCCAGCCCAAGAGATCTTCCATGCAAAAGAGGATCATGAAGATTTAATGACCCTTTGTCTTTATTAGCCCTGTAGAGTTTCAGTTCACCCTAAAGGTAATAAGACAACAAAGACGACAGATAAGGCAAGTCCAAAAGGAAGTTTCCATCTGGACAAAGATGGACATAGAGACCGCTTGTGATCTCTGGGCTGCTATAAGTTGTGTGCAGATTCAGGAGTTGCAACAAGTTGGAGTTTCTTTCTTTTGGGCTGTTTGCATGCTTTTACTCCTGTTTATCTAGTGTTAAACACTTCAGCTAGTGTTTTTATTAAAGCAGTTTAAAACTTACTGCCAAATTTAGAGATTTCATTTGAAAGAAGCACAGCTTTAAAAAAACGTAGATTTTATTGCAGTTTACAAGAAAAAAGGTTTGCAGATGCCAGAATACTAATAAATAGTCAAGTCAGGATAAGTAGGGGAGACTGGTGAGTGTGTAAATTGTAGTTTAAAGAACTGCCCGTTTATGCCATCGGGCCTGATACTTAGATGGCAAAGCTGTTCCTGATCTGGTGTAAGTGATCTATCGTGATCACATTCAAGAAACAAAAAGGACGGAAAGTACTTCTTAAGACTAGGTTTTCACATCTAGAGTAATTTGCAGGCTGTAAAATAATCTGAATGGAAAAATCTACCTTTCTTTCTACTCTTGTAGAAAAGTTACTCCAGGAAGGTAGCTGTGGGTGGGTAGGCATGGCACTGAGCCGGGACAGGGGCTCAGGCTTCGGGGAGAGCAGCGTCCGAGTTGACCGGTGATGGAGCGAAGCGGACGAGGGGAGAGGCAGAAGCATCGTTCTTTCGGTCGGGTGCCATAACGAACTTCTGAGAGCTGCGTGGCAGCACGGAGTACCACTCCTACTGCTGCTGATACAAATTGATTATGATGCTGAAACATTGCCGGCTCTCATCATCTCCGACCTTGTCTGATTCACAGCTGTGTGAGCAGCTGACATCTCCAGCCAGACAATCAAAGTACGTGTTTTAACTGCTAAACCACAATGCAATTATCCATAGCACGTCATGTCGGCAAACCTCAAAGCTCCCCTGGAGAAATGAACATTTATTTGCATTTACTTTCAGTGCTAAAATGTTATCCCTTGCAAATTTTCTCATTGTCATAAATGTTGAAAAAGCCTATTTTTTTCAAAATCCCCTTCAGGGGTAAACATTTGATTTTTATTAAGTTCTGTTATAATAGCTGAAACTGTCATACAGCACTGCTTTCAATCAATACGCTTTTTAATGTAATAAATCTCTTTACTTTTTCATTCTCTACCAGATAGAAAACTGCTGGAGGGCATGAAACAATTCTTCTGATAAGTGAAAGTGC
This sequence comes from Anarhynchus alexandrinus, assembly GCA_008711295.1. NCBI lineage: Eukaryota > Metazoa > Chordata > Aves > Charadriiformes > Charadriidae > Anarhynchus > Anarhynchus alexandrinus. The sequence continues at coordinate 161,170 of VUYV01000394.1, forward strand.
GTGGCCCATAGTATAGTTCTGTGGTGTGCCACGGCTCACTTGCACTTCTTTAAACTTGCTTTTTAAATGGGAACATGATTTATTTGCAGGTAGTCTACACATGGGCTGCACCTCAGAATTACTTGAACTTTCCCTGAAATGTGTGTTTCCTCCAAACACATGCTGAAGCTGAGCTATTGAAATATCTTCTTGTGATCAGCATTAAATAAAATGCCGATCCGAGGCTGTGTGCTTCAGGAATGGAAACTTAAGTGTGGGAGCAGGAGGAAGGGGAGGACGAAACACGCTTGTCGTCTTCATTTTCTTAATGTTCATAGCCCTGAGCTTTCATCTACTTTCCTGCATTTGAGTGTGAATGTGTTTCTTCTAATTTTTCTAGTTGGTGTTTTTAATCACCTAGGTCTTTTTAAAGCTATCCAGGACACTATGTAGGATAGTGAAGGTGCTTTTAATATTATTTTTTTTTTAATCTGACGTATATGCGATGTGGTTACAGTGGGTTTATTTCTGGTGAGAAGCAGGGAAGTTGGACAAGAGTCTGGATGATCCCACTGAACAAAATTGGTATATTCATTAGAGGTTAGCTCCTGATCATCCTAAATTCGGCTTTCTATTGGTATGGAAGAAAAGGGAAATCATGCAGGGAGAAGTAGGAACATAACCACAAAGTAGGTAAAACCAGTCTCTGACAAGCAGCAATGCTGGGAAGCAGACTGAATCTTATTTCCCCAAAGTGATGTTAACTGGGAGATACCAAACTGACCAAAGTCAGTGGGATTACAGTACATCTAGATGGTTGTGTTATAACTCATTCTCCTGTAATTGAGATTGAACAAGATTTTGTTGGCCTGTGGTAATGATCGCTTGGTACTGGGGTCGTGATGCTCAGCGCACCTGATCGCGCTGACGCGAGGACTCAGCCCCCGTGGGTCTGTCTGTGGGCAGGATGCTGCTGGGATTCCCGTCGGAGAGAGGTGAAGGCGAGTTGCCCCATGCTGCATACTTGCTGGTCAGGTGTTGGAGATACAGTTAACTCTGAAGCGTGACAAGGAAACTAATTTTTTTAGCAACTGCTTCAAAAAAAGCTGTTGCTACCCTTTCTGTCCATGTAATTGCAAGCATCCAGTGTTCCTACCAGAATAACATGGCAGAGGGACTCCGATGCAGGAAGAGGGTGAGGGAGATGAGAAGTGGAGCTTGGGACTTGAAGATGAGGATGTGAATAGAGGAGAAAAGGTAGAGTAGTGTGGTTTTTGCATCGTAGCTTGCCTTAATTTTAGATTGCTATAAGATTTGGACGTATTTAATAATATACTGTCTTAACAAGATCACCAGGCAGCCACAGGAAAACTACTATCAGTTTTAATGTACCATTGTTTATATACTGCCTGAGATCCCAAACTCGAGAGATGTATGTGTAAGGGTTATTCCTGTGGTTTGGGATGAATACTGTTTTATCTCTCTGCGTGTTTGAGAGGAACGGAGAAGCATGAGTGTGCGTTTTGGCAGCATTTCTTTATGGCTCTTGAAAGAGCACTAACAGTTTTGTAACTCTGGATGCTCTGAAAACTAAACTTTGCCCTCTTTGTTTCTACTGATGGACCCTGGTTTGCTGGCACGTATCGACAGTCCTTATTGCTCAGGACTTAGAGAACAAAATGTAGGACCAGCTGCCTGTTTCATAGTGCCAATTGGCATCGACACATCAGAGAAGAGCTCCAAGCAGCCCCTCTTCTTGCTTATGTTTCATGCATAAATAGTAATGTGAGGCGCTACATTAATTTACAAAGAGATCAGTATGACAGACTTTGACTTTGCAAAATTTTTTTATGCTTTCATATAAAATACATCACATAAGTTTGACTTTTTTTAAAAGGGACTTGCTTTACAACTACTATTACAGTAGTGGTTTTGGAAGGCAAAGTAGAGTGATTGAATTCTCTGTGGATGAATGTTGCATAAAAGATTTGTAATCTTTGGCAATTAGAAAATTGTTGCTGAGGTTAATGGTGGTATTATTTTTAACTTTGAGGGCAGGAGCAATCTCCTGCCTCCGGGATGGAATTATTTCAATCAGTGCTTTAAATAAGCACTTTCTGTGATGGTTTAAATTGACAAACATTTAAATCATCAACCTGAATTCTTTTTTTGCTGTAGTATTTATTTTAGCAATTATGTATCCTCATATACTGATTCATGTTATTTTTATTTTGTATTATTTCTGAAAAGGACAATGGGATTTACTGTCAATCATTTGGTGGGGTTTTTTTTCCCCTGTTTTTGTGTGGATATTGTAACTGTAAATAAAAGCAGAACAAAAAACTAAATAGGAGGCCAAATAATTTATCTGCATTTGTTAGAAGTTACTGAATGATTTGGATCTAGAACTAATTGTATGCAACTTTTTCAGCCTCTGGAGGGTGAATTGATTTGAGACACGCTTCTGGGACTTGTGAGGTCGGTTTTGTGACGGGGGCCCTCTTGTCAAGCATCTCTTACTGAGACCCGGACTCTGTAGCCAGGTTGTCTGTGATGAGTTCAGGTACTGTCTCCTCAGACTCCAGTTACAACTCGAATTAGAGCGGGACAGACAAGAGTTAGAGGTTACTCTGCCTGGTCAGGCTAAGCTCTTCAATCAAGCTAAGCTCTTCAACGGGAGTGATGGTAAGACAGTCAGTAAGTTCAAAAACACCACATTTTTTTCCTGCTTAGGAGAACCTGCCATTCTGTAAGGTGTTCTTTGCTAGAGTATTGGTGTCCTCACCTAAATCTGCTCAAAGGCTCTGTCCTTGTGGCTCTGGTAGGAGAGGTGGTACCTTGATATTATCGGTTCAGTAACTGTATTTCTCTTTAACCTTCAGAGGCAAGTATGTGCCATTTCTAATCTGTTATTTTAATTAGTTATCTCACTGAGGTGACAGATTATATTCTCAGGCTCTGAGATATAAATTTTGTTAATAGTTTTATTTTTAAATAACGTGGGTTTTTTTTTTAAAAAAGCAACTTTTATCTAACTTAGCTGCCTCCTTGTAAAGACCAGTGCTAGTCTGCCTGGTGGTGACACATAGCAGCTGGAGACGGTAGCTGCGTACTAGGTCATGCTGCAGGTCTGCATGTGATGACTAGAAAAATACTCTGAGAAAATTAGAGCGTCTCTTGGGATGCGTTGGGTTTTGCACTCCACGCTTTCAGTTGCATGAGTTGGAGAGCTTGTATATTCTAAAGTGTTCGTGTAAACTTTGAAGACTGGCAATTGAGATAGCTGCTTCTAATAAACTATAAACAACATTATGATGCCATGGCAGAAGAGCCAAAAGAAAGTGTATCCAGCTGCATATTGGAATTAGTTGTTTCAAATGTAGGTTTTAAAAGCTTTTTTGGCATGTGGGTTGTGCATCTCTTATTAAGGAAAAACCTGACTGTGAAGAAAGATGAAAATCATGTTGATGATTAATATGAAAGGCCGTAACCTCAAACCTATTATAGTGAAGAGATATTTTTACTGGAATGTTTTGTTACGGAGTTTCCCAGCACTCCTAACTGATAGGAGAACTAAATACATTTTCAGTGACAAACGCTAATTGAGTTTTTTTTATGTACAAATTGAAAACTTAGCATTTTGTCTGTCACAGTGGTTTTAAGTCGACCTCACTGTGCTTCTGGTTCAAAGTATTTCAAAAGTGTGTCACGAAAACATATTATACCTCTGCGAACAGGTGTTTTCAGATCATTTTACAGGCTTAAATTTCTGCTTATGTCCCTTGGCTGATCTGATACAAGTCAGTAACACAACTGAAAATAGAACTTTATAGTCCCCCTCTCCTTCTCCAGGTGCAACTGCTCCTCTTTTTTTTCTCCATTGGACACCGACATCGTTAACTGTGTGCCTCCCGTTATTTAATTTAACACTATCGCCTACCTGCTGGGTTTTGCAGTCTTCAGTTTCATTTCTAAGTGTGGTTATCAAGAAAGTAACAGCACCTAAGACCCAGCAGCATCAATGCTTGTTTCACGTTGGTACCGTCAATCTTAGTGGTTGTCTCATGCCAAAATAAGGTTACTGACGTGTCCGTGTCACTGTGAGAAACCCTGATTTGAACCTGGGGCAAGCGCTGTGTTCGTCATATTTTTAAATGAATTCTTTCAGCATTTTGTTGTGAAACAGGTTTTTTGGTTTAAAAAGTGATCTGACTCACCAGGCCTGAGTGTGAGAAGATGACCAGCTGTTAGACGTGACATGACAAGGGTGAGGAGCACAGCTGGTTCCTCGTTAAGTGAACTCCCAGTGCGGGTGGCTGATTTGATAGCTGAAACTCACTGCGGATGCCACAAACTCATCACGCGCATGACCTGCGAGTCTGGCACTTCATCAGTCATTTCTGGAGCTGGAGGGGGTCGGCCTGGCTGTTTGAGGAGACCCAAGCACGTAACCAATTAACTGAATTAACCCCCGGAGCTTCCAGCCCTTCTCTGTGGTACTGTGAAGGGGGAGAAGCTGAACATAATCTCCATGCTCACCTGCTTCTCTGGAAGGGGGACTTGGTGTTCCCTTTTGTTGCCAACAAGAGTCTTTCAGTGTAGGGAGCTAATGGCGAGACTTGAAAACTTGGCATAATTTGTCCTCTCTTGAGCAACATAAAGGAGAGTCACTGCAAGCGATCTATTGCTTGCAATTTAGCTGCTGCAGGTGTTGCAGTGTGGGTTCCTGAGGCGGTACTCTTTCTCCTCTCTAATTTTCTGGTGTTGAGAGTTAAATAAATGCCCTGGAAGACTAAAATCTTCTGGAAGCTTTTGATCCAGGGGACCAGCTTCTAAGAGGCTGGGGACATGAACATGGCATCAGTGTGGAGGCTGGAAGTGACTATGGGTAATGTTTTCTGATTTAAATAAGGAAAGAGAAGTTAAATTAGGGAACATAGGGGGTTTTTATTCTTTTCATGAAAGTGCCCCAGAAGATCTAGTTAAGTGTTTTTGGTTTTGACTTTCAAAGTTACTTTAATAAAACATCTAAGACTGCCTGATCTTTCTTGAATTAAAGTGCTGTATTGCAAGAAAATTGCCCTTAGCAGTGAGGGGTGTTTCAAGGTGGAGAGGGATGAGTTTGGAACAATAAAAGAAAATTAAACGAATTAAAATGGGAGTGGGGTGTCTGTGTTTTACCATGCCTTTGTACGGCCACATGAGGAGAGGAAATCAAATGAAGAAAGTGGTGTATACCCCAGCTGAACAGGGATCTTACTCTTGCCTAAAGTTTATAGCTTAAACAACTCCACACCACAGGCATTATTTTTGTGCAGCAAGAATTAGTGAGATACTAAACAAAACAAAAAAGAGAGAGATGATGAGTGCTTAAAAAGAGCACTCATCAATGTAAATATTTTGTAGGGAGAAGTAGTTAGTGGTAGGAATGAGCTAATGCCCAGGCCCTGAGCTGCCAGAGAATCGAGATTCCCCGATAAACAGTTTCACAATGCATCACCGTCACCTTCTCTGCTTCAGCCGTTGAGCCGGAATACCCAGGAACTTACTCAAATATGAGAGTTCAAGACCCTGTCATTGAAACTGTCCTCATAGGAAGCAAATGAGTCAAAACACTCCAGGAAAGCTTTTTTTTTACTAACATATCTGTGCAGACGCCTGTGTCCTGGGGAGCACAGTTCCCATCGATGTACTTCAGGAGTTTGTGTGAGCACCTCTTTGCATCTGGATTTTGAAAGCTCTGGCCCGGATTCCCACGGGCATACGCAGGTTCAGAGATGCCCAGAGGGAACTCTAACAGTGGCGCAGCACTGGCAGCTCTGTGGTTTTTCCTCTAACTCTGGCTGCGGTGCTGTAGGTTGATAACTTAGAGAAGGATCTGGGTTGTTTCGGGAGTTATCAGTGTTCCCTGCGCTTCAGTACGAGGTCAGTGTTGCCTTGGCCTGTCCCAGTTGTGCAACCTTACTATTTCACATGTGATAATTTTCAATATTTGAGACCGTTTGAACCACTTGGAATTAGTAAACATGTTAAATGATCTCTTATTTGCATGAACTTGAAAAGAGCAGAGCGATTTTAAATTACAGCTGAATTCTGAAGGGACCAAAGTAAGGATGGGCTTAACTGCCTGGTGCATACGTCGCGTATCTGTGGGGCATGTGCCCCAAAGGGGAGGCGCGAGAGCAGGCTTTCTTAGCCCTGTCTTCCTCTTTCGTTAGCAGAATTTATAGCACTGGGGGGCATTATTTACAGCATAAAAAGAGCTTGACTTCTTAATTTATGAAAGAACAGAAACTGAAGATCTCATCCGTCCAAAGTGAAATTTGAGGGAAAGTTTAAAAAATAAAAGTGAAACAATCCAAGTCTTTTCCCTTCCTTTATCTGGAAAAACCAAATCAATTCATTTGTTTCTTAATTCATTCTGGTAAAGATAAGAATATCTGTTTAAGCCTGAAAACAGAGGTTGAAACAAGGATCAAGAGGGACCTGTACTGAATTGACTTATGGAAGTTGGCTTTGTTGTGCACCTGTGTGTGTGTGATAGTGATGGCCACCACTGCTCCTGCAGCTGGATAGCTCTTTCTTGAGGACCTTCTAATGAAAGCCACCACCAGCCCAGCCAGAAGCAGTGACAACACGAAAATATCGGGGGGGGGGCAGCTGTAAAGAGACGTTTCTGCATTTTCTTAGCTGTTCATCAGCTTCTTTTGTTGCCAGTTGTGTTGTTTCCAAAGCTCTGATAGAAGAGCTATCTGTTGTTTGGGACAAAGTGGAAAAGGAAAGATGACTACGCTGTGAGCACGATGCACAGGCTCTTAATATATTTATGTGCATCACGTATTCCCATGCTGGACTGAGAGGCGATATAAGAGTACAGCTGCAAAGTTCTGGGTATCAGTATCGCTCTCCTAATTGCGCTGCACCTTCATAATGTCCTTCAAGATTTGCAGAGAGCCAACTCCTGCTTTGCCATGTGAGTTCTTAAGAAGGAAAAAGAGCATCTTGTACAGAAACCTGAGGCTATAATGGATTTAACACTCATTTTAAATGTTTCTTAAGAAGAGGAGAAATAATTGCAGTAGGATGCACAATTGTATCAGGTTATGATAGTCTGGAGACGAAGGCATGCCTGTACCCGCGTCACTGCTGTGACTGCGGCGTGTGCAAGCTTGTCGGAACTAGCTTGAGTCCCACGAGTGGCGTAGCTGTTGCAGCACTCTTTGAGACTGAATAAAGATGTGTAAAGTTAGTCTGTGTGGGTCTCCATCTTACAACAGCCACGTGCTAGCAATATGCAAAGAAGCTATTTAAAATTAGCACTTCGGTACAGTAATATAGATTCTCTTCAGTATAAATATATCTTCTGCTGTCTCCACCAGACCTACTTAACTCCTCTTCGCTTTTCCCAACAACAAAGTTGAAATGTTTAACTACTTAAATGAAATATTTGTTAGCTATGGTGGGAGTTAATACTTGGTATCTGTGCATGAAACCAGATTGTTGTTCATTAGGCTGGAATTGGGATTTCGAGGTAGTAAGAGAAGATAAAAGTGCTGCTTCAGATTCTGCTATATGAGAGAATTTAGTACAAATTACTCATTCTATGGATGTTAGGTGCTGTTATTTTATATACAGCTTTTTAAGTATAGACTCATATCCTGTCTCAAAAACCAAATTCCAATCTGAACTTGACTGTCTGGATTTAGATGCTTTTGAAACATGAATAGGGAAGCTTGCAAAGCTCTATCCAGCACTATATCTGGATTTCATCAGAGTTAGTCATGCTTCTTTTCTTCTGGACAAGAAGTTCACATACATACTCATTTAATGAATCAAGCGTGGGGAGAAACATTCTGCGTGTTTGGTCATAGCACGTACATAAACAGTAAGAGGTCAGACTCCAAAACGTAACTGTTCTTTTTAAGTTGAAAGCAGATAATAACCGTAAAGGTTTCATACCCTGGAAGTATATTTAATAGAGGTTTATTAACAGCTAAGAGAGGTCTTATTTAAAGTCAAAGCTGTTACTGCATGGGTATATGTTTAAGATCAGTGACACTTTGCTTTAATTGCTTCTAGGTATACAACTTGCTTATGATCTCACTGTAGGAAGGAGATGGTTAGCCTATAATCCTTGCCATATCAGTGCAGACTGGACTGAACAAAGGAGGTGTTTAGAGAGTTTGTTGGAGTAACTTTTTGCTCCCCCTCATAACGGTTGCTTAAAACTGCCCTAAAAGTGAAGTTCATACATTTTTTAAATTGTCCATACAGTAAAAACTGTAGATTTATATTGGCTGAACAATTCATTGCTCCCTGGTTGTAATCCTGATGTGACTGCTGCCTTTCCCACTGCCGATTAAAGTTCTCAAGACTTCTTTAGTTGCAAGGCATTCATCTAGATGAAATGGAAGCAGAACTTTGAGACCAAAAAAGAAATGATTTAGTGTGTGGAAAGAGATGGGGAAGAGCAAAAAGAGGATAAGAACTGCAGCGTTGTGCAGCTGTATCAAATTCATTTCTGCTTTTTGTTAGGATGTCCAGGACTAGTAGTCTGTCCTCTCGTGATTCTCCCAGATGGTGTTTTCAGTCCTTGTTTGGCTGACTGAAGATGACTGGAATGGCAACTATTTATTATGTCAGGGGAACGCCTTGGGTGGACAGCGGTCTCGCTCTGCGGGAACTTGTTCAAACACTGTTGAACTAATGTGTGCTAATATAGGAAAACAGAGGCCATGAAACGCATGTAACATATGAGAAAGAACCCAATTAACAAAGTTTTATTCCATCAAAAAAAAAAAAAAGAGAAAAGGTGGAGGTTTCTTCAGCAAAACCTAAGAATACTTGAAGGAAACATTGTGATATTTCACCGACTGAAAAAGGGCAAGAGGTCTCACTGAATATTTGATATTTGAAGGCTACAGCTGCTCATTGACAAAATTTATCAGAGCCAAATGTTGGGAATGGAGAAGTCAAGATAGACTGTCTAGCAGACGAAGAAGAATCTGTGAACGTTATTGGTGTTTAGGTCTCTATTAGTCAAGAAGGTCTTGAAGATTTGTTATTTTAAATTGTTCCAAGTGAAAAAATAGGAGATGTTTTTTTAGTATCTCTGTAAAGCTGTGTTAGCATGTCAGAAGCTGAGCATTTGCTGTGTATATTATATCTGCCATTGAAATGAAGTGGTGGTATACAGAAACTAGTTTCACTAATTCTTTCATTGTGGTAACCACATTTTGCTTTCAAAATATTTTGAGTATCTATTATAAACATGATCCTTTAAAATATTTTTTGTATTTATTATTGGATTTATTGGTCCAGTCTTAAATTAATCCCATCTTAATGTATGACTTCTCTTTAGAGAAATAATGCAGTTTGAAAATCTGGATGTAGTCATACTCATGCTCTGTGATTATTTGATCTTCCTCAATCCTGTAAGGCTTTAGTGTGGTTTTGAAGTAATGACCATCCCGTGGTAAATATTGATTGCAGTAGTGTCCTCCAGAGTTCAGTGCACATTTTCTTTTTGAAAAATTAATTTTGAAAAACTGACTCTTGATTCTTTACATATTGAGGGAAGGTAGAAAAAAAGAAAATTTTGCCATATTATAAAGGCTGTTAATCTCTAATCAATACAGGTTTTCAGTCTGAATTTGATTCTTATTTATTGTGCCAAAATCATGCAGCAGTATACTTCTGGTTGGAAGACTCTTCTATGCTGAAGATGAGACTATTTCTTTAATTTATCAACTGACCAGCTGTGTTGCGAGAAACATCTTATTAGGAGATCGAGATATTGAAATACACTTTTTGGGAATGACCATTACAATTATGATGCAAACTGAAGGATACTTGCTAGCAGAGCAAGTCTGTCTGGGAAAAGAAATTTATATTGTTTGAATTGATCTTATTTTTTTCACAGAAGCAAAACCAGAAGTTGAAACAGAACTCATCTGTAATTTGACAATATTTTGACTGGACACCAGCAGTTTTCTTTGACGTTAAGCAGTTCAGTAAAGGAGAAGAAAGAATAGTCTTGCTATTCCAATAGGCCTCAAAATATTATCTGTAGCTACAACAGAGAAAAAGGAACTGATAAGTGTAGTATAATTACTTTAAAATTATCTAATTTGTCCTGTGACACAAACACCTGTTTATTTGCAAAATCTATAAATCTATTGGGTGACTGAGCAGGAAAAAGGCATTTTAAGACAGAGGTCAAACGCTGAAGTTCAAGCTGTTATAAAAAGACTTTTGCACATGGAAAATCTCCAGTCAGTGGGCAGAGCTGGCAGGGAGTTGATAAATCTTTGCGGGAGTGGTCACTGCTATGAATTCCCAGCTGTGTAGTTACTCTGGCCTCCCAGTACAACGCTGACTTCCAAACACCTATAAATGTGCTATTTTTTTCACGCGTGCTTTTTCATTTGCATATTTTCCAGTTTGAGATTTTCTGTAGCTGTGTAAGGTGCCTGCAGCAGGATGTGTCTGGGATGCGGTCTGTTGCAAGCCGCTCTTGCCTGCCCGAGTTAATGTGGTATTATTCCCCATCTGCTTTTTTTGCTTTCTCCGACATAAAAAGCTCGCACTGAAGTGTACAGCCCTCATCTCCTGTTTGTAATCGGGAGAAAATGTATTACGATATTCTAGGAACGCTTAACTCCATACAGTGTCTTGGATACGTGTGGACACATTCAAGCGATGCTCACAAGTAACCGCCCCCTTGGACTGCCTTCAAGGAAGAACATTTTCTTTCTTTGTGATGGATTAAGACCCAGCTGGTACTCTGAAATACATGTGAAATTAAATATATATTTCTTCCAAGGCAGGAGTTTGTATATCTAAACAAATATTTTCCAAGAAATGGTCCTTGTTTTGTCTTACCAGAAAGGCCACAATTATTTTACCACAAACGGCACAAGTAAATGCAACCTAATTCTTTCTCCGTGACAAAGCCCCTGTGCCTGCAATAATCCTTCTCCTGCTGTTCAGTTAGAGATGCAGTGTCTGGAGAGAGGGAACATCCTAACTAAGATGCTGATTAAATGTCTAAGTGTTAGAAGAAATTTAGTTATCAGTCAGCTTTCTTAGGTCATGTGTCTAAAAGATTTAGTCTACTAGTCAGCAAGATGAGGAATATATGTCATATTTGTATTTATACACAAATATGTATTTATACACAAACACGCATGCACACGCACTTGCTCACAAGTGAAGTCCTGGTCTTTAAATGCAGAAATGAAAACCCTTAGTGTGATATGGGGCTTAAAACCTTCATGTAAGACTTAACGCAGGAAAAATTAACAATAGCCCATTTAGATTTCACGCTAAATTCAGATGCCATTGTGGCAAGAATGAAATAGAGGGAAGTCCAAAATGCAAACAGCTATTCCACTGAAGCCTGGAGGGCAACAAAAAGGTTCAAGAGGCACAATGGGAAATTTTCTTTGATTTAGCAGTTTTTGGCCCCGTTAACAAGTTACTAACAAACAGAATTGATCTCTGTGGATCAAAGCTTCGTGAAAATGTTATTTTAACAAGTGCACTTAAAATGTTTAACAGGTTCTGATTAGTCCTATGGATTGGGAGATTTTTTTAAGAAAACCTGAAGAAATGGTTCGAGAGTTACATATTTCTGGCTGATCAGAAACTCTGCAGTAGACTGTTGGCCTTTTAGAGATGCAGATGTGGCTAACAGGCAGATGTGGCAGCACTCAGCATGAGAGAGCGGCGCCAGCCTGGTGCAGAGAGATCTGCATCCTTTGCCTTTTAGGTGGTCCTGGTGTTCTCTGCCTTTGAGAAACACCCCCCTTTATACCAGTAGAAAGAAAAATGCCCTAATAGTTCTGAATTTTTGTGTTAAAACATTTGCCTCAAATCTTTAGAAAACCTTTAATACGGTAAATAGATGTATTTTGGTGGCTCTTTTAGTGGAGTGTGTTGTCCTGTCTTTAAAAAGAAGAAAAAACCAATTACGGTAGAACATTTCAGTTACTGGACGCAGCGTAAAAAGCACTAATCTGCAGTGAATAATACCGTCTAAAGTTAGACCAGGTATCATCAGGAAATTTGCCATACGTATAGCTTCCCGCTTTGGATTTAGAGTCACAGAGCAGGTTTCTTTCCAAGCTCATCAAAAATAGCTCTGAGCAGTCTTCCACAGACTGTAGGCTGTATTTTCTTAAGGTTCATCTATATGCAGAGGTTCCGGTAGATTGACATTTAATTTGTTTGCACTAAATTACTTCGCATCAACATAAAGGTCTTAAAAATCTTCCAGCGCAGGGTGTCCTGTTTCACCCTGTATCGGCCCTTTTAACTGCCGTAGCTGCCTTCTGCCTACCCTGCTTGGTTTTTTTTCTTCTTCTGGAGGCTCAAAACGCTGCAGTTAGAAGTTTTCTGCCTCACTGTTAGATCAACTTTCTGGGGACTTTGCTTCCTCTACAGCTTCACTGTGCTAAAAAAAATTTAAAAAAATAAAAAAAGAGGGGCATTCCTAATTCCACAGTCCCCCCTGGGTACTGTCCTAATAAAAACCCAGCGCCTTGTCAGCCGACCGCCTTGAAATGAGGTGGGTTTTTTATCCAGCCGGGTTGGCGATGCCTCTCTAAGCCGAAAGACGCGTGTTTTTGTGGGGTTTGCTTTTGTTGTTTGTAGCCTGCTGTATCACAGCAAACAAACAAGCACGCGAAATAAAACCCCGCGGAGCTTCTCCACCGAGGTGAGAGTACTTTTTCTAACAAGCTGTGCGTTCTTTCCAGTGGAATTAGCTAAAGCCAACCAACTAGTTCAAAGCTACCGCCCGGTGCTCGCTGAGATCCCACCTCAGGTCAGTGCATTACTGGGGCTCCCTCCACCAGTTGCAGGTCCCCTCCTCGGTCACAGCACCCATCTGTGCTGCTGCTCACAGCTGCGTCGCTCCAACGTTAAAAAAAAATACACTCATTTACTCCAGCAGGATGACTGAGACTGCAAAGGTGGTTTTTACTTCTCGCCGAGGCGCACGTGTCGCAGCTCATCCGCTCAACAGTGAGTTGCTTGGCAGAAGTAACCAGGATGTGGGTTCGGGGTGTCGAGCTGGCGTGAAAGCGGCCGTTTCCCCTCGCTGCTGCCCCGGCTTTGCCTTCCTCCTGCCCTGACACTTGACTGACTGGCAAGAGCCGCTTCAGGAAGCTAAATGGGCAGGACCTGGGGTTTTTCCCGCTGGTATCTACAGGCGTGAGCAGACCCCGGAGCCCGCGGGAAGGGAGGAGAGGGGACACAGGGCAGGGACCACCGCTTAGTTGGGCTTCAGTGCACAGACATTGTTGTTCCCCACACTTGGTTTTTTTTGTGTAAACATGACATAAAACCCCCTGTTTTTCCTTGCAAGGGCAGTGCCTCAGGTTAGGCTCCTTGGGGCAATCTGCAAGTATTTCTGTGACTCATTCTCTGCTGTTTCCTACTCACACCCCCCAGTCTTTCCGTGTGGCTTTTACCCCTGTGTCTCATTAGAAATATTTTTCCTATTCCGTTTCAGACCCTTCACTGCCTCTGAAGATTAGCTTTGCTCCTTTGGCCTTGGTGTCACAAGTAGTCACTGCTGACCTCTCGCCGTATTCTTTTTTCTTTGTACGTCTAGTTTTGGACATTAAACTGCTTGTGGTTTGGAGTCAGTCTGGGAAGCTATGGGAGAAGTAATTGACTCTTTAGAAACGTCACAGAGGTGTGGGAGACTGGCACTGCTGCTTTTCCACGTGGTTTTTTTAAACTACAGCAGTAGAAGCCAGCCGTAGTTCATGCCTTGCGAAAGGGTATATTTTGTGGGAAGAAGGCAGGAGAGGTAATTAAGGTGGCGTTTGAGTGCACGGGTTTGCGCCTGCATCCATTGTGCTGGGGTACAATGAATTACTTGTCTCTGATATGATAAACTGTTATTGCAGATTTAAAAGTGCTTCATAATACGCGAGGCATAGTAGAGACGGAGCAAATCTCCCCACAGGCTATATTAATATTCATTACAGAGTTAACAGCATTACAGCGCTCCAAAACAGACATAATATATAGAGAAGAAACTTTGTGGGTGTTGAATCTGAGGACTCTCTGATCTAAAAGTAGCTGCTGCACTTTTGGAGCTGAAGAATCTTGGCAGCAGGAGTAACAGCACTTCTCTCCTTCCAGCCATTAGAAGGCGAGTAAAATATAGCATTGCAAAGCCTTTATATTTTGAGCTCCATAAATTCAGTTGGAAAAGATACACAGGTCTCTTGGCACGGGCTCGAGGCAACCTGTCGCGAAACCCATAGAAACTCAAGTGATGTGCCATAACCCGGCAGTTCTGGAGTCTCTTAAAACCGGCTTGCAGAACGTCTTCTCTATGAAATACCTCCCTCAATGGCTGTGTGTCTCCCGTGTTAAACTAAATCTTACATATTGAAACCGCTGCTCCGGTTGGAAGAAAGCTGTTCTCTTGTTTATGCATCTTTGAATTTATACAGCATTCTTAATGTTGACAAATGGTCTATGCTTAGCGATGGTCTTGCGAAGTCAGCAGTAGCCTTTTACAGACAGAAGGTGGCTAAAGCAGAGCAGCGTGTTCCTAGAAAAACTGTGTTCTCTAGAAGAGAAAAGGGACTGTGTCCACACCAGTGGTTGGAATGGGAGTTACTGGGGTTATCGAGCTCTGTGCAGCAGAGGATGCGGGAGCTTAGACGGTGTTTCTTCTGTGCTGGGCCACTGCATATCTGGTTCAGCTCTAAAGCAAGGTGATGGTGATAAACTCCCAAATAATCCACAAATAAAATCTGTGCCATATTATTCCATCATTTTTACATGATCTAGTTGCAAAATACATAGTATCCCATACTGTATATAGATACTACTCCTTTTTTTTGTTTACCTGGATGTGATATTGCTGTAACTTTAGTTAGGAGTCAAAGCAAGAGCTCAGGTGCCGCCTTCGTTTGAGCCAATGCTTAACATACCAGTAAATTACAATCTTACTGAAATTATACATTATTACCTTTGTTTAGTAAGCTTTCCTTCTCTTGGCTTCATTGATTGCATTTCACAGGTTCTCAGTATTATGGTTTATTTTCATTTTGTAATTGAAAATGTCTGTGATTCCAAATGAGCTTTCATGCATCTTGACCTGTTTGGCATCATCTCAGCCATATTTATTAATTTTTAATTCCTTTAATGTAAAAGCAGGCATTCCATGTGATGGTTTTTATGTGTTTTCTCTTCAGTATAGCAAAGATTAGAGAGAAAAGTCAAAGATTATCTAATAATAGCTGTACGTTTTATAAATAAGGCCTTAAACACTGCGTTTTCTTGTCGTAATACAGGTGGGTTAATTAGTTTTACTCCTCTATGGCAAAGGGAACCAAGGGGTAGGTGGCAATCAGCTCCGATCTGATGAGTTTCAGACCCAAGGGCATCAAGCTATTCAAGGATTGGTTTGGGGGTTGTTTATTTTTAAATTGAGTAATTGTCTAGGCTGGGTCTTTGTAAGGTGTATTTGTGCCTGTTTAAGTGTGGGGAATGTGGTCGGCCTCTTCAGTGGAGTCAGTCTGAGTTATGGGGATGAGCAGAGGTAATTTAGTAACCGATACTAAAGATTCCTGATTGCTTCAGAACGATGGCTAAAATCAGGCAGAGCAAAATAAAAGGGAAGTAATTCAAATTTAAAAAAATAATAATTTAAAAAAAAAAGACAGGCAATGCACCTAAGGTGATTCTATTTGTAAATTATATGGTACTTCCATGGAGGAAAATACAGGCTGTTCTTAATTTGTGCTTTAATAATGTGTTTAAATGGAAGTTAAAAAAAACCTAAGTTCACAAACGGGCTGAAGAGGAACCATGTTTGCAAATTACTTTTAAAATACTGTTTACTGTAGCGTAAGATGAGCGTTCATCTTGCTGTCTGCCAGGCTTCAAATCGCAGGGGCAATTACGATAGGAGAAATTTCCCTCTTTTTGTTGACGGCCTCAGGCTGTTGTTAGCGACGGTTGCGGCATCCCAGAGCAGCGGCATCCCAGAGCAACGGCGTTTGGGTCAAGATTAAGATTTACGTCTCCGTAAAAGTGCTTGCCTGTTTGGCAGGGTCAGTTCAAAACTCAGCCAGGAAAAGAAATGCTTCACATCTAACAAGTTTACTTGAAAATCATCATGAGTTACATAAATAATATTGTTTTAAAGTTTTCCTCCAGATATCTTAAGAGAAGTGTGGTTGCTAATCCTGCCAGACATGGCAAAAGTGTATGATGAAAAGCTTATAAACAGTTCAGCAGATGGATTTCTTAACACGCTACGTTATTCCCACTTCGGAGCGCAGTATTTGCTGGGTTTGTTTATCTGCCTCATCCGCACTCCAAAAAGTCTCTTTTAAGACAGTGCTGACAATTTTAAACCAGCGATGACATTGATGCATCAAGTTTTGGAGGCTAAAGTTTTTTCTCCAAGATAGATTGCACGGTCTATCTACATTGTAAATATTTAGCTCAGGGAGCATGCTAGATCCAGCACAGATCACTGCCAGACCGCAAATAAACACGTGTTAATTTAACTTTGAAGGGGAAAAAAGTCACTTATTATGTTTATAAAAATAAAGGTGAATATCTCTTCTCACTTTGTTTTAAAAAAAACCCTTGAAGACAGACATGCCTGTAACAAAGCATACATAGGAGTGTCGCTTTATCACCATTTTAATTTGTAGAAGAGCTTGTGGGAATAGCAGGGAACACAATAAAAATGACTTTGTACTCCCATCTGTTGAGTACCAGCCACAAAAGAGGTGTCTTTGTGTTCAGTCCGTGTTGTATGACATAAGGCAGTCAAGCTGTTAGCGAGGGAGAAATAGATAAACAACTTGATAAGAACCCCTGTACATGCTGAAAACGGCTTCAGATGACAAATTTGAGGGGTAAACATTATAAATGCTTTACAGTTATAAAGACAAAGAGAGATTTTAAATTAGAATTGCTGTTTTCTTGGGATTCATTCAGCATGATATGAAGCCAACGTTTTGGAGAGGTTAAGATAACAGATAATGAGCCTCTAATTTTACAATTGATTCCCTGCAAAATCAATTACACTTCGAAGTACACCATTCTAGAAATAATAGCGTGGTTTTATTATTGTAGTTTTACAAGTTTTCTTTCCAGAGCCTAAAGAAACTTTTTTTTTTTTTCCTTCTGTATAAACCTTCTGGGAACATAATCTTGCTTTTAATAGGTTGCTTGTCAATAAGGATTGTAATATGTTGTAAGCATATCGTTTTGTAAAGAATTTGGAGAGCGAGGGATTAAACCACGTTGCTAGAGCACCAGTAACAAAATAGAGACTGTAGGCATAGGAACTGAATTACATTTATGAAAACTGTTTTAATAGTTTAAAAATCCTGGGTGCTATAAATGTATACGAAAATTTCAGTAGAGAAGAAACTGTTTCTAGTGCTGTATTTAGATATAGGTATTTTTGATCCAGTTGCTGCTGTAGTATGGGTGGAGCATGCTGTCCTCTGGAAGACGTAAAAGTCCTAATGCTTGGAATTTAAATACTCATTTGATATGACAGCCTGGTGGCTTTTCCAGGTCTCCTTGGAGCTACAGCATTGCCGTGCTGGGGAACAGCTTAAAACAAAGCCCTGACCTGATACAAGCTCATTCTTCTGGAAGAGCTAAGACAGTCAAACTTGAGTGTTGCCCCTTATGGGCTTATCTTGTCCCATCCCAACACTATCTAAAATAATTTTGTGATGTGTTTGCGTCATTAGATTGGGTCTGTGTGTGCCAGGTAGGTAAGTGCCAATACTACTGGAGCACCTGGAGAGTTGTCCAAAGGCACGAGTAGTCCTTGGAAACACTTGTTGGGCTCTTTTATTTTGACACTGTTCTATCACACATGAGTCAACCATAATCCATAGTCTTTAGCCTTTGTGTCTCAACAGACATTCAGGTACTCCTGGCGTTTCAAAGCACACTTCCAGGGATCTCATTTCCTGCCTAGGAGTCCCTCTGAAGTTGATATTTATGATGGAGCTGCCTGTTTTCTGGTGTGTAGGGTTGTCCCCACAAACTCTCTCTACTTTAAATAGAGGGATACTGAAAATAGTTACTATCTACCAACATGAGATCTACCAATCTCTTTTCAGCTAGCTTTTCTTCATCATTGTAGTCCTTTCTGTGGCCAGGTTTTGGTACTATAGTTTTTATGGCAAAGACTTATATTCAATTTCAGTATTCTCATTCATGGTTTTATGCAATTTTTGCAAATTATTGCATCCTTGCCAGCATCTTTCTTCCTAAAACTTCAGGCACTCGGATATTCTTTGTAGCTATCTCTTATCTTGTGACTCGAATTGACCTGCAGTTTAGACCTCCCGGTGCTTTTACCTCTCGTCTTTTCCTGTGCCTAGGTTGTCTTCCTCCTTTTTCATAGTTCTTTTTCAGCACTGTTTTGGGTTTTTTTTGCTTAATCTTTCTCTCCCGATGTCCTGTGAAGCTGTCCTCTTGGCCCTATTTTTTCTTCTTTTACAGCTAAAGGTAAAATGTGCAGATTTCACCCTCTGTTCTCTCTGAGCTAAGGTGTCAGTGTTCATGGCCAAGTCCTGATCATCTGTCACTGTTACTATTATAATTTCCTTGACTGACAGTCTATATATCTGAGGGCTAAATTTTGCAACACCTTGACACACTCATCAATTTCCTCAGACTAGGTGTGTTTTGTCATTTTTGCGGTGGTGTTTCCCAGACAGTTAATAAGTACGACTGCTTCAAACTAAATAATGAGGTACTTTCTCCGGTCCATTCCCAGTCATTAACACAATCTTGGCTCCACTGTTTTTCCAGACGCGTTGTTAATGCTGAGCTCTACGACTCTGATTGAGCTCCTAAGACTGTCGGTCTTGAATCTGTGCTCAGATACGGCTCGTGTCTTGTATGTGGTACTCTCCTGCTTTTCTTTTCCATCTGGGAAAGAGTCCTGGATTCCCATTGCCATGTTCTTATCTCTGTGTAGTATTTCTACGCAAACTGGGAGGAGATTTTCTGGTTTTATTAAAGTGAATTGTCTTCTGCGATTTTACAGGATGAGTATGCAGCCTTACAGAGGAGCTTAACGCAGTTTTAGAGAGCATGGTTTGATATAGAAATAGGTACTAACAGTAATAAAATATTTTTTAAAAGCCACGGTAAAACATATTGAAATATTTTGCTTTTTTTGTCAGCTTTGCACATTAACTTCTCACTGTTGTAGCAACATCTGACTGTGCTTATCGAGTCCTGATTTATTCCTTTGCTGGAAAAGTCATTGTTCATTGCCTGGCTAGATTTACTATACTAGTTTATCACTTAGTAATACAAATGTGAAACACAGTTGGGGGGTGTTGGTGGTAAAAAGTGTAGTTAAATTTGTTATATGTAATGCCAAATGAATAAATTCCTTGTTTTGTAGGTATTTGTAAAGTTCTCTGCGTATAGGTCATCTACTTGTGCTGTACATTCTGCTGTTTCATGTTCAACAGTTCTCACATGGGAAGAGAGTGAGGGATTCTCGTGCAGTGCTTTGACACTTTGTGGATTTCTAATTAGATCACCCAGATAGAGTCATCAGCTGTGAGTAGTGCTCTGCTAATTTGATGAAGTTCTGGGCCCACAGTTAGTTGAACAAATATATCTTTTTGCAGAAACCACAGGAGCTTCCCCAGTAGGCAGCAGTTGTGCTTGTGTGCAGTGAGTAAAAGGAAAGCAAGCAAAGAACAATGCATTATGTGTGCGAAACAAAAAATAGCAAAAAACCAAAATCCGCCTGCCTTGCGTGGCGTCTTCATAGAAGGCAATTGTTCTTGCAAAGCTTTTGCTCTCTTCGCCTCCTTATTTTGTTGCTGGAATGTCAGCCCACTCAGAGGCAGGCTTGGCTGTTTTGACAGAAGAGCTTTTTATTTAATTATTAGTATTCAGAAATGGGCTTTGGTTGTTAGATACCTTGTTTAAAAACTGGTTTTTATGTAGGTATTTAGAGGAGAGGGGAGTAAATTAATCTTAGCATCAACTTTTGTTTGCAGAGTAACTCAGACCAGTGGTATGTTTTAGTTACATCCCCATACAGTCTTACACCATCTGGTGAGCTTTGAGCATATAGTGACGTATTTGCAGTGTTTCAGAACTGGGAGAAAAATAAATATTTAAATATTCAGCCAGTGCCAGATAACTGTAGCGCATTTCCCACCCCTGAGCCAACCCTGCGACTCCTTTCATCAGATCTGCCTGTCTCCCTCTTGCAGATCTGTGTTCTGGGGATCAGCATCTCTCACAGTAACATCCAGCATCTTCCAGTGCTTTTGCTGGTGTTCGATCATTTGAATTCAGAAAGAGTCTAATACAAGCCCAATGAATTCACTAGATTAGGCCCTAATCATTTCAAGACAGATGGGCACAAATTAGATATCACAGGGTTGAGGACCATGTAAGTATCTAGCTAAATGGTTAATGATACAAAATATTAAAAACTAGCTCTCCCACAGGCAGTAAAATATGAGGTGCAGAAAACTACTGAGTGATATTTAATGGCAATGTGAGCGGCTTCAGGATGTGAAGAGCAAACACGTTTGGGGTTATATGGTGAAATAAAGCTCCATAATAAGTACAAGGCTTTATTCCCAATCTGGGAGTGAATCCTTTCATGACGTTTCACTTGGATGTGGGTCCTTTTTATTTAGAGAATATAAAATCCTTTGCCTGTGATGTAGGCAGTTCCCTAGGAACCGCTAGAAATTTGAAATAAATGATCACAGGACCATGTCGTTCTCAACAATTGTATCAATTTCAGCTTTTCTTTCTTAACAAGGTCTATCCTGTGAGCACAAAACACTTCGTGTTTAACTCTCGTCTCAAAGCTAAAAGCCGTGCAATCGTAGTTGGGTAGCTTCTGAAGGGCATCAGCGTGGATTAGCGAGGCAGTCTCTGTCTTTGCCGTTCCCTGTTGATTAATGAAAATCTACATTTCCTCCCGACATGCTTGTTCCTGCTGAAATGTTATGTTGTTTTTATATTTACATATCAACTAATTTCCTTTCATTCTATCAAACTGAAGGAATTACTGTCTGGGAATAAATACTCCCCGATAACATTAACATTAAATCAATATAATTATTTAATTAATTAAATATTATGTATTGTCCAAAGTTTTTCTTTATGTAATCTTACAAACAAATAACATAAACATACTGCCCCCTTCATTTCTTTGTGTTTCTGTTAAACAGTCTCTCTGGCTGTTGAGAATATGGCAATACTTTGCAAAAAAAGAACAGTTTGGAGAAGTCCTTCTCTTAAAAGGCAATTCCTCAGCTCTGCAGGTGCAGGAGTATAACTTTCAGTTGGTAACAAGCTCCAAAATAAATTACATCATATAAACATATAAAACACAACATTAGGCTAAAAGTTTGCCTATGCGTAGTAAATCTAATACAAGGCTGCGCGTGGCCTTTCCCAAATTGACGCCTCTTGTAATTATACTTCTTCCCACTTATTTTAAAAGGTGTAGGATTTCAACCTCTTCAACATGTTTAAAGTTTCCAAATGTTACTGTGAGTGTGGGCTCCTCTTGGGAGGACTCTGAAACCGTCTCAAGTGTTTTCTAACCTGCCGTGTGAAGGCAGGAGAGCTTTTAACGCATTCCTTCAGAGCTGACACATGTGGTGGAGCGTGGTGGAAGGTCGACTTCACGCAGGTGAGCAAACTGAGTCTGAAAGCCCGGGGTGCACGACTGCAGCATCTCGGGGCTTTTACAGTTACGTCACTATTCCTACTTCCGTTTGCCTTGATCTTAAAACATTTACTGTGATGATTAAACAGCAAAGTTTGTATTTGTTCAGGACCGTGTTACGTTTAAGAGAAGTACACAAAATAATTTTGCAGAATGAAGAATTGGATTATTTTAAGAAAATACACTGATTTACAATGATGTTACATGGGGTATTTCCCCCAAATAAATTGATTCTTAGGTTAACTTTACAAGCCTGTTACTAGTGCCTTTATGGAATACACCAGAGAGGCAGACTGGCTCAGTAATTACATCACCAGCCGGCCTCTTCTCCACTGCAGAGTTCCTCTGTGACCTTGAGTAATTATTTAACTTTTGTGTGCTTCATTTCCCCATCTGTGAAGCAGAGAGGCAAAACTCTTCCTAGCATTCCAAATGTCTGAATACAAACACACCAAACATCGTGAGGCCTGTGGGTACTACAGTCTGGGTTAAAACAGGGGCACTGTTGATCACAAAAATACGTACCTTTTAAACAAACAATTTTTTCAGTGAATAATCCAAAATAAGGTTTGTTTTTGTGTAGTTAAGTGTACAATTGGTCTCATTAGACCCAATGAAGTTGATTTCAGTGTCAACTTGGAAGTTTGTTTTCCTGTGGGGACACTTGGTTTTGGGCTGCTGAACTGAAACTGTATTAATTTTTCCATGAAAGCAGTTGGAGATATTCTTCTTAATGCATGTCAAGTGTTCAGGGGCTGGAGGGAGCTGTAACTTCGAATTTGGCTTCTCGGTACCTTTTCAGGTGTTAATACCTGTGTTGCTGAGTGGTTTGTACTGGGGGTTGCATGTGTTTCCATAAGTAACTGGGGAGTGGTTTAAAAAGATGAATTGATGTTGTTAACTACAGCCAAATCTAGTGACAAATGAGTGCACAATAAATTTTCTGTTGCCTTTTTTTTTTTTGGAAGCTATGTTTATTAACTACTTCGAAGCAAGTATGTTCCCCAGCAGGTATGGTGAACATAAAGCTAGACCATGGAACACATAAATTAGTGACAAAATATTTTAGGTATTTATACGGCCTGCTGCTAGTCATTTTCTGAGATTTTCATGAAGTGATTGTATGCCTAATTTACTTTAAGTTAAACAGGATTGAGGCACTTGGGCACTGCAAGTTTCTGCCAGTCACTGATCTGTGTCTTTTAGAACCTGAAAACTTAAAACTGTCCGGCACTGCCTGATTTCCTTATTTAGTGCCTCATGTCAGAGCATTACAGGATCTAAAATTCCTCATCCCTTTCCTCGTAACACTAAATAACTTTTTCTTCCACGTAGAAATGAAGATTTTGAGAATAAACCGCTGCTTAGCAATGGCCTGGAAATTGTATGTGCACAAAGCAGTCCAGCTGGTCTGTTCTTCTACACTGGGGGAAGGATGAATAGCAAAGCTTTGGGGCTAATCGCAGATCCAGCCCATCGATGACAGTATTTGGTTCAAAACGCAGTTGTAAAAGGCCTTCTTGAGTTTTAATTTCATTTCTGAAATCCTCTGGCCTTTGCACCTTCCCATTCACTGCAGTGAAGTGTGATCGTACCCTACTGCTGTGGTGATCTTGGAGGACCTCAGAGAGGTATCTTTTAGATCCCTTTCGTAAATCAAAAGTGCATAAAAGTATTACACAATAACTGGTCTTCAGCAGGTTGTACAAAGGCTGAAATGGTCAATCAAGAATGAAGTTTTCTAAAACTATGAGCCATTAGAGCCATCTTTAATCCCATGTAATAACTCGTGATTAAAGAAATTTTGTATCACAAAATTAAAGTTCACGTGAAAGTCTTCATGTGGGATTGCAGTCCATCTTCGTCATTGTCCTGACAACAAATTAAGTGATATTGACACAGAAGTCTCATGTGAGTGAATTGTTATCACAAAATAAATATTAACTTCCCCCACCTGACTGTAATGAAGCGTCACCTTTTAAAAACACCTTTGAAACTTGGGGGAGTGTAGAGTAGAGGTGAGGCAGAGCAGGGACGGTGCAGCCTCTCCCCAGGGAGGGCCGGCTGGCTCGCGTGGCGTTCCCCACCGTGGCGTGGAGCGGAGCAGCGGCTGTCCCTCACCATCACCGTGGCGGCTGTACTCTCTCCCAAGTAGCTTAAGAATAATCCTAATGAATTTATAAAAAAAAGTACTGTGCAACGCAGTAGCTTTCATGATTTAAAATCTGGGTGGGTTTAATTTTTCGTGTGAGGGAATGCATATAAATAAGAAAAAATCCGCGTTGATTTGCATTGCATGCGATTTTTGGCTTGAATCGGGGACAGGCTGATGCGTGTTGCAAAGTGGCTGGTTTTACAATGACCGTACGCACAATTTATTTGGAAATGAAGGCCTAATTTCCGGCGCTTGCTGGCTTTCTCCCTGCGTGCCCTGCATTCGTGTCGCACAGCCCGCGGCGGCCGCGCGTCTCACCCGGCTCCGCAGCCCCTTTCGCATCTATTCTGGGAAGAGCCATCTATGTCACTGTGCACTTGGGGGGTGGCCCAGCCGAGTTTTCTGTCATTTCAAAAGAGGAAAGTAGGCTGTGCTGCAAATCCCTGAGGCGTGGGTACTGGGGAGGTGTCAGCATAACCTCCGCGGGCTCGGAATCGGGATCCTGCAGGATCGGGAACTTGTCTCGCACCGTTCTGGGTTACAGGCAGCAGGGCCAGGAGGCTGGCCAGGATTTGATCAGACAGCACGTTTTGGGACATATTATGTTTATCAGTGCTTTACCATATGCTCCTAAGTGGTCTTCGTGTACAATAGTAAGAAGAAAAATTGACAAAACATCCTCATGTCTAAGAAATATTACTTGTTTTCTACTGGTTTGAGGTTTATTGGGCAGATTTGCATGCAGGAGGTGTATTTAGCCTTCTCACCTTTCAAATTCAGAAAAATAGACCAGACCTTCCCAAGGTGTGTAGGGAGTGGTAATTGATAAGTGTTGCTTTTCTGCCAGAGAATTTGCCCAAACAGAAAAATAATAGTTTCAGATTTCAAAGAGGTACTTTAATGTTAAACCTACTGTATCACCTAAAGGATTCTAAATATGCCCATTTTAACTTATGTAGATCTGTGGAGGAGGGGACAAGCCCTGTTATGGCTTTAAATTTTGATTACGGTTTAATTGAGTCCTGAATAAATCTAGGTCAGCAGAAACGTTAGCAACTAAACCAACAGATTTTTTGGGTATTACAAAGCCATTTTTTGGATGCTAAGGCGAAACACCCAGGATGGGCGAGGGAAAGATTTTAATTTTGTTAGAAAAAGTACTGTCTCCTCTGTGGAGCAGGGGCAGCCGACTGAGGAGAATGAATTAGTCATGGTAGCTGGGTAACATCTCTAACTGTGGCATGCTATAATCTGTGGACACATATATATGCAAATATGAAAGCCATTAACTAGACAGTTTACAAGACTCCCATGTGTCCCACGGGCAGCCGTCTGTTTCAGAACTGTGACCCTGTTCCTTCATCCGGAGGACGGTTGTCCTGGTCCTGTCCTGGTAGTTACCTGCCAAGGTAGAAGATAAATGCTGGAGCGAGGTTGCCTCTACCTGCTGGAAATGGTGTGAGACATCCCACAACACATGTCCAAAGCTCAGCGTGAAAACCTGCTGCAGTTCTTCATTGTTCAGCTCTTTGCATATACGTTTCTTCCTTCTACTAATTCAGTGAGCTTTTTATACATTAGACCGTGCGCTAGCATTTGGGTATCATCTTTGATTGTGCACCTTGATGTGCTTTCCAATTAAATGTTTTTTTTGCATGTTAAGCATGCATTCGAAGCCCCTTTTAGCAGCACCCTTCTGCTCAACTTTGTGCTACGCAATTTTCAACGCCGCGTTCTGGGCTGCCGGCTGTGATCCGTGCCATACCGCTGCTCTCGCTCACCGACCCCGCTGCTCTCAGTTCCTCGGTCACTGCTCCACAACTGCTCGTGGCACTCCCAACTTCCTCGGTGCTGTTGTTGAGCTACAGTAATTACTCATATTGTTTTCATCTGTTTACTTTACCCAGTAAACGGCTAATTATTTACTATAGGATTCTCTGCCAGGGATAACTGAATACCCTGTAACTATATCAGAACAAACGTAAACCTTTCTCTTTACATCCTTTTGTCTTATAACAAAACCAGACATGCACAAGATAAATTCTTCTGATCCTGGATATGCAGCCAGAAAAGAGATTATGGATTAATATTGTTTGATCTGTCTGTAATCCATATCTTTGAATTTACGTGTGTTTTTATTAGGTACTCAAAAGCGATATTGAAGTGTATGATTATAGGGCAAGAGAAAAGAACATCAACAGCAGAACGGAATGAAGTTATTTCTCCTTTACCATCACCACCAGGAATTAATTATCAGAGCTGTGTATTCAAGGAGACACAGGTCCCGTTTTAGAACTGTTTCCCTGAAGAGCCCCAAATCCCAGCTGCCATCCTCCTCAGCATCATGTGCTTTCTCTCGCTTCCTTGATTTGTCTGTGCCATGTCCCAATTAGCTGCACATGTTTGATTTTATTATTGTGTGGCCTGAAATGGAGAGTGACTTATTTATTTATTTAGGGTCACACTTAACAACATCTTAACGAAAGTTTAGCAAGTTAAGTGCAACTTTTTGTAGGAAGAGCGGCAATTTTAAGTTTATGTGGGTTTTTGTTTCTATTTTTCAGGAGTTTTCAATTTTTTAAAAAGGATAAAAGCTTTAAAAACTTGTTTGACAGGAGCTGCTATAAATAAGTTCCAGAAGCAGCTGAAGTTCCAGCTTTAGGCCTGCTTTAGTTGTGTTCAGGGAGGTAAACATGCCGTTTTCCTTCACTTTGTACAAACAGCGTGGTAAATATAGTCTGTTTTAATTTGCCTGTCTTGATGAACGGCATTTCAGTTTTTCATTTACAAATTGCTAGGGCATAGCATGTCGAGTTGTTGGAATAATTGTGGCTTTCAGAAGAAAAGAATAAATGAAAAGAGAATGGCTTTTTAAGACTGTTATTATGCAAAGACTGTGGGAAGCAACATTACTGCTACAGTCCTTTTTGGTGCATCTATTGTATAAATGCTCACTATTCTTTAATTTGTTGCCTGTTGAATAATCTGACTTGTTAATGCGCACCGACAGCTTGAACGCTCGGTAGTACATCAGCCCCAAGAGAAGTCACCGCTTGTGACTTGGATATTGCTTTCTTAAATAAAAATACTCACTGAGTTTGGGGTTTTGTGTGCCATACCCAAAGACGTACGTTCCCCGGGAACCCCTGTGGTATATTTTTCAGCTGTTTACGTGTGGCATCAAGTGGCTGTCCCGCTGCTCCCATCGAGTCGGGTGCGTTTGCCTTGGGGCGCGTTTGCCTTGAGCTGCGTTGCGTGATGCAGCGCTGCACGACATTCATTCGTACTGTTTATAAACTGATATTCTTTGAGCCACGAAGTTCTGTTTCAAATGACATAGGCTAATGATTTTTTCTTTCTCTGTCCGACTTCACATGTAAGGAAGCAATTAAGCCTTTGGGCAATTAGCTGTCAATTAAAGCATGACTCTTCTTAAATTGCTTCTAAGTAACTGTGAGTTAAGTTCATCAAGATGAGAAATTCAGCAAGTAACAGCAGAGATTCATGTTAAAAAGGCTTTTGTTTCCATAGTGGTCAGCTTCTGTAAGACGAAATCAGTGTTATTAGCACTGCCTGGCACGAGTTTAAACCACCTCTCCAGCTTCATCAGCAGTAATTGCTATGATCAATATGCAATTATTGCAAGTAAAACAAGTTCCTAATTAACTTGGTGAATCAAGTAGGTGTCCAGGTTTATTTCTGTCCTGTTTAAATCAGTTTTTCAAGGATTCTTTGTCTGTCTTGTACTAAAACAATTATTTTATTTCATATTTATACATCTACAAAATGATATGGTCTGTATCTGGAATACGTATTTCCCTAGCTATTTTTTTAATGAAGTCTCTTAAAAAAATGTGTTTGCCCATGCTGCTTGGTGGGCAGACTGAAATACAAAAACGTTTTGGATGTCCTGCTTGAGACATCTAAAGCCCAAGAACATAGTGGCCTGAGATTTCATAGATTTTTTAATTTTATTTTTATTTCAATTGAAGTTGCGAATGCTTTGTATCTTCACAGATTAAGCTGTACTGTCTCAAGTTGACGATCTGCAAAATACAGATATCAAGAAGTCATCAAAGTCCCCTTCCAAAAACCCAGGCTCAGGTCCCACACCAGCCGTGTTGCAGGGGATTGATGGAGTCTGGGAGTGTAGGGAGGGTTGTGCCTCCGGGCTGCAGCTGCTGGGAGAGACTGCTTTGGGTGTATCTGCTGGCTTTGAGTGTATCTCCTCAAATGTGGGGTGCAGGTCGGGAGGCAGAGAGAGTCCCAGCTGTGCGGAGGTAGCCAGGGACCTGCAGGGTGGTTGCGATGGCTGTGGGGCCGGGAATGGCAGGGGCTTTGGTGGCCAACGTTGGACCTTGGGGCTGTGCGGGGCCGAGGGCAGCTCCATGGGGCCCGGCTCTGAGCACCGCAGGGTTCTGCGTGACCAGGGAATGGGGGCTGGATGGGGGTGAGCTGCTTGGTGGCAGGGTGGAGGGGATGCAGGGACAGCACAGGGTGACCCAGGCTGATGGAAGCAGCTGCTACTGCTTTCTCCTTCTCTCACAGCTCCTCCTCCTCCATTACGCTGGTCTCAGCTGGCCTTGGCAGCTCAATCCCCCCATCCCTTATGGACAGACTGACGATAGGAGATTATCCTGTTCGGTGTTGACTTAGGGTATGGTAATTGGCAGGCGTGAAGATATCTGTGAGTTATGAATGGAAAACACCCCCCTTGGTATTCTCCATGAATATGGATGTGTAAAGTATTGTATCAACGAAAGCAAATTATCCTGAAAAATGGAGCACTGGCAACAATGCTATTAAGAGAAAATTATACAGGCTTACCCTTTCTAAATAGAAGTGCCCCTAGCAATATCGTTTGTCCAAATTGCAGACTATGCGGTCTACATTTTAAAAGGCACTTCAATATTCCTAAACTGAGGAATTATTCATAGCATAATGTACATGTGAACTATTTTTAGAATGTGCAGACTAGAGGCTATTCATTTACTTGGGGATTTAGACTCTATTTTATACTGCAGCACAGAGTGGGTTCTCTTGTTAAAATATCTTGTCCACTTAGAGTAGGAGGAAAGTAGAAAATCCTGTGCCTTGCTGCTGTTTTCAAACCATACAGGTATTTCGTACATTATGGAAGGACAGATACTGCTTTAGTCTACTTAATTAATTTTCTGCTTATTATAGGAAAGAAAGAAATAGCCATAAAAGGCTCAATGAAGCAATACCGGCTCCACAGTGGTGTGCGGGGGTGAGTGCGCGGTATCACTGCAGTTTGAGTGGTTGCCAGTAGATGTTCAATTCAGATATACAGGCATCTGTATTGCCTTCATCCTGTATTAAAAGCATAATGCTTGCAAATAGATACTTACCAGAGCTGTGCCTTGAACATATTACCTATATTTCCCCTATAGAAGCTCATAGGACACATGACCACTGTTAAGTGCTTTTCGGGGGCGTGAGGAGCATCCTTTGCTCACAGCGTAAGATTGCTGGTGGTGAACAGGCTGTGCTGGCAGACGTGAGCGCCCGCAGGCTGAATGCTCAGGGATGTGATCCACCTTGCAAAACCACCCCTCAGAGGGCATTTTTTTCTCCAAGGGAGACGTTTCAGACAAATTGCAGTTTACTTCCCCAGAACGCACGTGCCATGGAGGCCACAGAGCTGCTGTCCCCACGCCTGGCAGCTTTGCACAAACATCAAACCCATTTTCTTATGAGCCTTTGAATGTCACCGAGGAGAAACTGAAGCAAAGCCCAGAAAATATTCAGAGGAAAAGACTCGGTGGAAAAAATACTTTAAAGCACTTATTCAGTTTGAAGTGGCTGCAGAGGATTCACTTGAGTGTTTACTCCATACTTTGCCATTAATATTTATCTTGGAGGAGCTGAGAAGGCAGAAAGGGAAAGTGCTTTGGTATCGGTCCATTAGTTTGGAGGTGAGACAGAAGAATACATGAAAGCGTTTGCTGACCATGCAAGATGTATCTCTTTCAATAAGAGAAATATATTTCTATTTTTGTGCTCTTGAGGGAAGCATTTGTGTTAATGGCTTTCACTGCAGTAAAAGCTGTGACATGGCTTCTGCTCGGCCTAATGACCATTCATGTCCAGGTCTTGGAAGGGCAGGGGCTGGGGAGGGAAGTATCTGGCAACCTTCTTTCCAGCTCCAAATGCACGGCCAAATTTATGGCTGAGACCTAACCCTGCTCTAGGGTTACGAATTCAACCCTGCATTGAGTTTGTAGAAGAGTTTGGCTCTTGAAATAGCTTATAGTTGATTGCTAGACTATCTGTTCTTGACGAACGTCACGGTTAATTTGCAGCTAAAGCTGTTTCTTTGAAGACCATTTGTGTGGATATATATAGAGTAAACTTTTCTCATATGCAGTGACCAGAACCGACTGGTAGATTAAAGCAGCAATTCCTCTTCTCTTCGTTAGCTCCAACATCCTCGCAACAATATTGAGTAGGGTCCAGTGAGTACCTTGAAATGAAGTGGGTGCCTTGCTTTACGGGTTTTTTGGGAGAGAACTATTTCCAGTTCCTATTTTCAGTGGAGGTCTGTCACAAAGTTTCTTGCAGGTCATAAATAGAAAATATGCATTGCATTCACAACTGAGTTGTAAGTCTTTGGTGAAGACCAAAATATAGTGCATTATTAAAGGTGCTTTCAGGAGGTGTAGCCATAAAACAGAGTTATGAATAACTGTCCCTTATCTTTCACGCATGTTTTGCAGGAAAATATGTCTTGTCAAGTTGACTGTGATGGATGAGATTTATTGTACTATACTGAATATACTAATATATAAGAATCTGTACAGTCGTGTTCCTGAGGGGGAGCAGCTGGAAAACCACAGGCAGCAGAGTATTACCAACGCTTAAAATTCACAAGAGTGTCTTAAAAGTCTCCAGACATCACTGAAATTATGATATCCTCTTATTTTGGCCTTTTAATTATTATTTTAGTTTTCCTGTTCATTCTTTATGAGTAGCTGCTGAGAGACTGCTGTGGTACACACCTGTGTGTGTGTATATATATAAAAAAACGGAGTTTGACCTGTGGTAGAAATACCAAGGTTTGTATCATGGGCTGCCCGGATAAGTGGAACTTGGATATGATGCATGACTTTTCTGTTAGCATAAGATCACCTTTGCCTTGAACCATCCTTTCCCAGGCTCCTTTCCTTCTTATACCCCTTCTCGGCCGTGCTGTCACGGCAAGGGAGGGCAGCGTTTATTCCCCCTGTTTTCCCAGCAGGAGAAGAGGTAAATCTGCTCTGAGCTGTTATCTCCTTTCCTCTGCTCTCTTCTGCAAACACTTCCCTGCATCCCCTGCCTGCCTCAGCATTTCTCCTGGCTCCCAAAAATGGAAGAGGAGCATCTCTTTATTGATACAGTTTATGGCAGTTTGCAGTCTAAAATTCAGCGGAGCAGCTATGACAGTTTATATTCAGCAAAAATCTGCCCTTGGGTAGCATTAATAGTATAATTTTATATTCATATTAATCAGTCTGACAGCTCCCTCCTGGAAGGACAGCTTCCCACTGGAATGGGAGCTGCTGATCAAGACGCTTCAGATAGGAAGGTAGGAGTAAATTATTGAGGTTTTAAAGTTTATAAAAAGTGGCTTAAAGAAGTGACACTTTTTTTTTTTGCTCTTGGCAAATCATCGGCTCTCTGCTGTCAGCAATTACGGTGGTAGTTGTCACTAAAAATGCATCTTGCTTGTCTACACCGTAGTGACTAAGCGATAGCGGTTTGAAACAGGTCCCTCTGCTGCTGAAATGCTTTTCGTAACGCAAAAGCAGCCGCAAGCCTACAAATTGTAAGATGAAGGAAGAAGCGGGGAGCCTGGTCGAAACCTGGAGTTCTGCAGCAACGTGCGTCTCCTGTTTTGGAGCAAGTGTCATTTCAGCAGTATTTCTCCGAGATGTGTAGTCTTCTTGGCACTGATTGTTGGTATTCAGACTATTCAAAGAGTGTTTTTCTAAGTTGTTCTGCCTGCATGCACACATATTTCATGCCTTACAAGTTCCTGTACTACTTGTCCTAGTTGAAGTATAGCTGGATTGTGTTAAGGTACATAAAGTCGCTCATTTT
Organism: Anarhynchus alexandrinus; assembly: GCA_008711295.1. Classification (NCBI taxonomy): domain Eukaryota; kingdom Metazoa; phylum Chordata; class Aves; order Charadriiformes; family Charadriidae; genus Anarhynchus; species Anarhynchus alexandrinus. The sequence goes on from VUYV01000394.1 coordinate 193,155, forward strand.
TCTTTGTATCGTTTTTCCAGGTGGGAACTTGTTTGTGCAGCGTAGTGTTTGCTGTGGTAGGCTTGCCTTGTTAACTGGGCACTTCAAAAGTGTCGCTTTGTCTCATGTAAGAGGATGTAGATGAAAGCAGCACGCCCTGGGGGGTGAGTTTTGCAATAGCCTTCAACTTTGGGGTGGACTTTGTTTGTAAAAGCTGATCAGGGACGATAGAAAGCACATCTCTGCACAGTTTACCTTTATCCATTTGGGTTGTGTTGCCTTTTGCCTGAGTAATTGGTAATGTTTTCCATCCTGAGGGTTGAGATGGTCGACCCATATCAATAATTAGAGTAAAGCTAAGGATTATGAAGCTGGTTTAATTTGTATGCATATCTTGAATAGCGAGATAATAAAGCCCAATGCCATACTTGCACTGATAAAGAATTTATTAAAATGTGTCGCATTAATGTGGATTTTGTGTACACGAGGTTTGTCATTTTTATATTCAGTGTACTGACTTCAGCAACTGTATTGAAGCCCATTATTTTGTTTTTGCAGTAATAATGTTGCATGATCTCTGTAAATGTACTTGTGGAGATTAAAGCCTCTCAGTGCATAATGTTTCTCTTGGTCCCATCAAAGGCATGCACAGCGCAGGCATAAACACTGATAGTACAGACGTCATCGCAAAAAAATGGACAAATGCAGCAGAGAAAATTGTCCTTCTCCAAGTGATTCTGGCAACAGTTAACAATGAATGTTGTTCTTGGGATAACAAATCATGTCTTCTCTGTGCCGTTTCCAGGCTTCGGATTTGCATCCGCCTGCAAGGACGGCAGAACATCAAATCTTCAAAAAACACAACAGCCCCCACCCCCGACTTACCCAAACAAATCATCTCCTTTTTACTACTACGGTTGTGTCAAAAACAACAAAGAAAACTGTTTGGGTTTCTCATAATAGAAAGAAGAGCATCTTCCTTTATCTTCTTCTCTGGCTTTTCTGGAAATGGCTGTGCATCATCTATCTTTAAACAGTTATTCTTTTCTCAGATTTGACTTTAGTTTAAAGAGACGACAGCTTTTGAAAGATAAATTTTGTTGTAATGTATATAAAGCAAAAACTTGTGTAGTACTTGCCTAGCAGTATAGATGCTGAATGTTATTTATATGTATGTTATAATATATGTAGAAAGTGTATGTATATATTATAGCATATGTTACTGATGTAATGTCTTCGATATTCAAAGTATTCCCTTAGATTGCCGGTCCTGAGTGAAGTATAAATGGTACGAGCAACTTCTATGAAATGTTTGATAGAATTAATGTATGTCAGAGGTGCTGGGAGCATCATCGCTTCGCTGGCACGTAGGGGTGCCGCGTTGCTATCAGAAGGATCTTTAACAGGTCACTCCTGAGCCTGTCAGGCAGTAACCCGCCGGCAGCCTGTGTCGCCAAATGCCCTCATCGGTGCTTGTGCATGGATAGATGGAGAAATCCCACATTCGGGGCAGGAAACTCCCGAAGCAATGGCTTCACCTGTGTTTTAGCTTTGCTGCGTATGCATCATTTTAGTCTCTTTTTTGGCGTTTCTGGAGCAGCGACCGGTGCTTTCTGGATGCAGCAGGAAGGGCTATGAGCTAGAGTGGACTACAAGAGTGGTTGCTCAATCCAGGGTTGTTCATGCTGGGAACTACAGCCCAGACCTTTTCTTCCACTTTTTGCTTGCTCTGTCTTCCCGGTGATTTTATAGAGGAAAAAAATGCATCTCTAGTTTTTAAGCATTGCATTGCAAAAGTAGCAGTAGAGAAGCAGCAGGCTGCTGTGGTAGTTGTAAGTGTGGCAAAAGATGCAAGTTGTTCTTGTCCTACTGAAATGCCGTAATGTTAGGTCTTCCTTAATCTAGGAAATCCATGGCTGGTGTTAATGCAGCAGCCTTGCTTCAGGGAACACTAAATAAAAATTAAAAGGCCAGCAAAAAAATCTTCTTTTCGCTGTCCTGTAATTATTTTGTATAAAATAGAGATAACACATATTATTGTAGCATCTACGAAAACGTTAGCGATTAGGCTTGGGTAATAACGCAGACACAGCAAACCCCTACTGCAGTAGGAGTGTTTCAGAAGACTGATTTCACAGTCTGCATCAATCCTGCTCCAATGGCATTTTCAGGTTTCAGTTTTGGAATTTCCCAGGTGATAGCAGCATAACATCATTGTTTGATTTCAGTACGTTGTGCTTGAGGTACGGGTTTCGTTGTCCCTTGGCGGAACTTGCATAGCTCTCCTTACTTGGGGTAGACTTTACCTACCCAATGGCCGGCGGGGCGGCTGTCCTTCTTGCTCCACCGCCTGCCGCTTCTTCATGGGCCGGCAACAGGACAGCAGTGAACGTAGAAGATCTCTACTACCACCCTGCCCCGCTGCCTTCATGTCACCTTTGGGGAGCAGTCCAGGCTCTCCTTCCCAGACATTTCTTTTTAACTTTCAAAGCAGAATTGTTATCACAGTTTCGGGGGAAAAAAAAAGAAAAAAAGAAAAAATCAAAAATGGGCTTCAGAAGGCCAGTACACAATTTTACCCGTTATTCTGATGTGTAAATCGGTTTCACCGTAGCTAACAAAGGGTGACAGCGTGACCGGGAGGCAACTGGAATTTCTTCAGCATGAAAGATTTCTGAAGTGGAAACAAATCTTGCAGATTTTTAAAAATAATTCTCTATGTTAGCAGCAGCAGCAGAAATAACAGTTACGTGGTTGATTCTTTGCTCTGCATGGGCAGCACTTTACAGGAGTATCCACAGCATAGCCTTGGGTTTCTTGTTTATAGCTTATTCACATTTAGAAATATTGCTTATATATTCAAAATACTCAGTTCTTTATTCATACATGTTTTTGCATTCACGTCTGAAGCAAAAATTACATCTGAAATTCAAATCTTAACTCTATTACAGCGTCCTTCAGTTCCGCGCTGAGTTTTTCATGTTTCTGAAATTTATTTATTAAATGCTTATGCCATTGTAAATTTAGGGAAAAAAACCTGAAATGTGAGCCACATGTCAGCAGCAATTTGGCCACTTTAGCTTTTGTCAAGAATAAGCCCTCCCATGATTATCAATTTTTAGGCATTGTACAGTATATGCTCAATAAACTGTGCAACTGCAAAGAGGCATGTGCGCTCACAAATATAGCGAGTGTAGGAAAATGCCATTTACTCTACTATTTTGCTTTAAATATTTTAAGGATGTTTACAAAAGCACATACTCAAGCAGTGTTAAAAGAAGATTCTTAAGGCTATAATCCCTGAAGTTCAAAAATGCTGGAGTTCAGTTTCTGATCCTCGCAGTGTGTACCGCACTTCCCCATACCCCCAGTTTCTCTGCTACTCACGCTATTTGCTGTAGCTTTAGATTTAATTAGTATCTTTTTATTTTTCCTTTCCTGGTGGCAGTTTAAGGTACAATGTGATGCTAATTTCACACTAACAGGAGAAAAAAAAAAAGTTTCATCTGATTAAATTAAAATGCATGGTTGTGATTTCATCTTCAGCTCCCTCCACCTGAAGGAGACTTTTAAAGTTGCCGATCTGTTGAAGGCAGGAGGGAGGATGTCCGAGGACAGCGATGGGACAGTGCTGTGCCCTTGCCCTTCTCCCCCCGCGAGGAAATCTCTAAGTAGAGATGCTCTCCCTTCGCAAGTCGCAATTAATTTATTTCCCTAATTTGCCTGGGGTTCAGGCTTTAGGTATGCCATAAAGTAAACAGTAACGCTAACCTTTGCCTGTTTAAGTATTACCTTGTGCCAAACAGTTTGTACTTTCATTTCCATAATTCTAGTGATTTTACTTCTGTTCCCTCTGGTACAGAAAACTAGTTCTGAGTTAGATGTAAACAATAGTTACACCGCTGTTGTTTCCCTTCTATAATAACCCATATTTAATGAAGTGGAGAGTAAGTAATAAATACCAACTGTTTGTAGATCTGCCTGCTGGAAGCAGAAGGAGGTATAATTGCTTTTTAGTACATTAGTGCCATCATTCCTGTGATTAGCCAGGAGCTGGTCTGAGATGTTTATAACGTGACCGGAATCGATACCTGCATCATCATCACCAAGCGTGCGTCTCCGCTGCTCTGAGGAGCCTCTTTCGTCCAAACTCCACTTTGCCTCTTTCTCAAGATTTTAATCTTCTGACTCGGAATCCGGTATCCAAGAACTCAGAATTAAACAGCTATTTCATTTAAGCAAGCCTGGGCTTCTAATAAATTCAAAATCCTTTTTCTGCAGTCAGTTCATTAAATTTTAACTTGTGCAGTCTTTTTCTAGAAGGGCTTTGAGCAGGATTTTCCCTTTGCCGGGATAAATTACATTTCTCTGTAGATGCTGTGGGTTGTGGTATATTTAAGAATGATGTTACATTGGTTCTGAAACTGGCGAATACCATTATATTTATTGGATTAACCTCTGAACTTCCCAGTCTTAAAAATACCTCAACACATCAGACATGAAGCAGACAGCTTTTTTTTTTGTTTTATAGCCACAGTTTGGGTATAATTTACTTCATTTGTCATCTTCTGTAATTATTTTTCCAATGCTACATCTACCGCAGAGACAATATATGAATTTCAATAAGCTGTGAAAAGCTGTTCATGAGGGGAATAACAAGTTAGACATGTGGAGGTAGTTACTTGCATTCATTTATTTTTAAATACAAGTTTCTTTCTCCTTCTTATTTTTGTCCTTTATTATTAATAATGTTGTGGCTTTTCCCAAAGCCCTGCCATGGTGTATGCGAGTTCTGCAGACGGCCGTACTTGGAGGGCAGTTTCTTTCAATTAGCCCGAATTAGCTAAAACGGGTTAAAATAACAAGGAAGTCATTTAAGCCGCTAACCTGAGCTAAAGCCGGATTCCCCCTCATCACATGCATTACAACTGAAATGGAGCACGAACCTTTTTTCCAGTGCAGGGAACCGTAAGTAAATTAAGAGCTTTCTCGATAATAAAACGCCAGTAAGACTTTAGTCTTAAGTATTGACCCTTACTGGTAGTTTTCTGATGCTTTATTTGATAATTTCCCACTCAGCTTGCCATTATTACGCAGGCTTTTTATACTTTTGTATTCCCTGCAGCTTTTTACTGTAAAACTTGGGAAGCAGCCTATGTATGAGACCTTCTCGTACCTGCTTTTAATTTTCTTTGTTCTGTCCTTTTGGTTGGAGACTCGATGGCTTTTACCCAGCAATAAAGGTAGTAAATAGGGTGTTCACGTCAGGTATCTTACTCCAGCATGAGCCTTCTGAAACTCTAAGAAGGGTCACCACGTCCCCTTGTTTGAAGGAGGCTGACAGCATCTGCCTTCAGAGTCACCGCTCATGGCCCCGTTGTCCTCCACCAGACCTCCAGACCTGCAGATCTCCAGCTGCAGTTGCAGAAGCCCAAGGTTTTGTGCTAACCGGTGAGATCTGTCCTCTCTGTTTTCAACCTCCCTTTTCTCCTGCTGGTTTTGAAGGCTGTGCCGTGTGGAGTTCTGTCTGGAGGACTCCAGTCCAGCTCAGCGCTCTTCTTATTGCTGTACGTAGTCTAGCCGTTCTTTAAGATCTCCAGCCCCGCTGCTGCGCCAGGTTGTTCTTACATCTCCTCCTTTCATTTTCCTTTGTTGGTTGTTCAAGTGCAGCGAGTTAACTGGCTGTGCCTTTATCTGTTCTTCTATGTAGTGACCTTCCTAACTGCACCAGATGACTTTTTCTTCACTTACTCGTAAATCATTTCCTATTCTTTTATCAGATTATTTTTTCTCTTCTGCTTTTTTTCCTAGCGCAGTGCTTTATTTTACAGCTGTCAGCAGTTATTTGAAGTATACCAATGTCACTACCCCTGAAATCCTTCCAGTTAGTGAGATAACTTTTTCTTAACACCTGCTGAGCTCTTCATATATATATATCTGTCTATACAGATGTATCTCCCTCATCTAAGATCTCCGGTCTCTGATTCTTTCTTTAGGAGAAATGCAACAATTCTTGTATTAGCACTGGCCTACTGAACATTTGGGTTATATTTGGACTTTGCTGTTCTTGTCCTTCATGAAGGAGAGACAGTGGTTAGTAGAGCCCGGCTTTGTGAATGCACTGCACTAGTAGAAAAGTACGTGTCCGTATGTATATTCTGTGCAGGTACATATACTCTCTGCAGACTGTGGCTGGGGTTCTCTCTCTCGCTCGCTCTCTCCAATCTCCTGGTCCTTTCCCACTGAGATTTATGAAATAAATCTGTGATTCTTCTTATGCTGCTCACTCTGTAAAGAATATTTTTCCAATCTCACACGACTAAGCTGCACTCCTGCTCACGTCAGGGCCTTTGGGCAAACTCGCTTTTCGGTGTTTCTTTCTTCACATTTCCTTCCAAATCCTTGAGGTTGCCCCGAAAGGAAAATAAAGATAACTTGTATATACTGTTCACTTAAGTTGGTTTTCCTTTCTATTGCTTTCATCTCATGCTATATATTGGACATTGTAAGTGTGGACCATACAATGCAATTAAGAAGTAATACAGTTTATTACAACACACAACGAAGCTCTGTATTCTGGGCGTACTCAATAAATTAGCATCTTGAAAAAGTACCAGCGAGCAATCCAGCGTTTCAGTCCAGCTGATACTCATTTGGAGGCTTTCTTGGACAAAACTAACACTAGCAATGATGATGAAAAGGTTTGAGTGTTATAAATTGCTGGTGGCTAGATACAGAAATATGAGGACTCTTCCTAAAAGCTGGCAAGTCCCTTCCTAGTAAATATTATTATTAGAGAGAACTGTCGATTATGGGATATTTGGATCCAGTGGCAAGGGGAACAAAGCTGGAAAGAATGTTTCTTATTGCTCTCAGAGATGTTGTAATATGAGGAGCAATAGAGATAACACGGGATTTATTAACACAGACTTTTCAGTGGTTCTGTTGTAAGAAGAGGTAATAAAGAACTTAATAATGCAGAATGAAATTAACACGGAATCGGTGTTTGCCTCTGCTGTCATACAGAAAGAAACACTTTCAGAATTCTTCCAGAGAGAAATAAATGAGTTGGGAGATTTAAAACAAACAACCAAACAAACTTGCTTATTACCCTGATTGGCAGCCCAAGATGCTCTTCATCAGAAAGTATCTTAAATTGTCAGGAAAGGCCAAGCTGAGTAGGAGAAGGGCAAGAGGGAGGCAGGGAAGGAGATGAAGTTTGTGCAACTAATTAATGTGTAGCATGTGAAATTATTTTCCTTTAGTTACGCAGATTTAGAATTCACTATTTGCACATATATTTTTTTCTGCATTTTTGGCAGTCAATTTTATAACTACATTGAGATATTTAAGATGAGAGTCATGAGCCCATGCTGCCTCTCCTGGATGGCGGTGTCATTGACGCTACCGATGGCCCCGGGTGGAGCGACAGCCCGAGAGGCGGTGGTGGGTACACCGTTCCCCTGGTGTTGTGTAGCCTCAGGATTAGCCCATTGTGAGGTCACTCGAGTGACTGAAGATCTTGTGCCAGTTCTTTTTTTCCACGGTTGGCTTTCAGTCAGATCAGTTGGCTGATCCAAATGCCATCCTTGGCTGCTTTTTTGCTGGATGTCATGTAAGTGACACGGGAATGTGTGCCTGGTGGTGGGAGGGAGCAGGACTGTCCCTTGTGATGATAACTCACTGTTAAATCAAGCATGTCTTGCATCTGTGTGGAAAAAAAGCATGGCAAAGAAGCATTTTTGCTGCTGCAACAAAAGCATGGCCATGGGGCTTTTCTTGGAGTTGGTGTTTCATCAGTTGCAAATGCAGTGGTGGTCACACTCCTGTCTTCCCACGTCCCTTCTTCTCCCGAAGCACCTGCATTTTAAGAGGTTCTTGGGTTTGCAATCATTTGTAACGCGTTCTTTTCCAATCTTATATCAACGTTGCTTTTTTTAGTGTATGCAGCGCGCGCTTCCCAAGGTCCCAGCCGTGTCTCTGCATGCCTGTAGACCATTGATGTCAGTGGGACTGTGAAAACCTACCAGAGGGTGGATTTTGGACCAGGAATGTTTTTTCCCCCGGTCATGGGTTGAATGCTATTCCAACTTTTATTCTGGCACCTACCATGAAAAGCATGTGTTTTGAACATCAGGCGCTGCTATTTGTTCCAGGATACAAAAATTCCATTTTCAAATACAAAAAGTACAAACATCCTGTCCACTTCTGTGATGAACGCTACTTCCAAAAAATGTGTCATAACATAATACTGAAAGGGATACATCAAAGAGGAACCGTGTAAAAAATTTTCCCCCCATCTAAAATAAACCTGCAAACAAAGCCCTGGATAGGATGTTGGTATTAATAATGTTTTTCGTCGCTTCCTTGTTGACAGAGGATCTGTAAACTTAGGGGTTTTTTATCTATTTATAAAGCATTTTCTGTTCCAGCAGTTTAAATACAGTGGGTTTTATTTTGATTTATGAATTATATTTAAGGTAGACTGACTCACTGGTTTCTCTTCCTTCGCTTCTACATCTACCTGCTGCAGCCTGCATACATGCAGTTATGAAAGAATTAATTAAATTATGCTGCCCATAATTATTACACTGTCCCCTGGAATGTGATACCTGCAGGAATGGGATGCTCCAAACACATCATCTAGAAGCTATATGTAGATTACCCCCAAAATGGTGGGTTTATTTGTCTTGTTCTATGCAGGACAATGAGATTGTTTCCTCCATTTATGGAGGTTTCGGAATAGGTCAGATATTTTGTTCTGTTCAGACCATTGCTCTGTATCTGGTCATAGTCAATAATCCTTCAATTACAAGAGTTTTTTAATTATGGCCACTACATTTTTTACCAGGACACTTTTGTGCAAACAGTGACTATGATTTAAGTACACGTCCTTGGTTTTGTCTTTCTGTGACCTGATTAAGCTCTTTAATTCCTCAGAATGAGGTAAACCAGCAATAAAGCTCAAAGCAGGGTTTTACGCTGCAGCACATAATGATGCCATATAGCCTTCGGGCGGGCCAAAATACTCTGTTTTTAAATCCAAGATAATTCTTTGAAATATTTGTTCCAGTCAGAAAAGGCAGTGGGATCAGCACAAAATGTATTTTGTTTATGCCAGAGGTACAAAGTTGGGGCTTTCTTTCAGAGATACCCAGCTACTGCGACTTCTGCAGAGATTTAGGCCTGAAAGTGGGAATTCTTTGATTTTTTCCAATTACTTAGCCATTCCTACGAAAAATCACTTTTTAGTTTCTTCGTTGGCTCGTTTGTTTGCTGCAAAGGAACAGGTCAGTGCTGCAAAGCAGCCACGGACTCAGGGTATGAAAGTATCTCTGCATATTAATACAGAAGGTAATTGTACAGATTTCTATCTCTCACCACATTTGTTTAGTTTCCACTGGTGGGCTCTGGGGGTTACTGGTGGTCTTGTTGCAGCAGGAGAAACCTCTCTCGTTCCCTCTCTCAGTATCCTACGGTACAGAAACTTTAGCTGCGGAGGCAGAGCAGGGTTTGCCTACACTGGGTGTCCCCTGTGTCACCTCTGATTGCTAGAGTTGATCAAGAGGTACCAAAAAATATGAGAAGGTTCAACAAAGTAATGGAAATAATTAAGGGGAAGCTTTTGCTTCCCTTCTTTATGGTTATAACATTTGGTGTTTTATTAAAAATTCAAAATGCCAAATCTGACATATGTTTTTTATGCTAGACACCTTTAATGAAAAGGAAAACAATCACAGGACTGCTGGAGAGCCAAACGTTAAAGATGTGATTTACCCTGAATTCCCTGTCGTATTTATTCCTCAAGTCACTTTCTAGACGAATACTCAGATAAAGTTGCATGGAAATTATTTTATTAGGTTCCTTTCAAAGATAAAGTAAGTGTTAGTCCTTTTAGAAAGAAACAATCTGCATGTTATTTTGGCAATATTTGGTGAGAGAATAACAGAGCACAGATTTTTCTTGTAATTGATTTCATTACAAAAAGTACACGATGCTAAACCACTACGAGACATTATTTGAATTAATGGGTTTCTAACTTGGTTTTTAAGTGAAAGTCGGATTATTTCTTGGACACATAGCTATGAAAATATTCCAACAGCTTTTTTGGTTGACCCTCTAGTTAAACGTTTTATTTTACATAACGCTTATGATGCGTGACGCTGAGAAAGGCTAATAGCTGCCGCCAACAAAAAAGCACAGGAATGAGCAGTGAAAAGCCAGAAAATACCCAGCAGGTCCGTGGGCTCCTCGTGGACGTGCCACGCTGGAGTTTCCGAGGCTGAATTGACTCTCGGGTCCCATTAGCATCATACTTTGTGTTGGACTCTCGTTGGCGGGGTGAAGGAAGAGGAAGGCTGACGTGTGCAATTTCGGCATGGCTCACGGCACCCGGGAGAAGGCAGGGAATGTATCCGTACTGCTCCACTCTCTCCGTAGTATTGTACCAACCGTTTACTAGGCTGAGCTGGACAGGCAACTCTAGTAAGAGTGGCACTGAAGTTTCCATCTATGTCCCCAGCTGTCACCTGTGCCCTCTAATGTATAGAGCTCCTCTGGGTGGCTGGACTTGGATTCAGGATATGTGAGACGGTTTCAGTGGATGACAGCTTATGCGTGTAGATGTTCTCCTCGACTTGTAGGTGACAGTCCTCAATTCACGGGGCAGCTCTGGCAGGAAGGTGCCACCGGCGACTCCAGAGGGAAATCTTTCTAAACCACCTCCCTGCGCTGGCTGCCCTCTGCGTCTGCTCTGTGCCTGGGGTGGCAGATGCACTTGGAGGGCCTGGGAGATGGGGGTCATTGGCCTCTCGTGTCCACATGTTAGAGCTGAGGGCAGCGTAGCGTACATACATTCGTTAGCAGTGGCATTGGCAGCCTGTTGACAATAGCAGATAACATCTGTTGGCACTGTAGGTGAGAGGGCGCAAGGTCTCCTCTTGTTGAAGGCATCTGACAAGCATGCCCCAACCTTTCCTTTCCAGTCATCCCCTGCTGCCTCCCTAAGCTGGAGAAGTCTGCATTCAGCTTAAGGGTGGTCCATATTAATAGTAATGTCAGTTTAGCCTATAGGCCGTGATGCCTTTTCTCTTGCCCCTGAGGAGCTAAAGTTCTTTAGGGAACCGGCTGAAGTGTTCCTGCTTATAAACCTGGGTTTTCACTTCAGTCAGAACCTGGAGTTCAGGCACACTACTGTTTCTGAGTCCCACCACTCTGTTCCTTGTCTTGTTTCTACCCATAACAGCCTTTTCTACCAAGCGCATCTTGCTGATGTGTATGAATTACCATCTGAAATGATTTTAAGAAGTTTTAATACCACTCCAGTCAGATTACCTAAATGTAGTGCTTGAAGAGTGCACGTAGTTTGGTTTTCAGATACAGCTGCAGTTTACTGTTCTGTTTATTCTCTGTGTGTTTAGTATCATATCTAGCGTATCGTATAGCCCTTGCCACAGCAAATCTATGAAATAACTTTTAATATTCAAAATGTCTCGTGTCTAGGCTATGTTGAAAAGCTGAGCCCATAAATTCTATGTTGTTAAAGAATTTAAGGAGTTTAAGGAGAATAAAACTAGATGCTTTAAGAAAGGATGACAAATAACTGAGAGTTGGGGGAGGAATACAAGTGAGAAAGCTGTGCAAAGAGGCCAAGGGCAAAAGCATGGCAATGAGAAGTAAAAATAGCAGGATAAAGATCATACTGCTACCAAAAAATAGCCTGGAGTTCCTCATGTGTATGTGAAACTTGAATAGTGACCAAAATAACATTCATGGAAGAGAAATCCAAGATATTTACTTACAAACTCTCCAGAACACCTATGTATGGATGTAGGTGATACAAGTATTTCCTTGTGAAATAGCTTTTTACCCAGTGGAATAAAATCAAGCCAAATTCAATTTTGTTTCTTTATTACTTCAGTTGCTGGGATGAAAGTTTTTACTCTCAGGTAGTTCCATCTGCAGTTCTTTAAAAGTATAATCTCCCATAATTGTATCTAATGAAAAGGTTCATTACATAACTTTGTATGTGAATTCATTCATCCCCTTTGATTTCGACATTGTTTCCAAGCAGTAGAGTGTATTGCAAAACTTTGGAAAACCAGATTTTGTTAAAACAGAATATTTCTTTAAGCGTTAGGAAATGTCAAGCATTTTATCATGATTTCCTACAGTTGTTGCTCTTGCAAATTTGATTTACCGGTTCACTAAAATGCTCTTTTTGAAAATACGGCATCTACATGTAAGGGAAAGGGAGTTTATGGACTCAGAAACTGAGATAAGAAGTTCAGAAGTAGCCCTGATTAAATTTTCTTGGGCTTTTTGCTTATATGCTTTCTTCTCACATTTTGTGGAGCCCCTTAGGTGGGAAACGAAAAGAAATGTTTCCTTAAAGCGGCACTTTTGCCTACAAAAGCAACACGTGCGTTCAATTTAACTCACCAGATATTAATTTACTCTGAGATTCACGCATTTTGATTCTAGGATATTTTGGGGTTTATCTATAAGTACCCATAGCTCTTTAAGGTAAGGCTGTTTCTCAGTATTTATTTTGCAGGGGATTTTCTCCTTTCTATAACGGGATGGATTAAAAATAGCCAAGATTCAATCAAAAGGCCAAGCAAGGCAAACTAATCTGGTTTTGAACTACTGAGCTGGCATATACACCGCGAGAGGGATTGGCACGGGGCTTTTTATGTTGCTTTGCAGCTGGCAGAGCTACCTCCCACCGCAAGTTTCTTTTTGAGTGAAGTCCAGCTTAGTGCTCTTATCAGTACTCATCCCAACCAAATAGGCTTTTCTCAGAAAACAGGGAATCGATAGACTCTAAGTTTATGTAGTGACTTAATACCTGTCAGAGCACTGAATAATGCCAGAACCTGGGGATTTGCTTGCGGAAAGCCTCCCAGAAGTTGGCGATGCTCTTAGCAGCAGCGTTAGCTTCTAAACTGTGATTTTCTTCCTCTTTGGGGAAATGGGGTGAAGTTTTGCATGTAACTGTAGCCTGGTGCATCGATCCTTGGATCCTCCCTGAAAGGCATTGGGATGAAGGAGTGTTGAGAAGTCAGGTTTAGGCAACTGAGGATGTTCTCTGATTTCCCAAGTGTCTCCAGCCCCTCTAACTGCTTTTAACTTCTTTATCAAAGCTATCTAAAATTTATCTTTTCTGTAACAAGCTTTTTGGTGGTTGGGCTTGCCTTTTGTCTACCCTTTTCCTCCCTGCATACTTTCTCCCGAAGTAATCTCATTATTCTTTGGCTGCAGCACTATACCAGTATGTTCGCTCCAAAATTGGTTTCTCAGTCTTCTACACACTGTGTGTCTGCCAGGTTTCTTCCCCCCCAACATTTCCTGTTGGTATTTTATTTTTCTCTATTTAGATTAGTTTCTGTCACACCCACAACATTCCCAAATCCTGTTTTATCCTTTTTTTGCTCAGTGTTGGCACCATTTCTTTCAACCATACTCACGACACTGGGATTCTTTCAGATGTTGTTTTCTCATTCTCTGTTTGTGTCCCGACTTCAGTCGCCAAGAAACAGCCCACTTTTTGGTGCAAAAAGCCTCAACTCCAGCAGTTTCCTGCCCTAAATTATTTTCTCACATTTTTGCCCTGATCTGTTGAGACACTTTAAGTAGCGTATTTTTCCACTCTGCTCTTCGTTTTTGGTTTCACCGCAGTTCATCCCTTTAGTGTGTACTTCTGCTCAAAATAGAGAGTTCACAGTGGTGTTGGCAGAGAAGCAGTGTTGCAGTGGCATTTTCAACGGCTGGAAGTAAAGGTAGATGGCAGCGTGAAGGGTGACCCAGTAGCTGAGATCATGCAGTGCCTGGAAGGAACATGTTACCTACATGGCTTTGAAAGCAACTGCGTTTTTAGAGGATGTGCTGGAAAAATCGGGAAGGTTTAGACATGGTTTAGTTATCAAATATAGTAAACAGAGCCACGTTGGAGATAACACCTTGGGTATGTCCTTCTAAGAATAATACGGGGGTTCTCCTGGTCTCTGGGATAAGAGGATGAGAGGAGGACTTGTGGGACACGACTAAGAGTTATGGTTTCACTGCTTTATCTGGCACTGCTGTGTGAATATCCCCAAGTAAACGTTAAAGCTGTCTGACTTGGATTTTAGCTCGTAAAGGTAGATTCACGTCATCAGCATAAAGATTCCCGCTGATGTGGTCTCTATGAGTGGGACTTGGCCATGATCCTTGCCTTGGACAACCGTTACGAAACTCTCATGGAACATAACAGGTGGGATGGGAATAATTCTGTGAAAAAGACCCAGATGGAATAATTAGCAGCAGGGAAAGAAAAAAAGAGAGCGGCATTAAAGCAGACAAAATTTCAAGAAAGCAGTACTATCAGTGGTGGTAGAGTTGCTGGCAGTGATGTGGACGGAGGTGTCTAGAAACGTGTCAGTGGAGACCTCAGCTCTTGGGCCCTTATCTGGGAGTGGTCCCCAGTTATGCTGCTGATCTGCCTCTTTTGTTCTGGGCTCTGTTTTCTCTGATGGCAGCGGCATGTTTTACAATTTTACCTTGAAGTACATCTGCGTGTTCGTGCCTCTCAGCAAATGTGTTTATGCTGCGCGATCTGTACGTAGTTTCTTCTGCCTCAAACTCTACCAGACACGGTACAAGCTCAGATGGAGGGTCTATCCAGAAGGAACGTGTCGGTTTAATACAAGCATTCTGCAGGGGGAAAAAAGTTGTTTATTTTCCAAGGACTTAGAAGTATATAGCAGCAAGGAAATGCACGGCAGGGGAGGTGGGATTTGTAAAGCCTCGGGACAGCAGATGGTATTCATTGCACGTTCAGTGCCCAGTGCAGTCCGGACTCTATTAGCGGAGCCCAGTTGTGGTACCTGGGTCCACCTCAGTACGCTTTAAGCAGTCGTATCTTCCATCAGTTTTGTGGCATGGAAGAAACAACAGGGGAGAGAACAGTGCTTGTGCAGGCGGAGTACCGGTAATGAAGAGGGGGGAGAAGGAAAAGGAAACCCAGAGTTCGTCCGTCTGTGGGGGTGAATACTGAAGTTAGGGCACAGCACCACGCTGAAAGACAGAATGTAGCATCTCACCAAAGAGACCAAGTGCCTAAGAGTTTGCAGGGAAAAAATAATGAATACAGAAAATAATAAATCAAAAACTGAGTGACAGCAAAAGAAAGATTTGCTACCAGCCCTTTTTGCTGAGAAAATAATCTTGATCTCACCAACTTCCAACTATATACCTCCGAGGCTGTCAGCTAACTGAATCAGAAAAACACGGGTAATTTATTCACAAGAGGCAGGTATTTCCATGAGTTTTTGAAAGCAAAGGCTGTAAGATAAGCTGCTTGTTAGCCGTGTTAATCTGGTTCATAGGGACCAACCATATTATACTTTGCTCTTGCTTTTGATGAAAATCTGAGCAATATTATTCTTCTCACAAGCCGCATTGTGTGCTGGAGTGCTGAAAAGAGGTGATCCAAAAGATGATGCACGTTCCCTGGAGGAAAGGATGCACGACTGTTCCTGAGCAGATGACTGCAGGGTGTACGTAACACGCTTTGTAAGGGTAACTCCATTGCCAATAAGCCTGGAAGGAGCTTTTCCATCAGCTGTGGCCCCGCACACACCGAGGAGCCATGGGGCGATGGTTATGAGTTGGGGGTCTGACTTCTTAGCTCCTCAGCAAGCTCAGCCAAAACACTTAACTTTGTCGGTGTCCGAGATTTCCTTTCTGCGGATAGCACACACAAGGGTGGCGATGGCTCATTTGTTTTCAGTCGAGGCGTGTGCTTGACAGATTTCAACAAACTCAATATGCCAGGCACGTAGAGAGCAGTCCTCCAGATGTACCCGAATAGAAGGGTTTGGGTTGGTGTGCCTGAGGTCGATGGGTTAAAGCAGCAGTCCGGGTCCTGGGGCACTGCCGGCACTTGCCGTTTTGCGAAACAGCAATCTCCCTGCGAAATGAAAGCACGACCAGCCTTTATGATATATTAGGTTTCTCTGAATTTCAAAGCTGTTTTTCTTCAGAAATGTTGGCTCAGGTTTGCTTAAATTTCTGTTTAAACTCCTGGAAGTTAAAGGTTGAATATTTTGGGGAACTTTCCAAAATATTAAGCTCTGTTGCATAAGTTGCTTCGCTACATACTCCTGATAAAAAGGTATGTGCTTTTTCTCGTCTCAAGGCTCGCCGTGAAATCTGAAAACTTCAGGCTGTGTCACTTTAATATACAAACACACTAAGCAATACAAAAGGTTTAAAATCAAAGCTGTGCTGTTATCTCTTCAAACCAGGAGCTTTTTCAAGGAGGTTCTAATGCAGAAGCAGAATAACTTAGAGTTGCGTCTTTGAAGTTTTTTTAGTGGGATATCATGGACATTTAATCCGTGCTGTGGCTGCTCTTAAAAATAGTGAGAAATTGCAAAGTGAAGCAGTAAGGAGAAGAAGCTGTTTGAACATTTAATCAGTCTCACTTGATAGAGTCTGCTGGTTCTGTCTCAGTGTGGAGTAAACCTGGTCACGGCTGTAGCTTTAAGCCTGATGCTGCTGAAACGTCCCAGTTTAGGTGTAGTACAGTGTGATGATGTATAGAGATATAAAAACTACTAAGGTGATGACTACAACATATTCTTTAACGTTATCCCAAGGCTCAGAGGGTGCATCTGTGGTTAGAGTCGATGGAGAGGCAGCGTGGCCCCAGCAGAGGTCTCGGCTTGTAGCAGAGTGCTGCTGCTTCACTTCTGTAAATCAGCGTATCGTGAAGTTACGTTTCTCCCCTCAGGTAAATGCATTCAAAGTTGCGTTGACATTATTTTGCTCGTGTTTGAGCGTGGGGTTTTTTGCCTGTGCGTGTTTGGTTTTCTCATTTTGTGTTTGGTGGTTTTGTTCCGCAATGGCATTAAACTCTGGCAGCTAATGCGGGGTGGTTTTGCTGAAACGCTGGATCCTAATCCCAGCCACAGGGTTTCAGCAACAAGTCATTTGGCTGAATAATTTCCTTGCTCAGGCCCCCTTTCTCCATCTATTCAGTGATGAAAATAGCCTGAAATCTACTTGACCTTCTGCCTTGTTAATAAGCGCGATTAACAACCCCTTGTCCTAATGAGCTAGAGAAACAAAATTACTGTGTACTATCATATTTAATTAAACTGTGTTTCAGGAAACTGTAGTTTAAACGGTAACTTATATTTCCCTGGCTTTGCTTTCATCTCTCCTTCTTCTAACTTCATTCCCCTTTACTTACTCCTTTTAATTAGTATCCCTTTGTTCTTTTTTCCTACGTCTGTCTCTTTCCTCCTTATTTTCGCTTCTTTTTTAATTTGGTGTAATTTGGCTGGTCAGGCACTTAAGTGATGCGAACGATACAGAAATACCTCCAAAGGCAGATGCAATTCTGCTTTTGCTGCTGCCTCCATGAAGGTGTGGAGGCAAAGCATCGGAGCGCGGTGGAGATCCAGGGCGGATAATGGGAACTGAGGGATGTGCAGGAAGGGCAGACACTCCTCAAAGAAAACAAGCGAACGAGTTGGCTCTCTTTACGGGTAGGATTGAAAAAGGAGGTGGAAAGCCCCAGAGGCTTCTCCTGAACTCTGCATGTCTTCGCTGGTGGTCCACTGCTTTTGCAAATGCCCGGTGAGAAGGCACCAAGGGCGAGCGTGCTGCAAACAGCCTGGTCGCTCTGCTCTGCCGCCGTGGCAGCCCGGTGGCATGGTGCACCTTCCACCCCGCCGCCCCGGACAAGCCACCGCTCCTCGCTCTGCACGCTTTGCTTTCCAACCCAGTGCAAACCTCTCCGTGTGCAGGTGATGGCCACTTCTCAGGTGGGCTCTGCGCGTGCATCTACCGAGATGCTCCTTAGCTGGTCCCCATGTGCTTGCAGGCATTTGGGCTCAATAAGCAAAGATTTGTTGATCGCACAGGCAAGAGAAATGCTTTTTTTATTCCTTAACTATGTACATTTTTAGAGGGAAGAAATGGTAACATCCAGGCATTGGTGTTTATCCTAACTGGAGGCCTGATTTATGCCTCTCCTTCTCTCAAGGGTACTGCTCTCAGTGTTTATGCAGTGAAATGGCACTAGAAAATGAACATGCTTTGGAAACTATTTATGGATTCGAATTGGCTGCTTTTCTATTTAATGAAGTCCCTGTCTTTGAGTCTGTGCTATTTAATTAAGTGGTTTATATAATTACTCTCTGCCATCAATTCTGTCCACTCTGGTATGTTTGTGTTTTCTTACTGAAGAAGGTGTTTTATTTAATGCTGGTTTGTAATTCCTTCAATCTGGGAGACATAACAGCACACAAAAATGCAGAATCCCAAGGTAAAGACACTGTCTGTAGCAGGGAGGACTGAGTTGAGTGGGGTGAGATGCTCCTAAGGCCATTCTTTTTCTCCTCAGTTACTGATGCACCAAATTTTTCTTATTCCTCCTCTTTTTAGGAAGAGGAGCTGCGATCCAACCTCTATGTCAATACAAGCAACGTCTGTGTGCTCTTGGCCGAAAACCTAGTCTGGCTCTTTCATTGCTATAATCCTGAAGATATTTCGGGCTTATGAAAGGTCTGGCGTTCTTTCCATGCAGGTAGTACCTCTTCATGCTCTCAACGGCTGCTTTGTGTAATGTCTCTCGTAGCAGTGGAGTCACTAAAGCACCTCTTGCTTCAGAACCATCTCTGTATCCTTCTCTCTTTGACCTGTTGATGTGTGTTCCTCATCGGAGGGAAGGTTTCCTCCTCAGCAGCCGTGACTTTGGTGACAGAGTAGAGATTTCAGAGAAGCCTGGTTCTCCACGAAAGTTTATGGGTGACAGATTCCTTCTGACTAAACAGAGAACCCCGTGTGGAAGATGCATCTCCAGTTTTTCCACTTGACCTTAGCTTTGGTAAATTGAGGCAGATCCTTGCTTCTCCTGCTGTCACCTTTGGGGGTTTTTTTAATTGTTTTCCTTTTGTTGTTGTTGTTTTCTTAAACCCTCAGGTGTTCCCTTGATTCTCAAATTCCAGGTATAAGAACTTGACACAGTTTTCCATTAACATTTCCATAATAACTTTACTATAATCAATCATTATTATTATTCTATTTATACATCTTAGGATTCCAGTAGCCTTTTTAAACACTATGTTGTACCATAATCTTATGTTTCAGCTGCTTATCACCCACATGATCACAAAGTCTGACGGGCAAGAAAAATCTTTTTTCCTGGCAGGCTGGTGTTACAGTAGCACACACGGAGAGGAGACAAAAGTTCGCTTTATTCTTGAACGGCATTGGATTAGTTTTACATAAACTGTGAATGTGGAGCTTTCCTCACTAGCTCCCAGCTCATTATTTGCAACGTGGGTCAATACAGTGGCCTTTTCAAATCTGAAGCGAGGAGAGGACCTAAGCAAAAGAACCATAATTGCATTTAAACAGAGCTCATTGAATCTCAAAGTCGTTATCTTCACAAATTTTAATTTCCATATACATCGCTAAAGGAAAATGTCACCAGGCCCCTGCGGTAAATTGTTTAAAGGACTACATGACCACATTTTCCTCGTTAACTGTTTGTGTGCAGGGTTTGTTCCAGCTTTTGAAGAGACAGCAGGGGACTCCGGTAAATACGGCTGGAACAAATTGTAGTTGTGTCATCTATTCATTAATCCCTCCAGCTCCTCGGAGCAAGCGGCACAGCAGAACCGCTTGGATTACCCCCGAGGGGCTGCAGCTTCACGGACTTTCTTTCTCACACTGAAGTGGTTTATCTCGATTCTCATCTCCTTCTCATCATAGCACTGGATGTAACGTGGGGCTAATTATTAATGTGATTTCTTAATACAGAATTTTTATAAGGTCACTCGTAAGAGAAATAGGGACCTAAATGAAAGCTTAAGAATTGCTTCCAGCATTAGACTTGTCTTGTTTAGTGAAAGCCTTATCAGGACAGGACTTGGCTGTTGGGCTCCAGGGGACAATGTCTGGTCAGCGCTCCTGCTCCAGAAGAGAAGGAGGGGACGTGCTGCGGGCTGCTGCAGCGTCTGGGCGTGCTGGGTCTCCAAGGTCGTGCTGTGTGGATGATTTGTGACTGTGGAAGGCAAAATAAGAGTACTTTATATGTTGACACTCCGGAATTATTTGAAAATTCATCTCCCGTTTTCTACTTGTTAAGCTTTCTGGAGTTTTGAAATTGTACTGGAATAATTTACAGAAATATTTCATTCAGGAGCGCTGCACTCAGTATTGGGAAAAGGAGCGGTGGGGCCTTGCAGGTACCTGAGCTTTTGGGGGACAGCGTGCCCAGAGCAGCAGGGTGGGAACCAGTGTGGGTCTGATGTTGTGCTTCCCCTATCCTTTTAAGTCCATAAAAAAACCCTTATACATTTGCTTTTGAGAATGAACCACACCTGTCTTCCACCCACAGTTAGGAAAACATAATGCAGAAGGGCAGGACTTTAATTTACCTTGTGCTGTGACCTAAACCCTGAGGAGCAACTTACAGATCGGCGTCTGTGCACCTGCCTTTCCGCATGAGAGCCCGTGAATACACAACAGCTCTGTACGAGCCATCCGTACAAATTCCTTCACCTAAAGTCATGGTCAGGACTGCAGCGAGTCTTGGTCTACCAGTCCTGACCAGCGTTCCTCTGAGCACACTTCACACCGCGCTATCAGATGGTGGGTAGCAAAGAGGACACGAGCAATACTGCTACGTTTGTGCGCTGGGCGTCGTAGGGAATGCAAATTCACAGCTCTATCTGGGGTGTCTTGTGTGCTGCTCCCTTCATCCATCACTTGGTAGCACTGCCTGGCTCCACCCTGGAGACATCCCAGTAAGTACAAGCGCCATGCGTGTGCAGTCCCCTGCTGTGTGTGACCGGGGTGGTATCCAGCTGAAGCTATTTAAAGAAGCATTTACCAAAACTGTGGCTTTTACAATGCGAAAAGCAATTTTTTGTTCCTTAACTTCATTCTCTAGATAAACTAAATCATTTGGACTACTTTTTTTTTTTTTTTCCAGAATAAAAATCTAAAATAGAATACAAGTTTCTGACCAGATGGTTGAATTTTGTTAAACTTCTAAGGAGGTGAAAATAGAGTCTTCTTGGCCTCCTGCGTAACGAACTAATTCTTAGAGTGTGTCAGTCCAGACCGAATCTTTCTAGTTCTTGTGATGATTTCTGCTTGGCAGAAAGTGATGTCTCTAAATCAGGAGAGACCATTTAGACTAAAATATTCCACTATACTCACTCTTTCTTTGCTTGGAGAGAGAGAACAACGGCAAAGAAAGAAGAAAGCTTCTTGCTATTTAATTGAGTCTAATAGGCTATAAATACATTTTTGCCTCAGCTAAAGTAGCGGATTGAAAGGCTTCTGGCAAAACTGATTCTTCATAAACTATCTTGTATCCCACTGCTATATGGAAAAGCATCTGCACAGAAACACCTGTAGAAACCCCGTGGAGTGGTTTTAAGGCACTTTAATTGCTGATGAAGGCTTTCAATTCAGGATCTGCATTGACGGAAGGTTACAGTCGCAAAGCTTTAAACAACGTTTTCTTGGAGGTTGCACAAAGTTGCGGTCATTTTCCAAAACTGATTATTTTTTCACCTTCTATCTTGAACTTGGTGAGCTCAGTAAAATACAAAAGGCAGTGTTTTTCTATATCAAAAAATGCTCGATGCCTAGCTTGCAAAATGAGCAGTTCTGTGCTCTTGTAAACTTACTTGCTTTTATAACCTTTCAAGCATTATTTTCCGTGTTATTTCTCTTTCTCTCGCTTCTGTTTTTTTATGCCAATATAAAAAAAAATGATCCCCCCATTGCTTAGATTTGATTATAGTAATATAAGAATATGTTTCGGTTCTTCCTGGCTGGGTGAAATTTTTCTGGCAGGTCTTCAGCAAATGCAATCCCTGCTGCTATAGCTGTATAGGCATTTATATTTAGTAATCGCTTGCCACCATAAATTGTAATTTGGGACCCAGATTTTTCTGCACTGTTGACTGGTAATGGATAAGTATTTTCATGCATTTTTAAACCTTTTTTAACATTTCCTAATTTCATATTCAGCTCATCTGCGTTAATAGTTACAACCAATTAGCGTAAAAATTGGGTTAAATCTTGACATACCTATTTTTTTTTAGTAATTCATTCAAACATATTTTGCTTTGTTCCATTAGCTAAATCTTGCCTTTTGGCAAATAGAGATATTAGTCTCATATGCCAAATATTAATGTCCTTTAGATATCGCCATGTGGACATGGTAGTCTTAATTATTGCTTGTCTTTTGTGTCTGTGCTTGTGTCTTCCAGGATTTATGAAATACATCACCTTTACAATAAGCTTCAGCTTCTTATTTGTTAAAACTAACAGGAGTGTTAGAAAATAAGTGCTTTGTCTGTGGCTAATTTTCAGTTTAATTTACCCACTAATCTTAATTCTCCTCCTAAAAGGGGCATGAATAATAATTGGCTTCCTAGCACAATTAAGATTCAGAGTTTGTGTCTGTGCATATGCAATTTAAGCGCTAATGCATTTCCTTTATTAGGGTAATAATTCCTCTTATACTCATTATTCTTAATGTATTTACTAAATATTTTTTGGGTGCACATATGTAGTTGTCTGAACAACCAGAATTAATACCCTGGGTGGAGTAGCCATCCTAATGAATTCTCTGCAAACGTTTTACAGAGTCACAGAGGGGCTGA
The DNA here is from genome assembly GCA_008711295.1 of Anarhynchus alexandrinus. Taxonomy (NCBI): domain Eukaryota; kingdom Metazoa; phylum Chordata; class Aves; order Charadriiformes; family Charadriidae; genus Anarhynchus; species Anarhynchus alexandrinus. The sequence continues at coordinate 215,819 of VUYV01000394.1, forward strand.
GGTTGGAGGTGCCTCTGGAGACTGTCCGGTCCACCCTCTGCTGGAGATGGGGCAGCTGGAGCAGGTTGCTCAAGAACATGTCCAGTTGGGCTTTGACCGTCTCCAAGAAAGGAGACTCCACAGCCTCTCTGGGCAACCTGCCTCAGTGTTTGACCACGCTCACCATAAAAAAAAGCTTTTTCTTAGGTTTAAATGGAATTTCTTGTATTTCAGTTTGTGCCCGTTGCCTCTTGGCCATTCAGTGAGCACCACTGAGGGGAGCCTGGCTCCATCGCTTGTGCTTGAACACATGGATAAGATCCCCCTGAGCCTTCTCTCCATTGGGCTGAACAGCCCCAGCTCTCTCAGCCTCTCCTTGTACTTGATGCTTCAATCCCTTGATCATCTTTGTGTCCCTTCACAGGACTCACTCCAGTATGTCCCTGTCTCTGTCATACTGGGGAGCCCAGCGCTGGAACCAGCACTCCAGATGCCTTTCACCAGTGCTGAGCAGAGGGTAAGGATCACCCCTTGACCTGCTGGCAACGCTCTGCCTAATGCAGCTCAGTGTGCTCTTGGCCCTCTTTGCTGCTGGGGCACGTTGCTGGCTCATGGTCACCTTCTTGTCCACCAGGACCCCCAGGTCCTTCTTCAACCAGCTTTCCAGCTGGTTAGCCCCCAGTGTGTACTGGTGCATGGGATTGTTCCTCCCCAGGGGCAGGACTTCGCAGTTCCCTTTGTTCTTCATGAGATTCCCGTTCCATTCTTCATGAGGTTCCCGTTGGCCCATTTCTCCAGCATGTCCAGATCCCTCAAACTGGCAGCACACCCGTCTGGTGTAGCAAGTGCTCCTCCCGGTTTTGTGTCATCTGCGAAGTTGGTGAGGGTGCACTCTGTCCCATCATCCAGATTCATTGATGAGAATGTACTTGATTTCTGTGCGAGTAGGATTTCACTTTGTGGCTGTACGAATCGAAGCGTTTGATTGTTTTCATCAATAATAATAGTTTTAATAGCAGTTAGCCAAAACTTATAAGAAGAACATGTGTTTTGACTAGATATACATGCTATTTTGAATACTTTCAAATCAATACAGTGTATATTAAAGGGATTAAACTCGAGTTTAATAGAGTGATAGAGCTCAGGATAATTAGAAATTGTCGAGTGGGTATATTCATATGCATTTCAGTATAATCGACTGCGAGTATGTATATCTAATATTGCACAGTTTGGGTGGTGAAAGAAGATGTAGGGGTTACACGAACTGTAGATGAGACCTCAAGGCAACGGTGAGCCAGTAAGCATAATGCAAATGGTTACGAAAAGTAAGGAAGTGGGTTTGGTATTAGTAAGTCTCCCTGCGTGGTGGTTGCCTTGCTGGGATGATTACCCCTAAAGAACAAAGTTGGAAAATAGGAGCGTTCAACGGAGAACCGTATGAATGCTTGAAGAGATTAGAAAGGGTGCACGGTGATGTGACATGTAATAATGTGCCTTTCAATGAGCTCCATCTATTGAGTTTATCAATGAGAAGATAATGGGGTGATTTGATCAATTTGCATGTATTTACATGAGAAAGAGGAATGTAGGTGAGCAGACATTTTACTTGATTCAGTGGTTGAAAGTCATAGATAATAGCAGATTCAGATTGGAAATAATGTGAACATTTTTCTGTGGTATGTGAATTTATCCTCTAACAGTAAGGATAATTAACTTCCACGGGCTATGGACGATTCTCTGTCTCTGAAACAGAGTCGAATATTTTTCAAAATGATTTATTCATTCAAACAATGAGACGGGGAAGTCCTATGGTCCTGATTCGAGATGCCAGACAAGATAATCATAACGGTCCCCCTTGCCTTGATAAAATTAATCTTTTAATTAGATGTCCAGATTCCAGAGCACTCCTTGTAGCTCTGCCAATTGCAGTGAAATCTCTGACAAATCGGTCTCTGTGCTTTGTTTCTTTCCTCGTCTGTAGAATGAGTGACTGCTCGGCTCTATCACATGAAGCGTGTTTTTGTTAATGTTAATTAATTAAAATTAGTGCTTAAAAAAAAAAAAAAAAGACTTGTACAAGTATTTCACTATCCGTTCCCTTGTTGGAAGATGGAAAATAATTGTTTTGCGTTTATTCTCACCTCTTCTGCTCCGTGTCCCGAATCACCGGGTCCCGCGCCGACCCTGGCGTGCGTGCTCGCTGCAGTGTCGCACATCGCTGTATGACTAATGGTGGGGCGAGTGGGAGGGAGAACAGAACATGTAATTTTTACATTACAAATTTTGTTGACTTACTTGCTTCTCATTCTAGGACATTTAAATAAGTCTATTTAAAAAGTGAGTGACAAGCGCTGTCTTAGGGAAGAAACGAAAATGCGTGATTTAAAGCCGTAAATCATCGTCGTTTTTTATTTTTATCCTTTCTGTTTGGTGATATGGTGATTTGGATTGCTTGTAGCCATAAATCCACATATAGACTATGTCAAAGAAGATCAAGCTCTCTGTGCTCAAAGCATAAAGTCAGAGCAAAGCTCCACAACAGATGGCCTTTTCTTTCCATTTCATGGACACCAGTTCTCACTGGGCAATTCATTATTTTCTACAGTTGAAGCAGCTGTGGATTACTGTAATTATGGATTTAATATATCTCTGACAATCCAGTGTGAATACTAATTTGAACTTTATACATCTCCTTGGAATCAGGTTAATTTTCTCATGATTATATAGCTTCTGATTAACTAAAGATGTTTGTGAGGCTAATGTTTTTCCTGCTACAAAAATAAATTGTGCATGGATTACAAAATAATAGTGGGTTTTGGGGTGTTCAGTCTTGTTGAAAAGTCCTAGGAGACGAGTTCTGTACTCTCCAAACGTTTTCAGAGATCATGCTTTTGCTAATAATAATTTAAATGGTGAGCTGGGCTTTCCTGGGATACATATCTAGCAATAGTAAACTAGTTACTGGAATATTTATTTTGGAGAAAAAAGACACATTTTAATAGAAATAATAGGCTAAGTGTACCAAAAGTTTGTATTCCAGGCAAACTCTTCTAACAGGTTGCTGTTGGCATGTTTGTTCTTTAAATAGTTCCTTGCTTTAGAGGGCAAAATGTTTGTCTTGGTGCCATTTGTAGATCTTGTATTATCCCCTTGAGAGAAGATTATGTTTTGTTATCATATGTTTTCCTTTTAAATAACTATTCATAGCTCCTTGTCCTTATTCCGAGCAGTTTGCCTCAGCAAAATCCCACTGACTGCCGCGGAGTTATTTGTGGTTCATGCTGATGAAGGAGAGGCATCTGATCCTAAATACCCGGCGCGAGGGCTGAGAGTCAGGGCTGATGTACGTGTATTTCTCGGAAATCAGCTGAAGTGGCACGTGCGGGCCCGGGGGCAGAATTCTTCTATCTGTTAACTTCGGCCAACACCGGCCCTTCCCGCATTGCAACAGCAACAGGTCAAGAAGGTGGTTTGGCTCTCAGGGAGGCAGAAACCCAAAGAATATTCTTTAACTGTTTCCTTCCTATAGTAAGCACCTGACGGAGCATCAGGATGCGGGAACAAATACGCGCTCCCGGTGCTGCACCGGGTTTGAAAGCGGCGGGGCTGGGCAGGGGGAGAGTGCTCGTAACGCTGTCCTGGTTCGCCCCTGGGAGCAGGGATTCTCTTCCAGAATGAAATCAGTCAGGGGCAGGTTGACTTCCAGGTGTTTTATTTAACCTCAGATGTGTTTTCTTTAACCTAGCAAGCTGATTTTTTTATATATATATATTTAAATATCTATTTTTTTGTACTGTATTTTTTTGAAATAAACAGGAAAGCCTTATAGTATTACTACCAAAAAAAAAATCACTAACGGACTCTCTGGAATACATTTCTTGTCCACAACCTTATTATGCCATGGTTTTTACCATCCTATTGGGAGACATCTAATAAGTTAAGTGCACTGTTCTAGAATAATGAATTGTGTGGGTGGGGTTTTTTTGTTGTGTTTTTTTAAAGATGTGAGTCCAGAAACTTGTATATAAAAGTATTTTTGCTAAGAAGTGCTAGTCTGAAATGTGGAATGTGAAATTCCGAATGGGATCATTATATATTTCACCTCTAGTTGAAATCTTTTCCGTGAGCGGTGAAATGGGTGAGCTGCGAGTGAAGGTGGGCTGGTGGCAGTGACAGATTTCCATACCCCGCGTCCGCTCCCCGGGAGCCCCAAACACACATGGTGGGTCCAAGGGGACTCTGGAGATGCATCTTAATCCTGGCAGATTCCCTGAAACGCTTAATCTGCATGGGATTCAGCATCCTAATTTACATGGAAGGCTATTTCTCTGGGATCCCCTAAGGCTTAAGAGGATAGCGTGGAAGATTTGTCTGCGCTGATGATGGGATCAGTGGTACTAAGACTTTTAAGCACGGGCATGTTTGCCCGAGTGATGAGGGAGCGGTTGCTCCCTATAGATAGGAACTGAATTAGCGGGGCTCCTTTTGCCCCGAGAGAACCACTGTGCGCTCTGCGCCTTACAAATCTTGGGGCTTTTATCTCATTTTTTAGGCATCCAAGTTAAACTGACTGGTCTGTAATTTTGTTTCACTCCCTTTATGCTATTCTAAAAGTAGCCCCGACGTTTGCCCTTCCCAAATAGCGTCTCGCCATCGTCTGTGAATTTTCAGAGACGGAGGTCGTTAAAGAGATTGTTTCAGCGGGTTACCGATGTATACCTGAATGAATCTCATCTGGCCCAGCCAGCTGGAAAATATCTAATCTTTATAAGCACTTTCCAACATGTTCTTTCCCTATTCTTTCTGAAGATTTGGGTTATTTGCCTCTGATATTAGCTGCCAGTTGAGTGCGGCAAGGTAAAGATAGTGAAGACTGTAGCAAAAAAAAAAAATAGACATTGAATGCTTCGGCTTTTATGGCATCATCTGTCAATAGCTTTTCTACTCCGCTGAGCAGTAGAGCAACATTTTGCCTGTTTTTTTTCTTATTACAAATGGACTTGTAGAACCTTTTCTTGCTACCTTTGCTAGCTCTAAGTCATTTTTTTTACTTTAGTCTCCATTTGTTTCTCAGCATTTGTTATTCTTTTATACTCACGTGGTAGCCTGACTGTGTATGTGCATCCTTGAGTTTGAGATCACTGAGCGGCTTATGACATAGCCGGGTTCATTCCTAGGTTTTTTCTGCATTGGGATATTTTTCACTTGCATCATTTCTCTAAGGAAATGTTTGCTCCCCATACCTCCATTTCTCCTTTCACTTGCAGCTGTTGGTCCTTTTGTACTGTCAAGCCTCAGAGATCTATATGTGTCCTTCCTTTAAAGTCCTTTGTCTGTATTATGTTGTTTTCCCATTTTCCTCCTGAAGAACCATGAACTGTTGATTAATTGTCACCTTCATGCAAGCTGTCTTTGCCTTCCTTATCCTAGGGGACTTCTCAGTGCTGGAACATCCCGTACCCAAACCGGGGTCTTCGCTACTATCATCACCAACGCACTCCAAGGATGCTGGACATACGTATTTCCTATAACATACCTGTAATATTTCATTACATCTTGTCCTTTGGTTCATTATTCCAGTTCCTGGTTAAAAAAAAACCCAACCTGTCTTTGTTGTTTGGCACCTGATGGACCTGCAGTACGGTGGTGCCCTCTGCTTCGCTTTGTTACGTGATGACTTTCAGCAGGTCTGTCTCCCTTTTGCAGATTGGACCTAGAAGAGCAACTACTCTCTTTATTTATTTCCATTGCCTCCTTTCTCAGTAACTTTTGTCATCTGTATTAACAATCTAGTCTTGTGAATTATTTACCAAGCCTCTCTTATCACCCAATCATATTATAGTTTTGATACTGTACTAGTTTCCTTCCAGCTCCTTCTGTGTGTCCTCCACAGTCCTTGTAGAGCTGTCTAATAGGGTCCACAGATCAATCCCACTTCGCTCTTCATTATGTTTGTTTACTTCCCATGAGGTTATCGTGGCCAACACTCTGTTTACACCCTTGTTCGCTTGTTTGTACCCACCTCAGGCTTTTATTTGTCAAACTCACTTGATCCTACTTAAAAAATTCTTTTCCTGAGGTAAACCAGGAGGTGAATAAAGTTGAAATTCCTCTTTTTCACAAGGTGAACTCAGTTCTTGCCTGGCAGCTCATGGTGTATCATCTCTGAAGAAGGAAACTTCTTGTAGTAACCCATGTGTCTTTGAAGGGGAGGGGAATGTACGTGGAAAGGAGAGGCAGCAAGATGCCATGGAGGCATCTTGATGGTTTTTTAAATGCTTCATTGGTGTACTTGCTACAGCAGCAATACCACACTCTAAAATGGATCCGGTATTTTCCCGTGGTCTCTGGATGTTTGCAGTAGCCAGGCAGGCAGAATGAATTATCTCAAGAATATTAAGATCATAAATTTGTGGTTTCCCTCCTCTCCCTCTAAATCATGGGAGTCGGTGCAGAGTGCGGGTCTGAGGCAATAAAGCCTCCATCTTCCATTTTTTAAATTGGAAATCTGTGTTTATAAATAATGGCTGTTCCAGCTAATTAGATCCTTCGGTTGCTTTATGTGCCAGTGTGCTGATCTTGCCATAGCTCTTGTTCGCAGTCCTCGTTTTTCACGGGGTCGTGGAGCTGCTTAACGCTTGCTGTCTTAATTAACACATTTTGTCATAGAGTACTCGGGTCACTTCTTGCATGTTTACATGTGTGCCTGTGGTGGTGTATCTTCTCTGCGTGCAAGGATTTGCGTGGAGAGCTGCGTAATTTGGGAGCTGACCCCAATGCTCTGCTGTCCTGCTCCTCCTACCCAACCCCACCGCGGGGCCGGCAGCAAGCGGATTCCCAGGGCATCACTGCTTGGAGAGGGTTTTCCACTGCCTGGTGTTCATCTGATGATAACACAACTTAATGAGACCTGCTTGAGCATTTCAAGTGCCAGAAATATGCAAGGTCACTGTCTTTGATTTGGTGAAAACCTGAATTTTAAAAGTTATGGGATGTGTTGAGCTGTGGCAGCCTGCAGAAGGTGACTTAGATTAGATATGAGGAAGAAATTCTTGACTGTGAGGGTGGTGAGCCCCTGGCACAGGTTGCCCCGAGAAGCTGTGGCTGCCCCATCCCTGGAGGTGTTCAAGGCCAGGGCTGGGCTGGTGGGAGGTGTCCCTGCCCAGGGCAGGGGGGTGCAGCTAGATGGTCTTCAAGGTCCCTTCCAACCCAAACCATTCTGTGATTCTATGATTCTTTGATACCAAGCATGTGCAGAAACACACGCACTCACACCCTCGTGTTTTTTCTTTTTTAATATTCCAGGTACTGGAAGTGACTTTTAAAAACCAAGATAAAATTACTTTTGTAGTGAATAGAGTGTAGTACTGTGTGTCTCACGGCTGCAGTGCAGCTAGGGATGTAATTACTCAGATGTGGCTGATCACCTTTCTTGCTAGAAAAGGAGAGGAGTTTGTATCGGTTCCGTCATTGCTTTACGGTTTAAATCTTTAACAACATCTATACGTAATGTGAAAGGCAGTGGACTAAGCAGGAGTGTTGGGTTTTGCTTCTCACCAAGGGGAAAAAAAAAAACGCTTGCGAGATTGTTCTTGAAATCGGTGTAATCCTCAGCTTGGTGCTTGTGGAGGAACTTGGCGATTGGGCTGCGCGTGGCTGGGGACGGCGGTCCCTCGCGCCGACCGTGGCCGGGGGTCCCAACGGGCTTCCCAGCCGCCTGTACCCATCTGCCTCTTGGCTTTTACTTGGCCTGCAAGATCTTTGGGACAGGATGGGCATTTTTCCTTACACCTTTACAGCCAGTAATATACAAATATTCTCTCTGCTGGCACGAGGCGTATTTCAGGAAATGAATATGTATAAATTCTTCTTTTGTTTTCTGCTCTTTAGAATTGCTGTGTTAGGGAAAGCACAAAATCCCCCCCACCCTTCAGGGTAAAACCTCTTCTCAAAGGAAACATTAAACACAAATGCCTGAACTTGGACGAAAATGGCTAGTGTACAGTGTATCTGTTGGCCTTGCCTTGGAAGAAAACCACTATTAAAATGTAACATTAAACATGCTGTACTCATATGGAGTGTTCGTTTAGTTTTCCTAGAATAATTTCATCCGTCTCACATGGCTTAGCTTGCAGAAAAATTGAACACAACTTCAGTGATATTTTAAGGTTGCAATTTAATAGGCAATTGACTTTGGAAAACTAAATATAAACCCAGGAAGAGCCTGTTGCTGAGTAGAGGTAACTTCTGGTCAGTTCCAGGCCTGAAATAATACAACCTTGTTATAATTTATTTTTCTCTTTTGTCTTGATGTCGGCAGGAAAGCTGGAGCGCTGGGCAGCAGCCTTTGCTACATCTTCCTTTTCCCGTCATGTTTATATCAGAGATGGAAAGCCAAAAAAAAAACCCCAAACCCATGCCAGAAAGAGGGTCTTTCTGTTCCCTCTTACACCGGGAGTGTAATACTCACCAGAGAGGGATGCTAACGCTTAAAAACCAGAAGCTGGTTTGTGTTTGGATCTCACCGAGGAGTGTGAGCCCAAACCCGAGGGAGAGAGCCGTTCCCGTGGTGGCAAGGATCCTGGGGGACCCGCACCTCTCCAGGGGCAGATGCTCTTATTAGTTACTGCCATTGACGTTTTTTGCACAAGGTTCCATAACATCGGTACAACCATGCCACCTTGTGTTAATTTCTGTCTCCTTATGGCCTTCAACAGTCAGGGAAAAAACTTAAAAAGAATTTTCTGTGTGTGGATGCATGTATATATGTCATTTTTTAACGCTGTTAAAGGTTCGCTTCTATCTCCCTGTCTGAGCCTGGCTGTGTGTCAATAGCAGGGGAAGGGATTCCACTCTGTCACTTCGTACTTTAAAATTTAGAATAAAGAAAATGTATTTCATAGTTCTAGTTTCAAAATATGTTAACGATGAAGAAGTTGAGCTATTGTGGTATGTGTCCAGTCCAGCATGGGAAACTCTTTCTGCGCTGCCATAAACTCCCTGCTGAAGAGCGGGTTATGCCTCAGCTCAGGGGAATTCATTATATCCCCGACTCCCTGGAAGTTTTGGGTAGGCAGGGGTCATTTTGGCAGAGAAACGACCTGTGGATTTTGCACCATGGAGTTAGTAGCGTTAAGAGTGTTTTATTGTGAGGATTTGAGAATACTTCACTTTTTTTTTTTAAATTGATATGCATAAAGCTTTTCAAAAGAGAACGTATTAATTAAACCTTTGCCTCTTTTCTACATAGTCCGCAGCAGAATATGTGAAGTCCCGTCTGCCTGAAGTCCTAAAACAACATCTTCAAGACTATGAGAAGGACAAGGAGAACAGCGTGCTGTCTTACCAAACCATCCTGGAACAGCAGATCTTATCGATTGATCGAGAAATGCTGGAAAAATTGACTGTATCCTATGATGAAGCAGGTATATTTGTGTTTCTAAGTTACATATTACTGACAAAAAAATTGCTTACTTTCAATCTTCCTCCCGAATACTAGTGCTTGCGCTGGCAGATTGAACTTTGTCCTCAAAGGCATGAGGTGACTCAGTGAAACGTTTCTTTCTCCTAAAATCAAGTTGAGGTAGAAAATTTTCCACTTCGGTGATTGAATACTAACTAGCTGAAAGGACAGTTATTTTTCTAACAGCGCTTTGTCCTTTGTAGAGCACTGATGTTGATTGATCTAGCCGTGCCTCTTTATTGTCTCTGCCAGTGGTGCAACCTGGTTTCTGCTGGTTTCTCCTTCACTGCTAACTTGTTTTGGGAGCTCACTTAGCTAAGAGTGTACTGGGTAGTCACAGAATCTGCTTTTTAAATGTGACATGATGCACGTGGGTAGCCAAAACTAGATAATTTGTAGAGTGTTGGAGTAATTTTAATGGTGCAGTTACAGGGGTTTTCAGTTTTGATATTTATGGCTCAATAATTTGGAGGTTTTCTTAGTTATATCTAATACTTTTTACTAGCATTTTGTTTTAGAAATGTCTTCCAGTTTTGGATGCTTCACAGAGTTGTCCTGATGCATGGCGGTCTTTACAATTACAGAGAAAAAAAGAGAAGCTGTGGATGTTTTTTGCTGATCTTCCAAAATAGCCACCAATATCTGCTATTTGCCCCCCTCAATATTACCAAGTTTCTCAGTGTTTCAATAAATTAAAATTAACTATGCAACCTTGTAAAGAAAGGATCAAACAGAAAGAACAGTTCATTATTTTACTGCTAAATTAGTGTTCATGGCAGCGAGTGGACTGGCAGGGCGTCCGGCGGTCCGTACGGCCAAGCCGTGTGTTTTCCACCCGAGGTGTGCGCATGCCTGGCTCACTGCGCTCCCCCGACGAGTAGCAGTGAAGACACCGCTCTGTTTCTCCAGTTCACTGGAGTTTCTCCAGTTCACTGGATAGCTGCAACGTGCCATCTCCTTTCACCCGCAGCCCTACCAACCAGCCTCGGGCAGCCCTGTAGTGTGAAAAGAGAGCTTATACTTACTTTGTCCTCGTTTTTGGGTTTTCCTTAATCCCTGGTGACACTTTCTTGTTCTGTTACTCCCCTGACCGTACCTGGCACAGTGGTGACCTTGGAGAACTGAGCTCAGCTCTGGGCTTTCCTTCCAGCTGTTTTAGGCAGAAGCCTAGACCTTGTAACTGGGTTTTTCATCCCTTATAGAGAGTGTATGGCAGACACCATCCTGAGCGGATCCCTGCTTTCGATGGACCTGGTTAGATGGCACTCTGCTAAAATCACCATCTTCTAATTTTCTCGTCACTAGCCCAGCTCGGGGAAACCAAGCACCGACAAGCTGGTGTTGTTTTGTCCTATTACTTTGTACTCACACAACAGTGCCCTGAAGTACTTAAAATGCACAAACTACTTATCAACTTTGTTCAGACTCCTACTCAGACTCCCACTCACCAGCAATACGATTCTCTTAAGCTACTTTGATCTCAAAGGCGCTCGAGCAACTTAAAATGCCATTTGCAGACAGCGTGTTCTGGGTACTTACAGGGCTGTGAGCTTTAGTAACTTCAAGTAATTACAATGCTCTATTACTTTATCAATTATATTCACACGCTCACCCAATAAATAAGCCTGATTCTCTTAAATTGCTTTGATCTCGAATGCTCTTGAGCCCCATACGGTGCCGTTTGCAGACTACATGTCACGTACTTAAGGAGTCATATGAGTTCTCGAAGGACACCAGAGTTAAAATGAGGTCGCGGGATATTTGTTTCATCACATATGGCCTGTTTTTAATGATGCATCAAAAATAAGCTTCAAAAGTCGTTGCTTCCTCTTGCTCCTGTTTATCTTTTTTAACGCAGAACTTACCAGCCCAATGAATCATGTAAATCTTTTCCCCTGGTTTGGTCACTTCATCTCTCCAGTTGTTTTGATTGATAGAAGTTTGTTAGGAAGGAAAATATGCAGCGGAGGAAATTACTGACTCCTGCCAGAAGAAAAAGCAAGCGTTTTCCTTCATGGAAAACTGCGTGTTTGTACAGAGAAAATAAAGATTAAAACTGCTTGAAACACGCATTTGGGGATTTATATCATGCAATAAAACAATCATGTGGAAATGAGAAGCTACATAAATAACTAGTTTAGAAAAGTCCCAGCATATACACGCATTCAGAGCGGAGAGCGAGCGCAGCTTGCTGTAAATAAAAAGCCAGAATATCAGCTTCCCAATCAGGTAGGGACCTTCAGAGATTAAAACACGGAGATGGAGCCCGCTCGTCATTCTAATCATGTCACTTGTTTACTACAAAAGCAGAAATGATGCTACCTGCTCTTGAAGTAAGATCTGATTGTGAGCAAAGCACAGAAAATGGGCAGCTAAATATAATTGCAGCAGCTGTTCGTGATCCCAAGCGCTCCAGCTATTCAGCGCCTGAGCAGTTGTGTTGGTGACATTTCTCTTTTATTAGTGTTTTTCCGTACCGAAGTCAATTGAATGAGAAGATCGAGCTGCTGGTGGTACATACAAAATGAAGAAAGCAATCTTTAAAGCTCAAAACGGTGAAAATAAAAGCGATTGTGATGTAAGGGGAAGATACAACTTTGTCTGGCGGGAGACTATTGTGAGACGTCAGCAAAACTCAGCGCGGAGAGCACCGTCGAGGGTTTAATTTCTGTAATCACGAGCAGTTGGAGTTCTGCTGCGTGTCGGCCAGGGAAACTAGAAAGTTGGATGTTTAAGGTACGTGATACGAGGGGTCAGTAGCCGACTGTAGCGGGGCGCCGCATGTAGGGGAGCACTTCCACAGCAAGGGAGCAGACCTCTTCCATCCAGGAAACCTTTCCCGTTCCTCTTGGAAGGGCCGTTTTCCGAGTGTTCGCAGAGTGCTCACCCCCAGCTAACTCCCCTCGCCCCAGGGATGTCTCCCAAAGCGGCTGGAATTCAGCTGCATCCATTTTCCGGAATAAACCAGAACTGCACTAAAATGGCTTGGGCTTCTGGCATGATTTTGCATGTTAATTTGGCCTTTCTAGCAGCATGCAATATTAATAACGTGCAGCTCCGATGGACTCGACATCCTAATGCCTCTTTTTGTAAATCTTTCCCTTTAGGAAATCAGGATATCAGAGCTGCCGAATAAAATGAATCCATCTAAAAATAGTCAAATGTTGACAAGATTTTTAGTGAAGTTTGACTAAGGAAGCTTTATAAAATGAAAGCAGGCCAGAAGTGACAGATGGGTACAAATCCTCTCATAATCTTTAAATCCCTTAGTTTGAAAAGTGGCATTCTTGACTAGCTAAGGCTGGGTTAATTTTGCGCAAGAATATTTTTTCCCGCTGAAGCTTTCTTGGATGCTAATCCTATTTGACTTATAGTATCTCTAAACATCTGGGTTGGTCGGTGACTGCTCCGTCCAAATACAAGTTTAGGATATTTAAAGGCCCTTTGGCATTGAACTCTGGTGTGCCAGGTCGCTGAAGCCTGCTAAGAGATTCTGGTGGTGTTTTTGTCCTGTAGTCAATAGGTTTTTCTTTAATGGATGGCCCCTCTCCCCCAGCGTCCTGTAGAAATTGAGTTTCATTATTGTGCGACAAAAAAAAAGATGAATTTCATTTTTCCCTGCCGTGAATCCATCATGAAAGATATTGATATTTAGGCACGGCATCCAGAGCCAGATGTCAGCCCCAAACATGTTTTTGTAGCTAATATTTGCCGGGGTGCCCCGCGTCGCCTGGAGCCGCCTGTGAAGAAGGTGGGTGGCTGCTCCTCCATGTGTCCTCCTGGGGGGGACCAAAAGCTGGACCCTGTGGGTGCAGTTTGCATTAGATTTCACTTGAAAACCTCTAGATTCAGTTGATGTGCACCACTGCTTGAGACGCTTGCTCTCAGTACCGTAGTCTTTCTTAAAGTGAGGTTTTTATGCTAGCAGTCCATGTCCCAAATTGCCTGAATACTCTGATTTTAGCAACAGAATGTATTTTCTGCTGAGATAATATGTGGCCGTTAGCGCTGCGACATGTCGCACTTCGTCTCTGGATGAGATGGGGGTTTGTACTCCGCCTTCCCCAACCGTGCCCAGGTGCTGCGCTCGCCCTGGGCATCGCATGGTGAAGCATCGTCCTCCACTCCTCGCTCCCAGCACAATTTGGTATGTAATTAATGTGCCCTGGTGGCCAAGAAGGCCAATGGCATCCTGGGGGGCATCAAGAAGAGTGTGGCCAGCAGGTGGAGGGAGGTCATCCTCCCCCTCTGCTCTGCCCTGGTGAGGCCACATCTGGAGCACTGTGTCCAGTTCGGGGCTCCCCGGGTCAAGAAGGACAGGGAACTGCTGGAGAGGGTCCAGCAAAGGGCTACAAAGATGATGAGGCGACTGGAGCGTCTCTCTTATGAGGAAAGGCTGAGGGACTTGGGGCTTTTTAGTCTGGAGAAGAGAAGACTGAGGGGGAATCTTATCAATGCTCATAAATCCTTAAAGGGAGGGTGCCAGGGGGATGGGAACAGTCTTTTGTCAGTGGTGCCCAGTGACAGGACAAGAGGGAACGGGCACACACTTGACCATAGGAAGTTCCATCTCAACCTGAGGAGGGCCTTCTCTGCTGTGCGGGTGGCAGAGCACTGGCACAGGCTGCCCAGAGAGGTGGGGGAGTCTCCCCCTCTGGAGCCATTCCAAACCCGCCTGGACGCCGTCCTGTGCCACTGCTGGAGGTGCCCCTGCTCTGGCAGGGGGTGGCACTGGGGGAGCTCCAGAGGGCCCTTCCAGCCCTCACCAGTCTGGGATTCTGTGAATGGATAAGGAATTAAATCAACTCCTCGTATTCAGCCTGTATTTCTGTGCCTTGCAGAAGGCTGGGTCTGGTTTCTCTAGTAGCTGCAGCTGTGAAGACCATAAATCCGATCATAAATCTGAGTCTCAGACCTTCATTCCAACTGCAGGACCACAACCCGGCGTAGATCCAGTCCCGTGAGCGTTTGCTGTTTCTGGCAAAAGTACCGAAAAGCAAAAATATCCAGGATTAAACTTCAGCCCAAGAGGCTGGCAAATCCCGCTGCTTCACGCAAACGTCCACGCTACTGCGGTCGCGCTGGGAAAAGGTTAACTTGAATCATCGAGGGGCCGATGCTGCCCCTGTTTCAATTGCAGTGCTCCCTTTGGGGCAGCACAGGCAGGTGTTTTCCCTCCGAGATAGTGACTACAAGGAGAAAATGAGAAAATTAAAGCAGGAAAATTGCACCAGAAATATATCCTATAATTTAGGATAATACTTTGCTGGGGAAAATCCTTTTTTGTGTGCCGTGTTGAACAGCCCTTGGCAGGGGTGTAGCAATCCGGTACGTTTATCTTCTCATGTGTCACAACCACCTCGACACAGCAGATGTGGAACCAACAGCGCTCAAACGTGTCGGGCGACATTTATTGCTGTGCCTGAGGCTTCTGACAAGGAGAGAAGCAGAGTGGCCTGCAGGCCACCGCGTGTGGTGGCTTTATCTCCAGCTCAGGTTCGGGTTTTTAACTGATTTTTAATTCTTTGGTCTCCAGAATGTGATCTAAACCAACTCCCTTCTCTGGCTGCTGCCGCAAGAACTCGGCGTTGTGCGTTTTCCAAATAATACAGTGGGAAGTTTTACTCTTTATAGCCAGGTGATTAGTACTGAATTTATTTAATCTCTGTTTTACACCCAACACTTTCTGTGGCATATTTACTTTCTTTTACACGTTGAAGCTACATGTTAAGGTTGGTCGCCCCGAGCCAGTGCTCTGTTTCTCTGCAGAGGACCAGTACCTACAGCAGAAATCACGGGGCAGTCACCAAGGGCAGAATTTGTCTCTGTTACCTTTCAACATCTGCATTATAGGCTTCCAATCCAAACTTTTCTAGAGCTCTTCGATAGTCATCGGAAAGAAATGAGCATTTCTGGTGTGATTCATAGGTTTATTTTAAGCATCTACTTTAGTATGCGAAGAGTCATATCCTAACCGTGCCCGCTCTTTTCCCTTGGCTGTGAATTAGCTTTTGCTCCCAGGTAAAACACAGGTAGGCAGCTCTAGTTGGGAGCTGAGCGCCAGCCTAAGCCGCTCTGTAGGTGTACACATAAAACCATTTAAATTACGTTTCAGGGTGTACATTTCAGCTTCGATGCAAACCACGCGACTCTCATTTCCTATGTTGGGGTCTTCCAGCTTTCTAAAATATTGGCAATGTTGGTAAACAACAGGCATATATTTAAGCCAGCCCAAGCATGTTGTATTCTTTTGCTCCATTAAAATAAGTTTTTATTATTCATATAATTATAACCTTTCAGCAGAAGCTCAGAGCAGAAATAGCACTTTGACAGGTGCCTACTTGCCTGGGAAATATTCTTCACGTCCTCATCAATTTTTGAAGTAGGTATTTAGCTATTTAAATTTGCCAGCCAGCAGTCGATTTTTCAGAACCCATGTAAACGCTGACAATACTCATTTTGGGGTATTTGCTAAATATATTTATACATTTGGTAAAACTAAAAATACCTCTTTTATATATTTGGTGAAACCTCTGTGCAGTGTAGGTGCGATGGTGACTCTCTAGGGCTGTGTCAGTAAATTAGGGATTTTTTTTATTAATCATGTGAAGCGTTGTGTTCTTACTCAAGCATAAGAACAGTCTTACTGTATAAATGCCAGTGAAGAGTACACTCTTCACTTTTGTATTTATACATTTGTAGCAATTAAAAAAATAATTAAAAGTTCCTACTATTACCAAAGTCCCGCAGAAGGAGAAGAAAGCAATACCGCCCCACAGAGTGCTGAGATTCAGAATTGTAATAGAAAATGTTTTTTAAACCATTTAATGGTTTTAACACTAATTATTACTAACTGACCATTTCCTTTCTGTGTTCTTATTGATTAAGTCTGGAAAGCATCTTAAATGCACAAACTTATTTCAGGTGCTTCCTTATTTCAGTCAGAAATTGTGATAGAGTTGGTTCAGGTTTGTGCCCAGGGGAGGAGCGGTTTGATGTCTCCTGCATTTGGGAAGAGTTGCTCCTCCCCATTGCAATAGTGCTTTTAAAAGGGTTTTTTCAGCAATATGGCATTATCATTAGGACGGGGCCAGAGGAGGCCCTGGAGATGCTGCGAGGGCTGGAGCCCCTCTGCTGGGAGGGCAGGCTGGGAGAGTTGGGGGGGTTCAGCCTGGAGAAGAGAAGGCTCCGGGGAGACCTCAGAGCCCCTTCCAGTGCCTAAAGGGGCTCCAGGAGAGCTGGGGAGGGACTCTGGATCAGGGAGGGGAGCCATGGGACGAGGGGGAATGGCTCTACACTGAAAGAGGAGAAATTTAGATGAGATATTAGGAATGAATCCTTGACTGTGAGGGTGGTGAGCCCCTGGCGCAGGTTGCCCAGAGAAGCTGTGGCTGCCCCATCCCTGGAGGTGTCCAAGGCCAGGTTGGACGGGGCTTGGAGCAACCTGGGCTGGTGGGAGGTGCCCCTGCCCAGGGCAGGGGGTGAGAAACAGATGATCTTCAAGGTCCCTTCCAACCCAAACCATTCTATGATTCTGTGATCACCACCTGATTGCCATCTTCCCTGTTTGTATCTTTGGCCTAATGAAAGCCTTAAAATGTATGTAAACTCTGGAGAACGAATGCCACTAGTAGATGTTTATTTTGCATTACTTTGTGTTAGATTTCATTTGAAAACAGTTGATGTGCACCATTGGTTGAGATGGTTGCTGTCAGTACTGTAGTGGTTGTCCTCGATTTCAGACACGCATGTTGCACAAGTAGACGGACGTGAGCCTGGATTTATCTTCTTTTTTTTACTATTTATTAAAAAGCTATCGGACTGAGATAGCATTTGAAGACACAGCTTGCTGGAAATTCAGTGTAGGCAAAGAGAGTATCTGTTCCAGGCCACTGGAAGAACGCCATCCGTCTCGGCGGAGGTTTGTCCCCTGCTGGTGGATGCAGAGGTAAGTGCCTGAAGGGTCCTGTGAGTAGCAGTGAAGGCAGCAAAGTTTGTTCTGCCTACAGTCCTGACAGACCCTTCGGAGATCCTTATTGAATTTTCCTGCGTCATTATCTGGACAAGCATAAACAGCACTGCTGTAGCAGGGTGGAGAGCACAAGATCATCACCAGCTACACCTTTGCAAAACCCTTCATTACACCCACAATTGCCAAATTTCAGTATTGAAATGAGTATCTTCAGTCTTGCTGCTCTTAGTTTTGCCATAGTGTGTACAAAAACCTAGTGTTTGCCTTCTTTTGAAAACATTTTAGTAGGAAAACCATTGAGAAGGAAATATATTGTAATAACGTCAAGAACACTCACATGCAGGGGGATTTATGATCTAAGGGCGCTGCTGCGTTGCTGGAGACCGCTCCTGCTCTTGCCCGCATCTTTGTGTCGTCTGTCCTTGCGCTCTCCCCGTTCGCGGCAGCGTTCCGCTCGTGCGAAGCCCTGCTTTGCATGCACAACTGCATTGCACGCCACAATCGATCACTGTTAGCCTTTTCCATTATTTCCCAGTGTTTGAATTATACATGGGGAGATGTAGGAGGAAAAAGGAGCAGGAACAAAAGGAGGCTTTCTGTTCGTGAGTGAAGCTTTCTTAAAAAAACCCTATCCATAATCTGTAACAACCCATTAAGGTAAAGAAGTTGGTCATAAACAAGCAAAAACTGCCTTTCCCTTGTGCTGGAATACCTTTCTAACAGTGGCAGTTGCTGAGTTTTGGCAATATCGGTGCTTTTTCCTCCCTCCCTGTGCATCTTTTCCAGGCGGCTCTGGGATTACGGGCTGCAGCCGGTGTCTGCCAGCGGCTTGAGCATATCTTTGGGAAGGTGTTCGCCTGGGCTCCGTCTGCTGGTTGGATTTGTTGATCTCATACAAAAGTTCCCCCCAAACTGTGCTGTTTTCACTCAGCTGCGTGCCGGGAGGATGATTTCTGAGGTGGCAACTCTGCCCCCCAAAAATGGACGTTCTGCAGATGGGGAGGTTTTGCGTTTGCAAAGTAGGGTTTGATACAGAGAACTGGAAGATACAACGGGAAAATAAAGAAGGGAGAAAATCCGAGGTGACTTTTGGCCTGGTGTTGGGAGATGATTAGCCCCTGAGTTTGATTAACCTGGAAAGGGGAAAAGTCACCAGCTTGATTTAAGCTGCCACCCTTGCTCAGGCCAGCCAGCCTCAATTCACAGCTCAGTAAAATCTGCATCAGCGAATTTTGTGTGTTGGATAACGGAGGGGACGGGGACAGAGTGAGGCTCTGGAATTAAATCACAAACCTCCTCAATTGTGTGTAATTCTGGTGCGTTATCACTCCTCATCCTTTTTTTCCTCCTCCTCATGATCCCACTGCCAGTGCAGGAGATAGAAAGTACGATCGCAATGCCTTTGGACGGGGTACACGTTTGTACTTGTAATTTGGCGATACACCTTGGGCACTGAATAAATAACTTTTAAATACCGCCTTGCCGTACAGCTCTGCCTGTAAACTAATAAGTTCCTTATTAGTTCAGGAGTTAAAGTGAGCGGTCCCTCATGCGAGTGCCTTGGGGCCAGCTGGAGAGATATTTAGTGGTCCTCAGTGAAATTAGCCGCAGCCCGATAGACGGTCCTGCTGCCAACGGGCGTTAGTCCTTCGTGAGACGCGAGCCCCGGAGCCGAGGGCTAACGCAGTCACCGTCAAACCCATTTGTCGGACACGATTGCCAGCCGCAACGGGGATTTCCGAACGGCCCCGTTAAGGCTGAGTGACGCGGAGATGTGCGCAGCATCTGTAAGCTAGCTGTTAGTTACTCTGGTTGTGAAGAATTTGCTAATTACACGTCTCGAGTTCGGCGTAGTGCCTCCCCGCTGACACCGTAGTTATAGCTGCTGCTTTCGCTCTGGTATTTATGGCTCGGGCACCTCAGGGAGGTGCAGGTCAATTCCTGGGGTTCGAATGAAATTTTGCAGCCTTGATTCTTTAGGCAGGACTGGGATAAAGACAGAGATGTCACAAGACTCGGCACAAATTGGATGCTTTTAATTATTTCGGTGGGGTTTTTTTCCAGGTGGGATTTTCATTTTGCTTCTACTTTTTCCATATGATTACAGGCTTCGTTACAGCTGAATGTCGCTAATAAAAGCCCGTTGAGCATCTAGCATAGCGTTTTCTAAGTAGATAAGGTCGGTCATGCTCTTACGCGGCCTCGTGGGGCAGCGTGTGTGGGGCAGCGGCATTGCTGACCTTATTGCTGAGGCTTAAAATCACCGAGCATCGGCTGTCCCAGTGCCGCCACCGGCAAACTGCTGCTTTGCTGGAAATGGAGGTACCGAACTGACTCCCTCAAAGCCAGTTAATGTCATTAACGTAACATCTTTAATATCTTGGGCACCGTGATTGTGGAGGGGTTTATTGTCTGAAATTGCGAAGAGGATGGAATCCCTTTCATTTTTGGGTTTTTTTGTGTATGTGTGGTCATTTCTGCAGACTGTTTTACATCGAGATTTGATCTATTTTTATAAAGCTGTAGAAGATTTCTAATGGATCCATAGATCTGTCTTAGAGATCACAGAATTTGGGACAAATCTTAACAAAGAAGACTGTATCTCAGTGTAAAACTTTTAGTAGCTTTTGGTTTTAAAACTTTGTCCAGCTCTTTCTTAGGAAAATGAAGGTATTGTTATTTTGAGGGAACACCCTTATCTTTTCCATTGAAAAATGTACAGCTTCTTCCTGAACACCCTTGGTTCACGCGAGCAGCTTTTGTTGACAGAGGCGGGTATTTTGCTGGGCTTGGAAGGGTCGTGGTATCCTCTGGCTCCTCTTCTGCCGGCCATTCGACCCCACGGAAATCCCACCGCTTTGTTGTGAGATTGCTCAGCACAGTTGCTGAGTTAAATGAAACCAAACTAGTTACTGCCTCAGGTCAGAGGCACTGGGATCTCCTAGGGATGTCTCCAGTTCAAAGGAGACAGATTACATGAAATTGCTTGTAAATTTTAATTCTGCTGTAGAAGTAAAGTCTCCAGGGAGACCTTAGAGCCCCTTCCAGTCCCTAAAGGGGCTCCAGGAAAGCTGGGGAGGGACTCTTGCTCAGGGAAGGGAGCCATGGGATGAGGGGGAACGGTTTGAAACTCAAAGAGGGGAGATTGAGATGAGGTATTAGGAAGAAATTCTTGACTGTGAGGGCGGTGAGCCCCTGGCACAGGTTGCCCTGAGAAGCTGTGGCTGCCCCATCCCTGGAGGTGTTCAAGGCCAGGTTGGACGGGGCTTGGAGCAACCTGGGCTGGTGGGAGGTGTCCCTGCCCAGGGCAGGGGGTGGGAAATAGAGGATCTTTAAGATCCCTTCCAACCCAAACCATTCTATGGTGATTCTAAGTCTGGGAATTGGGGAAAACATGTTCAGTAACAGATTGAAACGGGGCAGGGTGTGCAAACTATGTGTAATTCCTATTTGAAAGCAATAACAATCTTCTTACAATCAGAAGAATTCAGACTTCGCAGCTCGTGTGCAAACAACGCGTGTGTTGCACTGACCACACAGACCGTGTTTCAGCCCGTGGGTAACAAAGGCTCACGGGGAAGCGTCAGCAAGAGATTTCTTTTCCTCTCATGTACGGACCTTAGCATAGGCATCTTTTCTTGTCGTATCGCTGCGAGGATGCACAGGAGGTTTAATGGCCTCAGCCCATCCACAAAGGAGGTTGCACGTGTGTTTTTCTGCACTTTAGTCTGGTGAAATACAGACATTTCTAACCAGAAAAAAAAAAAAATACCATTTTCAACATATTTTTACTTGTAGTGTATGAAATGGCTGAGTGGGGCGCTCAGGTGAAGCTAAACATGGGAGGGATGCCAAGAAACCCACTCTTGAACTACAATGGAGATTCCCTTTGTATTAAGATTATTTTTCATAAAGACAAGAAATTAATCACGCGGTGCTGGGATAGCGCGAAGGTGGGAGCGCTCCCCGGTTCCGCCGCGGTATTGATGAGGCAGTGTCAGAGCAGTCTGGAAGATGGAGAGGCTGCCCAAAAGGGTTTCCGTTTTTCAGTAATTAACTTTTGTTACCTGTTGCACAAAACTTCCTTCCAGCTCTTGTTTTCTTGCCTGGAAGACACTTTTAGGTATTTTTTATGTAGCTTCATCTAGACAAATCTGTTAGTCTGTAAGTATATCCCAAATCACTGTGCATGATGAATATAATATGCTCAATGATGAACAGGATTGAGTTATATATACATATTCATTGATTAGATGGGGAAATAGGATTGATCTAAATAGAAATACAATATGCTTCTTTGTTTCAAATATAAAATCTTAAAATAGATTAGAATAGAATAGATTAAATAGAATAGATTAGAATAGATTCCTACAGCCAGGTAGGAATTGTTTCGTGGTGGAAATGAAGCTATGATCTTAGAAAGATTTGAAGTGATTTCTATATGTTTCTAAGAATCCAATGTTTCTTTTAATCTAGTTTAAAAGGAGTTCTTTTCAGTTTGGGGAAAAAAAAAACCATTATGTCAAGATGATTAAGGAATTATAAGACCTAGAATATTCAGAATGGATATTTTTAGGTTCGTGCTTTACAGAACTGACTTTTGGGGAATAATTGTGTTAACTGAAAGAAGGGGCGGGTGCAGGTGATGTGCAGGAAACGGCAGCACGGCGGGGATTCAGGGAGGAGCGCCTGGGTGACGTGTGGGCTGTTCGGTCCCATCTACCCTGCAAGGCATTTGACGAAAAAGGAAGTGGGTACGTTAAAAATGCACGTGTGTTTTTGAAAGGTATTGTGAGCACTCAGCAGTTTATTTCCTTCGCAGGTGGTTAGCCCAGTAATTCGCCAAAATTGTGTATTTTGGAGATTATAATAGCATTTTCTCTAATCTGCATAGCTTCTGCTAAAATAAAGCGTGTAGCTATTTAAACATTTCCATAACCTATAAAGGAGTAAAGGACGAAGAAGTGCTAATGGGCACAATTAGCTCGGCCTTTCACAAAATCTTTGATGAAGGCTTGATGTCACTGAAAATGCACGTGATAAATGGCTCCTTGGATTAGAAACCAGCCAAGCAGGAGGCGCGCAGGTCGTTGTGATCCAGAAGAAGGTCCATCCCAGAAAAAGGTCCATCCCAGAAAAAGGTTTTACAGTGATGCCATCGGAATTTGCAGATGATTACGGGTTGTCAGGATCATTTTTTTTCAGTTGGGAGAACTGTTGTTTTCAGTACCTGGTTTGTCCCCGCTTTCCCGCGCAGACACGGTGGTTTGGGGAGCATCAGAGCGAGGAAAGGGCTTCAGCCCCCGCGGTTCCCCTCGCTGCCCTGCCGCGAAGGAAACGTGAATGTTTGCTGCGTGGTTTTATCGCCGCTTATCTTCTAGATAAGCAGTGGATAATTAGATTTATTTTTATGGCTTTGGATTAGAATTGGTGGGTCATTTGGAGGGCAGGCAGAGGCGGCATTTCATGATCTTGACGGTCTCACACCACCTCTCCTCCCTCCCCACCACTTTTTATCCCTATTCCTGGCGACCGGGAAGCAAGAGACTCCAATACCCCTCCTCATATACTTACTTATGGTGTTCTTCTCAGTCTTGCCTATTCCACAGGCTATAATCAAAGTTTTATTTGCATTGCCTGAGGGGTATGTGCAGAGCATGTAAAATAGAAATTCAGGAGACACATGGCTGGTCTCGACGGGAGGAGCTGAGGCAGATGGGCACAGGGGACAGCGATATTAATGATAAAACCGACGGATATCTGCCCTGAAAACTACCGCAGTCTTATTGTTTAGGATTTAAAGTCCCTGTAAGGCAAGTGGCAATGCATGGTCTATAAATGAGAAAGAAGCTGCATGCAAGGTGAGTCGCTAGTGGAGAGTAAATATAAATTATTTTTTTTATCCCACTTTTTGCACTGTTCTGAGTAATTCTGTATCCTTCTGGAGATTATTGAAGCTCGAAAATACTAGTTCTTGCTTACTTATTGTGTGAATTCAAGCTTGAGCATGGTTGAAAAAAGGTGGGAAGGCATTTTTTGAGTTGGTTTTTGTTTGTTTTTTAATCAGTCCAGCCAAATAAGTACCGAATTTCTTGACCTGCAGTCGCTCTGAATGCGTTTCTGCTCAAAGGGCACAGTAGACCTCCCCTCTGCGGCCTCAGGCATCACAGGAGTGCTGTTGTATGACGTCAGTTTGTGAAAGGGCATCCAGACTGACCAAGAAGCAGTTGTGTGGGTTGATTTAACGTACCTCCATCCGACTGGGAGTCACCGGTAAGGCGGGACCGGTCGGAGCTGTTATTCCATTGTTCAGTACCCGGGTAAGGGATGCGGCTGCTTCAAACCTACTGCTATTTGCAAAGACACGGTCAGTGCAGGGCTCGTGCTGTTTGCATAGGCATTTCCCCAGCTCTATGTTTGACCCTACGGAACACGGACTGCGAAAGCTGTGTCTGTCCCAGCATGGTGCAGGTCCAGGCACCCAGCATATCCCCTTTCCAATTAAGGTTATGGGGGATCTTTTTCCCTGCAGCTTCGCAGTGGTCCCAGCTGGCACAGCCCACCTCCTCCTTCTGCAGACCATCTCGAAGGCTGCGCAGCTTTCACCTGTGCAGCTTTGGGCACCTCCAGTCACTGCCTTGTCCTTCTCTGGTCTCTTTGCCTGCCTCTCAGGCTCTCTCTAAAAATTAATATTGATTACATTTGGGTTGTTTCTTTCTCTTGACACTTCGCTTTGTTTCCAGAGATGAGATTAGACTGATTTCCTATTGCGCAGAGTTCTGTTTAATACAGATGAGCTGTCACAAGCCCTGCCTGTGCGGGAATTAATGTCACTTTTAGCCCTCTGGGGTTTAATGCTTTTAGGCCAAACACTAGGAGGACAGTGTTGGTCTCTGTGAAGATAACGATGATGGTCTCTGTTTCTGAGGACATCCCATCCAAAACGGGCGGCAGGAGACAGTCGGTGGAAGTGTTGGGATAAATATCTGGAAAGAAAACAGGCTGACCTCTTAGCTGAGAGAAGGGACGCCCTGGGATGGAGAAGCAGGTGCGGAGGAGGTCTGTATGGGAACGTTGGCAACGTGCATGTTTGCAGGTGGGGTTACGCAGAAGAAAGACTACGGAGGGCAGGGGGTGGTCAGAGAAGAGAGGAGAGGAGAGAGGAGAGGAGAGGAGAGGAGAGGAGAAGGGTGAAGGGGTCCTCAGAGATACTGGTGATTAAAGAAGCAAAGGGGAAGACGAAAAGTGTCTCATCAGCCGAGAAGAAGCACTGCGATGGCTGTGCTGGAGGCAGGTAAGAGGGATGAGAAAAGCTCTCAGTCTGTGCTGCGGCTGGAAAACGCCGTTATGGTCTCAGCAAAAGCCATTTGGATGGCAGGGCTGGGGCAGAGGCCGTGTTGGAGGAGCCGTAGGGTGGAGCTGGAGGGAAGGAGAACCTCCAGCAGTGACTGCAAATGGCATCTTCAGTGAGCCCGGAGGTGAGACAGGAAAGCAGCGGTAGCCATAAAAATCATCCAAGGGTAATGGTGGTTTTTTTAGAGAGGGGCATTACGAAGATGCACTGCAAAAGAAAAGAGCCAGAGAAGCATAGAGATGAGGCGATAACAAATAAAAAATGTTAAAATCAAGTCACTAGAGAAGGAAGACGGGTCGATGGGAGGCAGCACATGAGCAGCCTCTGCACATGTTGTGCAAATGGGGAAGCAGTGGTCGAAATGTGGGAGGGGGAAGTCTCATTTCTCAGTTTTGTCTGAGAAAGAGACTGTGCGAAGAGCCACAGAAAAGGTGGGGGAGAACTGGGAAAAGCAATGAGAAGGTCATGTGGGAAGGACACGTTCAGGAGGAAGAGCCTTGGCCGGGGACTTCTGCTGTCCAAGAGCCTGAGGTGAGGGCAGGGTGGAGGTGCGATCCCTCCCCAAGGGATGTGCCGAAGTTCAGGGTCAAAGAGAGCGATGGGGGGAAAGGGGAAGGGAAGAGGTTACACGTGCTGATGGCCTCAAACCTGCGGGGCGTGAGAAACATGGAAAACAGAAGGAAAACTGAGCAAAGAGGGAGAAAGAAGTGACGTGGTGAGCACCTGGTGAGATAACTGCACTTTTGCTAATGGATTAGGATGAAATGAGGACACTGGGGGAATTTCAGCCAACTTGGGCCACCTGGAGCCCAAGAGCTCTGGTCCTCATCTCGAGCTGCCCCACGAGCGGGGGTTTGCAGCCAGGCGTCCGCAGGATTTTGTGACACGACGCGAAACAGGAGATCCCCCGGGGCTGCAGGGCGAGCTGGATCGTGCCTGGGCTCTCAAATGCCTTTTAATGTATTAATCGGGTCTTGTTTGTGCTCTGGTGCCTTTTCCTCCTTTTGATAAAGCGGTTATCTAAAAACTGGTAGAGCCGGTGCGGTCTTGACTTTTACAAGGTGCCTTGTCGGATGCTAAAATACACCACCAATAATCTCACCCAACTGATAAAAAAACAAAAAACAAAAAACACACAAAAAAAACCCCTATCTCTGCAGCCAGCATAGTACAGGTTTTAAATTTTCTGGTGATTTTCTTTGTAAACTGCTCAGCAGGGTATTATTCAGGCAGCTGCGTCGAGGGACTAATATAACAT
Organism: Anarhynchus alexandrinus; assembly: GCA_008711295.1. Lineage (NCBI taxonomy): Eukaryota > Metazoa > Chordata > Aves > Charadriiformes > Charadriidae > Anarhynchus > Anarhynchus alexandrinus. Next base: position 241,845 of record VUYV01000394.1, read on the forward strand.
GTGTTCTCAATTTTGGACCCTTTATGTTGGGAATTTTCCATTGTGCAATTGCATTAAATCTGAGGCGGCTGACAAGAGCACGATGTTTTCTAACTCTGCACAAGGTTAAATGACTGAAATAAAAATAGATGGAAAAGAAAACAAAGTAAAATAAGTTTGCTTTCTCCTGTAATGGCAGACAGTAGCGTGAGGTCAGGGACTTAACGACAGCCCAGGCATCAGTCAGGGACCGTGAAACAACTGATCCTTCCTAAATCACTTTGGAAATTGTCTTCTGTTTCAGACGCTCGTTCTCTTTCATTCACGTAGATCATATAACCAAGAAGACTGTGTTCAAAGTTATCATTTTTATATAAATTGTGGTAATAATGACTGTATTTGTGAAGCATTTTACTTTCTAAATGCCAGGGCTGTAGGATGTTATTGGCAGTGTTTTCCTCACTGGGAAATGTAGGATTTGTACTACTGCCTGTAGGAAAAACACACGCTGTGCTGCTGCCACGGGAGGGGGGAAGGCAATCTGCGGAGCAGTAGGGTGGGCTCGCGCGCAGGAGAGTCGGTGGATTCTCAAATGCCAATGTCAGGCCAAGACGGCAGCCGGAGGTAAAGCCGGAGCTTTGATCTTCAGCAAGGAGCATCCGTCGGGTGGTGGGCACGGCGGTTTGCAGCCTCATGTGCGGCGCGTGGGTCTCTCTCCTGCAGCACACCAGGAGCCTTCTGGAGGTGGTTTTGGCTCCATACTCCCATCCAGCAGGGCGTTCCCTTCTGCCCCTGTTCTACATCTCGCGGGTTTTGGTTTCAACCCAAATTGCAAACGCGGCTCTTCTTTTTCTCTCTGCGGTTTAGACAAAAGGTCAGAGCAGCTTCGGCAGGTACCAGCCCTCTCCGCTCTTGCAGCTTGGCAGCACGATGCTGCTTGAATGTTTGTTACGGAAAGTTTCATAAATAAAAACAAGGGAGGGTGCTGTTCATTGCTATAAATTTTTATTGAAGCAGAGCTTTATGCATTTGCATAGGTCATAGCTTTTGTTCAGGTAGAGAATGAGGTGACCTCACATGCGAAATCCCAGTTTGTTCTGGTTAAATGACCGGCTGCGCCCCGCTACAGTAGTTCGTACCCTCATTACGATTTTGTTGTCTTTGTGTTTTGGATACTGCTATTTTTATTACCGAGTCCTCTGGCGTTAGAGCCGGTCTGTTCACCACGGTGCTGAGGTTGGACGCCTGCACGCGAACGGGACGGGCATCCAGCCGGCCCCGTTCAGCACAGCCGCCGTCACTCCCTTCCCTGCAACCTCACTGAGCCTTCACAGGAGGTATTCCTTGAGCAGGCAGCTCGTTTTGCTGGGTTCCTCGGGTGATCCTGGTGGACATGTTCCTCTGGATGTCCTGCCATTAGGCGAGCCACTAAGTTGTGCACTTAGCAGGGGGGGGAGCAACAAATGGGAAACTATATCCATTCAGGTCTGCAATGTGTCAGTCAATTGCAAAAAATAATATCTATATATGCGCCTGTCTTGTGAAAAAATTGCTGTAGTTTAGAGCTGTGCAAGACAGACCATTAAGTTAAAAATAAATCTTCAGAACACAGTGCATCTAAACACGAATTGTTTATTACTGGCTATTTTATTTATACCGGTCATGGGATAGTCAACTGCTGACATGGGAACAGCAAAACAGAGTTTTTAATTCTGGGTTTGGACAGTGACGCAACAAGCGGCAGCGATGAGAATTTAGCTTTAAGACGACAGAACATAGACTTAAACCCTAATATACCTCCCCAGGAGCAAAACCAGGGGTCAGGATGTCACCTGTGGTGGGCAGTGCCGGAATGCCCCATTGCCGGCATTTTCATTAAAACTGTGTCTTTGTCTGGTTAAAACATTCAAGCGGAGGCGTGTTGCTCTGTAACACCGCCGCTGGTGGAGTTTCAGCGTTGGGGCCCTTCGTCAGACGGGCTGGCCTCGAGGGCTTCCTCCTGAGCACCCCAGCTGCGGATGCACCACTTTTTATTACAGAATAATCAGATATAAATTAACAACAGAGGTGAAAACCCAACCGTGGGCTTCCGTGGTCTACCTAAAAGGAAAAGAAAGCAGCCATTAAGTTAATTTTATTTACTGTTGAAGGGTACCAGAGTACCTTTTGTAACAATTTTAGCAGCGCTATGCAATCGAAACTGAGTGCCAGACACGTTCCCTTTTACTGTTTGTTGGTGTGTATCTAAAAACGTACTTGCCATCTTTCTGTTCTAAAATATGAATAAAATGATGGCGTCTGGTGCAAAGCCCGTGGAAGGAGTATTTGTAATAGCTGGAGTTTTTATGAATGCAGCTCGCACTAGCTGGAAGGGAAAGATAGAGAAAAGGCATGGTCTTAATGGCGTCGGCTTTGCTCAACATTCATTCCACTCTGCATCAATTAAATGAGGAAAATAAAAACTATAGTGTTCACACTTGAAAACCAGCCAATTTTTCCAATATTTTCCTGCCACCTTAGCCGACAAATACTATGCCTGTTGGATACGGTGGTCAATGACTAATTACATTTTCTGTGTATTTAAAGGTTAGAGTAATTAAAAATGTCAACTCTTTCCCTCTTTTCAAGAAAAAAAATAAAAAACCTGACCTCAGTTCTGGAGGGGACGAGGGGAGAGAGCTCTGTGTTACCCAGCGCAGCAGTTCCAGTTCACAGAAGCTGCGAGCGGGCTCTGGGGCTAATTCGTACTTCTATTACTTTCCTTGGCCATTAGGAAAAGCCAACTCTGAGACGGAGACTGGAACACGCTCCTCCCACGTCAGCCCCTCTCTGCCATTATTAATAGGAAGAACATTTTCCTGCTAATCATTTTTATATACATACGTATATATACACCCCCCCTAGATTTTGTTTTACTTCCCATTGCCTTCTATTTTTTCCAGGTACAACGTGTTTGATCGCGCTGTTGTCAGATAAAGAACTGACGGTGGCCAACGTTGGTGATTCGCGAGGAGTGTTGTGTGACAAGGATGGGAACGCTATCCCCTTGTCACACGATCACAAGCCCTACCAACTGAAAGAGAGGAAGAGGATTAAGAGAGCTGGTGAGTTGTAACGTTTGTGCTTTGGATTGAAGGTTCATCTTTTTTTTCTTCTCTACTCTGTCAATAATATAGACTTGTCCCCTGAGAGAGGCTGGAAAGTACTAGACTTGAGGCATCAGCAGATAAAATCTTCCATTATTAATACAGCACTTTTCAGTGGGATGTCGTGGTGCAGACGGCGAAGTGGAAGCAGACTGACCTATCCCTTAATGAGCCAGTGTCAGAGTAGGAAGAGCAGCCTTCATCTTCAGCAGCCAGTTGACCGTCCCGGCCAGTTTCCCTGTGATCTCTGCAGGGAGCAAATTAATAAACAGGAGCGGCAGCATTACAGGCTGCTTCACCCAAACCGTATCAGCGGCCTTTATGTGAGAGGCTACGTCTGAAGCTGAGTGAGGTTTAGTTCCTAAAATAAGCAGAGTGTGAATGTAATTCATCAAAGCTATTTTTTGTTCCCGTATAGTGACTGCTAATGAGCACAAACATGTAAATTGTAGCAGGAGTACAGGGAAGGAACGTAAGAAACAGAAACCTTTCTGCAATAAATCTTTCTCACTTTCATCACTTGTCAGTTTAGCGACCTCCTGGGTTGGGAGTTACATTTGGATCATCAAGTTTAATAGCCAATTCTTCACGAATTTGTCAAAGTCTCTTTTGAACCCGTTTCTGGTTTGGCTCCCACAGCAGCCTGCAGCAGCAGCAAATTATTTGATGAAGAAAAGAAGTTCCTCTTGTTTGTGTTAAACCCACCAAAGAGCATTGCCTCCAGAGACGCATTGCCTCTCTGCCTCCACGGCTTCGTCTGCAATACAGAAATAACAAGTTTCTCCCTGAGTATAAAAACATTTTTAAAACCTACAGGTTATGAATGTGCTCCCACCGGCAGAAGTGCCCGTACATGCGCTGTGTGCCCTCGCCGCTCAGTTTGCTTTTATCGCCGAGGAGGCATAAAAGCAGTGGGGATCCTTCGTGCTGTCAGGCAGAGAGCTGAGGTCACGTGCATCCCCCAGAGGGCAAAAAAAAGTGTACAGATCCGAAGAAGAAGGAAGAGGAAAATCTTGGTCTCACTTTGCTTCAACTCTGTACTTGGGGGATGAATCAACAAAATCTGCAGATTTTTCTGTAAAATTGCTCCCCTCTTAGCCAAGTCCAGGGCCTTTGTGCGATTGCTCACTTCGAGAAAGCCATCACTGAGGAGAAAAGAAAAAAAAAAAAGTGGGTGTTTCTTTTGTGTAAAAGTGAGTCTTTGTAACACAGCAACGTGAAAAGTGAACCTGGATTTTTGCAGGAATTTCCAACTTTGGAAGAAATTACTTTAATGGCCAGGTAAACGTTATAGCTATCTGCAGCGAAACAAGAAATACTCTATCTAGCCTAGTGACTTAAGGAATTCGCTTCTCTCTCACCTACTGCCCCGTTGTATTAATATGATTGGCATGGCCTCATAGTGCTGTTAAAAACATACAATCCAGTTCATACTACTGCCGGATACTTTTACATTTTGGCACATCCCTTCTTTACGTACAGTAAGTATAAAATTGAAGCAAAGTGCCCAAACTGAATTATCAAGCCTACATAGCCGCTGTGACAAAAGTACCTGCCTTTCTTCCACCGCCTAGATACTCTCTTGCCATGTAGAACTGAAGAAAGCGACAATAATCACATCATTATGTTACATTTCAGTTTTCCAACTTTACATCGCACCATCAAGCTGCACTGTCCAGTGCCCTACAGGCAGTTATAAAATGACTGCACATTTGGGTTAGTAGGATTAGATTTCATTTAAAAGTGAAATCCATATAGCCACGGTTGAGAAAATAGCCTTCAAACCTCAGCCTGATGTCAATCAATTTGAGGCAGCCCGAAACAGCAGCTCAAAGAAAAGCGTGACCTGCCCTGTGCGTCTCGGCGGGGCGTTAACATTGGCATGACAAGTCTAAACTGATCTGTCATTTTTTGCTGCCACGGCGGGCGTTAAGGAGCCTCGCTGCTCGCTGCTGTCAGCGGTCGGTGGATGGGGAATGAATTCAGCCCCTCTCCTTTCCCCGCTCCCAGCAACTGTGTACAAAGTCTTAGTCAACCCACAACCTGAAAAAAAAAATCTCCCATTTATCAGTCGGATGTGACTCGAGCCGCTCTCGCGCTGAAGCCCCCGGAGCCACCGCTCAGGTTTCTCATCGCAGTTCCTGCAGTGCAGCGGGAGGTCACCGGTACCCAAACCTGCAGCCAAGTGCCAAAAGGAAAGAGAGCAGCGGAGAGAACAGGGCAGGGCCCTCCATTGCGAGCCGAGGTGCCGCATCCTGTGGAATTACCTGCTCCGCGGCGTGGCTGGGCAGTTCACAGCAGCAGTCACAGGGGTTGGGGGAAGACTGTTATTCTCCCGAGAGGTTGGCTGATGCACGCTCACGAGTGCTGCGGTGCCGCTTGTCTCGCAGCTGAATGAGATCGGGGTCCCACTGCTCTGACCTGTTGCTGTGGGATACGGGAACGCATGTCCTGGGACACCAGCACCCCGTTTTCCCCAGAAAACACAAGGAATCTCCTCATCAGGAGCTTGAGTGATGTATATAGTATCAGCGTAAGACAGTGGCCTTGAAACAACCGTGGTTTTGGCTCGTGAAGAAACACTTGGATGTAGAGCCACAGGTGACTGTCACTGATAGAAATTTAAGTCGTTCACCTTGAACATAGTCCTCTGAGCTCAGCTCTCACTGACATGCAAAATGTTTGTGCAGTTGCCAAAAAGCTTCTATTTCTTTAATGCCTTTTCTTCTCCAGTGGCAGCCAGCGCTGCAGAATGTTTGCTTTTCCATGAGCATTTCCGTGTATTCTGTATGGATGGCTTTATAAAAGAAAATATTAGAAGTGCCAACAGACACTTCAGTGAACCACAGGAATTCAGCTTGTGCCATCGGCAGTTCCAGGTGGCACCGAAAAGTCACTTTGTACGCATAAGCACAACCTGCAAAGCCTGGAGTAAGCGTGCTCAGCGAGTCGGCAGCATCAGCTGTAGTTACTATACAAGTACAGTAACGGGCGCAGGCACTGCTGTCCTCTAATTGTGTGTAAAATGTCGACTTAAAACCGCATTTTCTGAATTGCATTTTGCTTCCCCGGTCATTCCAATACGTACACGTGATTGCACTCCGATTACGATAGTCCTAATCGCTTATGAAGAACCCCTGGGCTGGGGAGTAGGTGGCTGTGTAACGTTCAACCGAGGCGCCCTCAGAACCTACAGCAGCAGCCAGAGGGGGTTTGTTTGACGATTTACCTAAAGCGGAGCTGCAGGAGGTTCCCCAGCCCTTCCTTCTTTTTGACTATGGAAGGAAACATCTCCAGAATGGCAACTCCCTAGAAGCATTCATGAAAACACCCAGCTAAAGAGTTTTCTTTCTGCTGGTTTTATCACAAGTCAAGTTTCAAGCTTTAAACGACAATGAATCATTAAATGAAATGTAGTTTCACCTGAAAGCAGAAGGAGTTTACAGATTAGATCAGCCGACCAGGAATGGAAACGCTATGGGAAGATTTAGGTGACTGACAAATAACGCACAGGCTGGAGCGCAGAGCTGAAAACGTTCTGGTAACTACAAAGAACAAAGACATTTGTAAGAACACCAAAGCAGACAGCTTGCAGATATAAAAGACAACAGTTCACCTAATTTTGTCACATACACTTTAATGTTCCATGTTTGCAAATTATTTGTCCTCAAGTCACTTTTCATTCACAGTAAGGTGACAGGCATATCGCGATGAAGCAGTGCCGACAGCGGCACACAGATGCGTGCACAGGAGTTTAAGGTGTCTCAATTTCACTCTGTGCCCTTGAGCACTGTATAGTTCCCTCCCTGCACAACCAGACTGTGGCACAGCCGGGTGCTGGCTCTATCAGTCACCAACCTCAGTGCAAAACTTATCTCACTATAAGCAACCCCTAAATAAAATAAAATATTTTCAACTAGAAGTAGCCTTAATCCCGGTGACGGTAAAATCAATCAGTCACATCCCACATTGCATTTTTCTGACTTGAAGTAAAATTTCGTGGTCGGTTTGTTCACAACAGTTTTTTGGTCCTTTTTGACACAGCTCATTCAAGGCAGTTTGATAAAAGAGCCTATAAATGTTTTTTGCACTTGCTTCTTTGCCTTATGCCTTAAAAGTGAGATGTGAGTCCTACTGCAGAGCGTTTTCAGTGTTGTCACCTTCATAGATCTTCTGAAATGAGGAAAACACGAACTACACAGAAAAAGGTGGTGTTTACTAACACAGGAACATAGAATCATAGAATGGTTTGGGTTGGAAGGGACCTTGAAGACCATCTGTTTCCCACCACCTGCCCTGGGCAGGGACACCTCCCACCAGCCCAGGTTGCTCCAAGCCCCGTCCAACCTGGCCTTNCTCAGAGTGAAAAATTTCTTCCTCATATCTCATCTAAATCTCCCCTCTTCCAGTTTGAAGCCATTCCCCCTCGTCCTATCAAGATTTGCTTTCAGTATTTTTGTCCTAACTTGCCATAAGGCTTTCTGAACAATAAGTTGTGTAGCACAGGGACACCGGTGTTCAATGAGCTGTGGTCTCTCTGGGGCAGTAGAGAGCACAAAGCTGCTTCGTTTGAGAGCGGAGCCATTCCCGACTTCTCTGCTTCAGCTGTTTCAACAGCACTAGCGGCCGCAATCCAGCTCTTCCCTGCAGCGCTCTGAGGTGTACTTAAGGCATCTCCTGCTTTTTGAGATACATCTGTATACCCCAGGAGACAGCAGGATGAATTTTTGGGTGGGTCTGGCAGGCGGCCAGAGAAATGCTTTAGCTTTCAAAAGAACTGCTTTAAGTGTTGGTGTTTCTCTCCAGGTGGTTTTATCAGCTTTAATGGCTCCTGGCGCGTTCAGGGGATCCTGGCCATGTCCCGCTCGTTAGGAGATTACCCTCTGAAGAACCTGAATGTTGTCATTCCTGACCCTGATATTCTTACCTTTGACCTGGACAAACTGCAGCCAGAGTTCATGATCTTGGCGTCGGATGGTCTGTGGGATGCTTTCAGCAACGAGGAAGCTGTCCGATTCATCAAGGAACGCTTGGATGAACCACACTTCGGTGCAAAGAGTATAGTTCTACAGTCCTTTTACAGAGGATGTCCTGATAATATAACAGTGATGGTGGTGAAGTTCAGGAATAGCAGCAAAACAGAAGAACAGTAATTGCCGGTGGTTCTCTGCCTCACTCTGAACTTAAACCAAACTCTTAACATTTTAAACATAGTAGAAAGCTTTAGGAAATACCGTTAAGATTCTACACAAAAGGAACAGATCCCTCTGGTCTTTGTTCTTTGCTTAACAAAAGCAGCAATACAACAAATACATCCTGAGTGGTTATAAGAATTAAGTTTGTTCACATGTACGTGTCTCCTGTGACCTTGCTGCTCCTTAGAAACTAACTGTAATCTTCCATTTCAGAATTTTCTTTACAAATCCTCTGTAGACTTTTCATTTGATTGCTTACCTCTCATTTCTAATAGTCAAAGGTTCATTCGGGTGCCCAGCAGGGTCGGGGCAGTGCTGCCGCTCGACAGCAGGTGACAGGAGTGACGCTGCTTTTCCCTCGTAGGTGTGACTCTTCAGAACGATGCTCTCATGTTTCTCATCTCTTTTCTTTTTCAATCTGCAGTGATACGGTTGTATAGGAAAAGGTTTGCGATTATTGGCCTGTTATTGCTCTGAAGGAGGGAAGAGGAGCCAACTATTAGCCTGCTACCACAGAACTGGCTCTCTCCCTTTGTTCAGCCTCCCCCCCCCCCTTAAATAAATCCCCACCAAGCATGTGATTAGGTACAATTACTGAATTACCTGAAGCCACATGTTTATTCCGTCTGTGTATTACTCTAATAACATTTCTCCTATACCATATTGTAATCAAACCGACTCATGTTAAACTCCAGCAAAATACTCTGAGGTCTGACACCTTCTATATTGAAAAATAGCTCTGTTGTGATAGAAGAAAGTCTGTCGTTCACCGAGACTCATCCTTACGTTAGTTTTTTGGCATGGACTTTTCATAGGCATGTAAAGAAAGTAATGCAAGATAAAATTAATTTCGTTAGTGACTGTTTGGAAAACTAATCAAAACGGGACATTCCTTAGAGCTACCTACACGGAAGTCAAGCCTATTAAAGACTTCCTTGTGCCACTGCAGATTAATTTGCGATGTTAATCCAGGGGAAGACCACTTTAGAACCGCTTCTGGTATAATGTATGAATGCCAGGCAGTGTCATTGCACTGTAGAGATGAAAGCTTGTGTTAAAGCTAGATAAAAATATGTTTAGATCTAACTTACAGTATTTAATTGTATTTTGGAATCTGTGATTAATGTAAATTGAAACAATGAGCGAGTTTGCTCTCCATCTGATAACTTAGCTGGCTGCTTCGTGATCGAGAGGCAGCAGAAGCAGAGTGATGGGGCAACACGTGTTAGAGGAAGAGAGCCAGGGCCCAAGCTGGAGGTTAGGATTTTGGATGGCTTGCTTACCCATACTGTGTCTTGTCATAATCCTTGGGATTCCCTCCTCGCAAAAACGTGGTCCTGGATGATCCGCTGAAGTCTCTTATCTTCAAGGTGATGCAGGTTGTCAGTATTTGGGTCCTGAGGACTATCAGGGATAGAATACATTAACTAACTTTGTTTCTTGGATAAAGATACAATATTAGTTAAAAAGCCACCCGTTTCTCATCACCCACCTCTGGCATTCTTGGGCAAGTGGCGTGCTGGTCCCTGAAATGCTGGGATGTGTTGTGGTTGTGCCGAGCGGGTGCGATGCATCTCCAGACAAAAATGAAAGAGCACAAATTCTGCTCTTGGCTCCAGAAGGAATACCCCTCTTAGTCTTTCCATTTTTGTTCCTAGATTCTCTCTTCCCCAACAAACTTCCCTCCTTTAGTTTGTTTGGAGATAATCACAACTCTTAATTGGATCTGTTGCTGTAACCAGTGCTATTCAAATTGTATATATATCCTTTAGCAGCCTCTTCTCAGCCCCGGCGCTGGGTGGAGCCCCGTGACGCTGAGGGACAGACAAGTGAGAAGCAGAAGTATGAAGGAGCCCAGCATCCTCTGAAACCAGCAGGCACCCAGCCTGCGCCGGTCCTTCCCCGGAGGATGGAAGGGTTTCGGACTTTTTAAATCTCTTGAACAGTCCATTCAGTGAATTTTAAATGCAACTTTGCAGTTAAATTGAGCAGCTAACAGGAAACGTTAAGAGTGCTTCAGTTATTTTATTTTGAAAAGCTATTTGAGGTCAGAACGCTGTGAAATGAAAACCCTGTGTGATATTTTCATGGGAGTGCTTAATCATGTACTCATAATGCTACAGCAGCAGTATCCAAACTGTGCTCCGGGCAGAGCTCACGGTGTGTGCAGCGTTTGCCTTTCCTTTCTCCTTCACAGATGAGGTTCCCGTTGTACTGGCTTGTCTTTGTAGGACACTGCCTGCGTGTTTGTCAAAACAGCTGCCCAGGGAAAAGAAGAATTAGACCCAGCAACCTACAGAGCTCTGAAGTGGAGGGAGACTTGTATAGCAGAGACATCACTACTAATCCTTCACAGGCATTTGAGAAGTTGGAACTGGAACGATGGTCGGCTCCAATAAAAACCATCATAGACTAACGCCCCTTGCGCGGAGAGCTCACGGCTGCCACTGAGCCTCCTGCAGCACACGTTCTGGAGGTTAGCGAGCGTAGCTGAGGGATGCCCGACCTTCTCCTGAGCACAGCTCGCTTGCTGGCTGCTCCGGCACTGGGGAGGGACAGGTACATGAGGTGGCAGGAACCGTACGCATTGGCAGAGTCCCGAAGCAGCCGTGAGGAGGCAGTGGGAGGGTGGCTCGCTCCGCCAGTAAGCCACGCTCACAGGATTTAGGAAAAGACATAGCGCAAGTGCAATACAGAACTGTTTTGCAGACTTGGCTGGATATTTAGTCCAGGATTCATTTACTCTGTCACTCACAGGCCCATCCAGTCCGTTACCGAATCAGCCCTATTTCAACCTCCGAATGTCTGCAGTTGCAGCAGTAGTTGTTTTAGCACCTTCAGTTTTCTCTGCAACGCCCTCACCTTTCTAGTAGCTCCCTTTCCTGGCCAAAGACATCCATGCCAATGATCTCCAGTAAGGTTGTTGACTTTTGGTTTTATTACTTTAAAAAACTAGTTGCAGGTACTTTAGGTTTAAAGATTAAGAACTAATGGAGATGAGAAGCTTTGTGCAGTCTTCCACACACATGCGCAGTGCCCACCTATGCCCCCTTGCCAGGAGTCTCCTCAGAAGTTGTTTATCCTGTTCTAGACATCTGTAACTTCCCAGTCATGCTGATTTGTGCCAAATTCTGTCGTGATACATACAGCTGTTGGGTGATAAGATTAAGTAATGTACATATGGCTTATGCAATCTAAACGATCCAGGGTCTGATCCTCCACTGCCTTAATAATATATCCCACATCTGGACAGAGCTACCAGACACCGCAGCCAGAAATGTCCCTGGGTACGTGCCAGCAGTGTGGCAGAACACACTACAGCATCGGCGAGGCAGTACTTCCAGCATGCCATCCTCGGGGCTGCTTTCCTGCCTGGGCACCTCTCCCAAAAAAAGGGAGATGCATCTTCGTTAAAGTGGCTTGCACACATCTGAGAGCTCCCTCTTGCCAGCCGCGTTCATGGAAGTTTTTTGTTGCTTCAGCCAGAGTAGCTCCATCGGTGACCTCTGTTCATCAAGTAAGGATGGTTTCTAATGGCAGAAAACCGATATATTAAGTTACTGCCAAAGAGCATCTTTTATGTGGTCCAATATGAAAAAAATGTTCCTTGTAATTTCAGTACTTTAAAAGAATTTGGGCTCTTCCCAGTGGTATTACAGGCTAACAGTTTAACTCAGGTCGTACGTTTTAAAGCCACTACCATTTAGCTTTTCATTCGGCTTACGGACTACCCTTCAGTGCATCACTCTGGTCACACGCTGGCAGGGTTTAGGAAGGGCTGTTCGTTGGCTCTCGCCGTGTGTGGCTGCCGGTGCATTTGGGGGATGCCCGGTGCCGGTGGTGGTGCCGGTTCCAGCCTGGTTCTGTGGGGTCACAGCTCCGTCTAGCGGCTGCCCTGCCCCAAGCTCTGTTAACAAACGGTGTCCTTAAAGTCAACAGCTGCTCTTAGCCCCCGAGAAAAATATGCGTGATTTACAGTCCCCCTTGTCCCTTGTGCACAAGTTGGCTGTGCGGTTCACACAGATCTGTTCTCTCGGGCTGAGTTTTACAGCGGTGCTGGAGCGGTGCGGGCCGAGTGCCCACGTCCCCCGACACAGCTACGTAACACCAATACTCACCTGCTAAAAAAAGTGGGTGAAAATCTGGCGCGCCACAGTCCTGCCCCGCAGCCCCTGCGCGGGCGGCTTCGCAACGTCGGTGGATCCATTTTAAACGCTTCTTTGCGGGATCCAAACATTTGGCAGCAGCGCGGCTTACGCAGATGGCAGTCATCGGCTTCGGAGAGTCCCGAATTCAGCACTAGTCTCTGGGTGGCAGGAGACGTGATTCCATGTCGTATAAAATGTATGCCGCTTCTTTTGTTGCGACATCCAGCACTATAGTGGTCTGGGCAAACTGATCCTGTCTGATGGGGGAGGGATGGTGACAGACGGCATTGTGAGGACTGCGGCAGCACTGTGGTCCTAACATGTCTAAAAATACAAAATTTGAAACGAGTGAGCCCGTTTTACTGAACAGACTGTTTAGGTAACTACAAATAAAGTAAATGCCATCTAACATCATGAAGTATTGTCTACTGACTTGTGAACACAAGGTCAGTACCAAAACTACTGCTGATGTTATTACAGTATTATACAAATCACGTAAGGTAAATTTTTTTAAAAAAAAAGAGTTGTACAGATTTTAGAATACAGAAGTTAGTACTAAAGCAGTGCATCAGCTTGAAGTAACAGTGTTTGCTACATAAACACTAATGCTGCGTCTTGAAAATAAGGGAGTTTTGTTGTTCAGCTGCCTCACAGAATATATGCCATCCTTGCTTTAAATAATAGCTTGCTAATGTATCTGATGTTTATTTAACAGAGAGAAAAATTTAGTAGGCACCTATACTAAAGAAGAAAACCCTCACCAGCCTTTCATTCCCTAAAGTAGGTTTGTAGGACTCCATCCTGAAATCTGGCTGTACAAAATTGCAAGGTTAAAATTGAGACCGTTCTGTTGAAGTTTGGCAACTGGAGTAGACCGGAGCTGCTGCCCCTCAGTGTTGTCAATGTATCTATAAATGATCTTTCTAAACCTGAGGACTCATATCTAAAAAGATACATACAGTTAAGTTAATACTGCGTTGAAGTTTATATCACTTTTATTTATATAGTGCTGACTCTTCAGGCTTAGGTAAGCAGCTGTTTTCCCTTCAGTAACATAAAGTTCGAGGTATCGGTTGCCTCTAGTTACAGGCGATGCTCTGTTGAGCAAAATGCGTGCAGTCCAAGCAGGTAACCCCTATCTAAAACCATCAGTAGGGGTTCACATCAAGAGCAATTCTTGAGTAAAGTTTTGATATCCACTTTTAGGAGCAGGTCAGCTCCTACGTCTGGCTTGCTCAGGCCCAAGGAAGAACTCCAAATTAATTGAGCAATAGGGCAATAAAGAATTTTTTCTGCATTTAAATGGCCAACCCTATATTCCTTTAAGCCTGTGAAGATGCATCAGTACTTCTAGGGACACGGACGCTCAGAAATCTACTTCAGCCTGTATTCCACCAAGTTAATTAAATGAATAATCGGTGATAACGTTTTAGAAATACAAATTTCTAAATTTAGACTGTCAAAATTTAGACAGGACTGTAAAAAAATTGGTTCTCCAGGAACTCCTTCCACTGTATCCAGGGGCATGAGAGCAAAACACACATGCAACTGTACTTCATCCATGCTTGCTTTAATCTTGGCGGTAACCAGAGTCGTGCAGCCACGCTGTGTGGGCTGGCAGTCGCAGACCTACTCAGCATCCCCCGCGCAAACGCGGGTGCCGGCGCGCCGGCTCCACGCGGGGCGAGGCGGCTCCTGTGCCTCTGCACACCCGCTCCAATGGCTTCGGTCAGTGCTGGCCACAGGGGACTCTCCTGCCAGAACCGCCAAAGTCCATCGGTGATTTTTAAATTTTCTCCTTCTGGTAAGAAAAACTTAATTATGTTAAAAACATGATTCATTTGGAAGAAGCTCCATTCTGTGCTGAATCTCTGCGCTGCTTTTTGGTACGCCGTTCCTATATGCATAAGGTGCAAAACATAAGCAGTGCTTAGCAATGGTCATTTACAAATTAAGACAATTTTTATAAAATTCAAACCCATCTACCTTTAACATGGCAAACTGTAACCATGGCATAACTGTTAACTACAAAGTTACCAGGAGCAGGGTCTGGAAAACTGACATTAAAACCCGTACTGCGTGAATATTGCACTGAGCGACTGTAAAACCACTCCTACCCAGCGTATTTGGAAATGCTCTCTAAGACTTAATCAGTTGAGACAGACTCATTATGAAAACGAACCGCGCATTTAGAACTCTGCGAGGGCAGGTCAGAGCTTTATTAACAAAAATCCTACACAACACACAAGATAACAAAACCGCAATGTTTAAGCAATCCATCTTGGTTAAAGACGGCTTCCGCTCAGTACAACACGGCTGTGTTCGCGCAGATAACAGCCTCTTCAGGCTCCTGCCTGTAACATTTTCTTGCACAGAGCCAGAAGTAGCTTTAAGATTTTATCTTTATTGCAAGCTCAGGGGAGACTGCACTTTACTGCGGGGTGGAGAACCACCGTGGGCAGAGCATGACCAAGAGGAGCGGCTGGGACATCGGGCTGAGCCCCGTCCCAGTCGGGGTGGACGCGACACCCCCACACCATCGCCTCTTGTGCTGCAAAACACTCACTGGAATTCATGTGGTCTGGAAAACGAACGTGCTGCACGGCAGCTGTCAGAAGGTGAGCGGAAAACAGAGCTCAGAGATAGAAACCATCTCAAGAGAGGTCACTTGGGGTAAACTTTTGTCTTTTTAAGCCCTTATTTCATAGGAGGAAAACAAAGTTCTAAAGTCCCGTAACAGCAGGTGAAACAAACTATAGTGTATCACAGGTGGCATTTCCTCACCCGAGCTGCGGGTCAATCCTGCCGTTAGCTAACAATCACCTAACAGCAGCGTTTCAGAGAGACTGTACCTGCTTTAGTCCTGTGAATGAGAGTGGCTTTAGGATTTTTAGAAATCCAATATATAACTAGGGGGGGGGTGTGTGTGTGTGTGTTTTACAATTTTAGGTTTCTTTAAAATGTGGACTCAACTACACATGGAAGAAAACCCACCACCAAACCCACCCATCTGCTTAGCTTCGTTTTAACTTTGTTTTCTTTCCTTCCTACGTGGAATACTTGCGTTTGGGTACGGTTTACAGCTTAATATGCCATATACAGTAACTGCATTAAAACCCGACAAGCTTAATTTAACAGAGACTGCAGAAAGCTTTGCATCTCTTTCCCTACCACCTCTATCTTTGGCAAACAGTGAAGTACTTATTAAATGACCAAAATGGTACATGCTATCAGACAAAAATGGAAATAAATGAAAATTTGAAAAACAGGGAGCCAAGCTCTGCCTCCCAAACTCCAACAGACCAAACGTAACCGATAGACACATATCAAGAATTCAGTGTCACATCGTTTCATTAACCTTCAAACAGTTTCTAGTTTAAATTTGAAAGAAATATGATGATGTGACATTATTTACTGTGCAGCCAGACATTCGTGAGTTACTTGCAATGAACTTGCACTGAAATGCTTTAGTAGTAACTAGAAAACATAAGACTCAACTTCAGAAAATATCCCAGACTGTCTCAGTCCTGTTGATACTGAACTGATCATGGAGAATAACGCCCCTAAGTTTGCAGCACGTACCATTTCATGGTTTATTTTGAACTTGTTCGTTCTAGAATGCACACAAAACACTGAAGCATTTTGACTTTTTAACTCTTCTGAAACAACATACAGGCGACACAGGCTGGAAATTGCGCATTGCAAACCCCCTTTGCCATCCGCCCAGCAGCAGCCGCAAGCAGCTTTGACCAATCGATTATTATGAGGCTTTTCAAGTCAGAAAGCTCCACAATTTTCATATCAAAATCATAAGTGCTTGGAATTCTGCTTTAATGCAGCTTTCTGAACCACTTGCCTGCACAAGAAAAAGAATCTTAGGATTTGGAAAAATCTTAGCATGTGGTTTAGGCTTCGTTTTTAGTACAATATTGTAGGCAGATGCAATAAAATTTGGGCCCGCCACTGACTTAAATGCTTAAATTAGTTCACACTTAAGCTTTTTTTACCTCTTGCATGGCTGCTCACACTAGAAACTTTCCTCGTATTTGCTTTAAGCAGAAACATTAGCTTAGTTATGAATTTTTATGATCTTTTAAGCAATAATAAGGTCAGACTCAACTACAAACCAGATTTGGAAATGATTTTTTTAAAAAAAAAACCAACAGGAGCAGTAATATCTTACAATGTAAATTCCTTGCAGAACTGATGTCACTTTAGATGACAATTTCAGGTGGCATAAACAGATCACTGTGTATAAACCCACATTTGTGAAAGCAAAAGCCTTGTAATCTATGATCAAGTGTTATCATTCTGGGGCACAAACATAAAAAATACCTTGCTTGGTGACAGCTGCATTTTTATTGCAGTCCTGCACAGCCATTTCTCCGTGATACTCGTTCCTTACTCTCACCAGGAGCACTGTCTGCTTTATCTATCCAGTTTCTGAAGATTGCATTGTCTTTCATAATTACATTTCTTTTGAAAAAGCAATACAAACCGTGCTGTAGTATCAGTGTTCTTGTAACAAATAATTTATTTCTAAACATTTAACATGACACGCTTATTAAAAAAAAAAAAGAGGTTGTTGGTTTGTTTTAAGATGTATAAACAATCAAAGAACAAGTTAAACATTTCTCACAGAGCTCTCAGGATCTGACCACAGTACAACAATCAAATAACAGATCCTAAAACCACAGGAACAGCTGCAGTTTTACCTGTTTCTAGAAATACAACAGCATTTTTCCCTCAGTTATGCAATACTGAATCTTTAGCTATTTAGTTTACCACAAAAAAAAAAAATCTATTTTTGAAAAACTTTGACCTTCTTAACATACATTCTTAGAACACCGACATCTGAAATACTTGTCTAGAGAGTATTCTCCCCAAGACCTCATTTTTATATCTAAAAAAAATAACACGTCCTATAATTCCATCACAAAACCATGCGCAGTTGTTGAAAAGATAGCAAAATTCAATACTGACCATAATCACAACGTTACAAAAAACCTGGTGAAACCTCAAACTTGGTACTAGAGGTTTCTGCACCTCTTCTAATTTGTCTCTAAGAGACTATCTGAAAGACAGCCAAATGTAAATACATCAGAACATCTTAGCTGTAGTACAAATAAGGTGGCAGTGCTCTGTCATTCTAGATGTACAGGATGTAACTATAGTAGCCTCGCTGTATAGTGGATGTGTCAAGAATAATTATGTTAATGCAAATTCTGTATTGTTGTCTATTAGACGTGTAAACTACTGAAAACTTGGCCTTGCTGATATGAATAAAGTGATTAAAATACCCATCTTTACAGATATATAGTAGTTTGTCTTCTTTAAGAAATAAGAATCTTCAAATTTCTTACTTTTTTCATTTTAAAATGTGAAGAAAACTATTTTAGAAACAGATAAAAAGGCACAATATAAATACATCTGTTTTCATCTTCCTTGCGTGGTTCCAAAACTCTCGGGATGCGTCAGGACGCACATGGATGTGTGTGCATACGTGTGTTTTGATTTATTTATTTGGCTTAAACATTGTTCCTCAGTGACATTTGGTACATTCCAGCAGATTCAGGTAGAAATCCCATGGTTACAGCAGACCATGTGGAGAAGTGTCAGAGGAAGACAGGACAGGGTATTCCAAAGTATCCGGCATGCGTAGGATACACACATGGAAAAATGCTTTGTGAACGCCTAATATTTTTAAGAATATCAGAATGTAGCAGCAAAATGCTGCCTTTGCAGTTTTGCCCCAGCAGCACAGCCCTCCGTCAGTCGAAGTCATCTCTACAGCTGTGTTTTTGTTTTGCGTTGCCCTGGACTTTAAATGTTTTTAGACCAAATGTGTTTAAGCTTATATATTAATACAGAATCAAAGGCAAGTAACCGAAGTGTCTGATGACAAATCCTGCCAAAACCTGATTATTTCACTTGATGTAATACCATGTACTGCAATCAAATGCCTATACTTGCAGATATCAAAATTAATTTTATAAAGAAAGAATTGTTTATCTTCTGGAATACTGATGTTCACATTAAGTATATTTAAGCAAATTCCAACATAAACATCCTCAAATTTAATAGGTTTGATATGACTCATCAGTTCATAAATCCTCAGAGCCAGTTTTCCATCCAATATATAACCCATCCCACTGCAATATGGAGGATACAACTTGAATGGATATTCACGATAAGAGATGTATGTTTTTTTGTAAAAGCCTCTGTAGGCAAAGTTACCTATAAGAGGATAACCAGTAAAAATATTTTCTGAGGAATTTAGCTTCAGAAGAAATTTTACCAAGTTCGCGGTGTTGATGAAGACATCAGTATCAGTCTTCATGAGGAATCTCGCATTTGAACAGAACTCCGTGACCCACCTAAACGCCATGATTGTTTTCAAGGTGAGATTGTCGTAAGTGTCCATAAAGTCCTGGCGAATTATGTCACCATAGAGGATGCTTTCATCCTCTACCGACAGTGCTGCAGCATTGTCTTCTCTTTGCGTGTCCTGACCTAGTAAGAAAAGGGTTAGAATTCGATGTCCCCACCAGAAATTCTGAGATCCCCACGTTATCCTGATGGCCTGCCTTGACTTGACATCCTTAGGACTCGAAGACACCAAGATGACTAGAAACGGATCGATGTCTCTGCACTTCAAGCGCTCCCGCAGTGTGAAGAGGTAGCGTTGCTTGTAAATCGGTTCATATTCATAGAAATACATAAGGTTTGTATGCTCGCTCACAGTGTTGGAAGAAAAAGTTACATACCACATTGTTACGACAGAAAATACAAGGAGAAACAAAAAAATCCATTTTAATGTGCTCACATACATGACACTAACCGGAACTGGGCAATAACTACTTTGCAGGAGGGTGTCAGTGACCTTCAAAATCTGTACCACAAGTGCTGAAGCATGTTTCTTGCTGAAAAAGAAATGAAAAAGTAATATTCAGAATGCTACTATTCAAATATTCTCTTTTTCTTATCTTGTCTAAAGCGTGCTGTAATAGAATGAAGATAAATCCAAGACTCAGTGGCCCAGCTGTTACATACAGCAGCCATACATCACCAATCAATGCTGTATCCCAGAAACCAGTACGAGCAGAACACCGAGCTGCTGCTGGGCATGGGATGGATTGAAACCTCACAGCTCTCACCTTGGAAATTTCCTCTACACAAACCCAATCTCTGCAAAAGGTCACACGTCAAACATGGTGATCCCAAAGATCTCAGCACAATGTCTTCAGCACAATTAAATCTCAAGGAAGGAATACCGTGCACAAAATCTAATGGCTACAAAGTACTCATCAAATTGATGTTCAGAGGCTTCAAAAATTTCTAGTTAATTTTAAAGAAAGGAAGTCCTACTAGTTTTTATAAGCTGGAGCAAATCAGCCGAGAGAGGAGGTAAAAAGAGAAGTAGAAGCAAGTATTTCATCCCTCATTTAAGGGTTGAGCAGCTACTTGTTCTCAGTGGACTGAGTAGGTGATGGGGGAGAAGGAGAAAATCAGCTTCCTGGTGAACAATGTCAGAGCTGCCGACGTGCAACACAAACCTATCGCGACAGACAGACTGAGCTCTTACACTGCCCAAAGAAAAGGCTACTCCCACAACACGCAATACAGCAATCATTCATTTTCCGATATCTGCTGATTAAATCAAGCGATTTAATAAAGGGGCGTTGCAACCAACTTTGTCATAGCAGCTTTACAGTCGACATAATGGGAGCAGCAGGGAATCCACTGCAGCAGACGAGCTTTAATCTCAAAGAAGTTCTGTAAACTCTTCTAATATTTTCTGTTTAAACAAAAAACAAGACACTATAAAATCCACCTGCTGCTTCCATCTATTTAAGTTTTAAAGAAGAAAGAATCCCTTCTGCGTTATTTTCACGAAATGTCTATAAACCCTACCCCCATCTGCCAGGGCATGAAAACGCAACAGATTCGCTCCACTCCATCAGGTGTGCCACACAAACCGAAAACAGCGATCAGCACAAGAGATGAGATGAACCAAAGCCATTTTTCGATTAGAGACACACGTCTTGGTCTGGAGTCCAATCTCCATAGGCAGGCACTTACAAACCCCCATGGAGTCCAGGCTGAAGACACTACTACAGTGTCGGGAGTAGATATTCCAATCAATACATCTTTCCGAAACTAAATTTAAAAATAGAATCGTAGTCCTGCACCCTCTATTTAGCAGTGCTTACCTTTACTGTATTTCTTTAGAACTACAAACACTGCGAACATATATTAGGTATCTTTAAACCAAAATAATTACGATGTCTTACTGTGGGAGTTCCAAACGATTTCTAATGTTTGCAGTAATAATATTTACCTTGCACTGTAAAGTATCCACAGAGACACAGTAAGGATGATGGAAGGTTCAATTTCACAGTGCAATTAACTACTATTTAACTTATCTTTGAAAAAGATCACTGCAGGGCTTCTAAATGTTTTATATAGAAAAAAACCCAAACCCTAAAATCAACACACCACACTACAACTTAGATGAATTTGATTTGCCAGAGCCCACCTGCCCTGTGTTTCTGTGTATGATGTGAAATTAACGATCCTTTAAAGGAAGCATTTGGAGCCCATTTCATCAACGATGCATAGCGTGTCGCTTAAAATGTATTAAAGCGATTTTATATAAATAGCTATTTAAATAGAAGAATTTCAGACTGATCCCTCTCAAAGCTGCGTTACTCCAAAAATACCGTGTGGCTAACAGGAGTCAATCCTTCATTAAAGGCACCTCACCTAACTCCAGGTGAACCAGGGAGTTTTATTAAGAACTTCCTAACATGACCAATATCCTGCATTATAAAAACCTAGGACCTCAAGTTTTATGTTGATTCACTTCTTTTTCTCCACAAGAATTAAACATATGCAAGTAAAACAGAATAGAAGTTTGGCACATGCAGAGGAAACTATTGTCGGGACTGTTCAAACTGCATTTAAGGAATTTGACTATAACTGTAAAAAACCTCAGGTTTGCCAATCTGGTATTTACTTCCCGGCTTTATGGGAAGACCCTAACCATGGCCCTTGACAGGAAAATCCGCTCCTTCTCCTATTTCAAATGCTTAAAACAGAGTAATGAGGTTGAAGAAGTAGTGAGGTCTGAAAGTTGAGCTGGTGCTTTTGCTCGGAGGTGGTGTGGTTGAAGACCTTCCGGCTACACCCGGGACAGCTTCTCCACCACCTCCAGACTTTATTTTCCGGCAGTTTTTGCCTTCCAGCTGTAGCATGGCAGCACGGGATACGCAGCGGGAGCAATACCAGGTCAAGAACTCCTTTCAGGGAAATATTTTCACTTGCTTCCAAGCTCCCAGCTTGCTGGCACCAGGCCACAGAGGCTGACAGATAGAACTGATCAGAATACGTGTAAGAAAACACATACTGAGTATGCTCTATGGAAATTTTTGATACATTTCTCACTCTCCACTATTGGTAGTTATTGAGTGTTGACATTCTTGACAGGGAAAAGGTGGCAAATTCTCATAGTCATTGCAATCTAGTAACTATAATAACCAACAGATAGTCCAATTTAAAAATTAAAAAAATAACACACCGATAACGTTACATGTATAGAAACATAAATCCTTTTTTGTTGTTTTCTTTTGTTCAAAGCTACCAGCAGAAATTATTTGGAAATATATTACTGTTCCTGGCTTCTCATTTTCTTCATACGGTTTACTACCAACAGAAACCAGAGGATTTTTTGCAAAATCCTGGGCTACGACGACCTAATATAACAACACTTCAAAAATTATTTTAAATAACCTTTAACAAACGCCTTGCTCTCACTCCGAGTTGCCCAAGCAACCTTCGGGCTCCGTTCCAGGCGGAGTAATTAAGAGCTGCCAGCCCGCATGGTAGAATTCATTGAGAGGAAACCTACTGCCCCCTGCCGCAACCGTATCAAAATTTAAAGCCATTTAACTGCTTTCTGTTTTAAAAAAAAAAAAAAAAAAAANAAAAAAAAGAGGGGAAACGCGGTGAGAGAAGAGCCCCGGGTGCCCACCCCGGCGGCTGCCCCAGAGCCCGCCCTTCCCCTCAGCACCCCCGGGGCGGTTCTCCCCTCACCTCACCTCACCTCCCCTCGCCTCGCCTCGCCCCACACCGCCGCCTCAGCGGGGCCCGCGGCCGCCCACCGACCCGCCGTCAGGGCCTTACATGGCGGCGGAGCCCGCCTCGCCGTTACCGTGCCCGGTGCCGCCTCCCGCCCGCCGCCGGCCGGGCCCGCACCGCCCCCCGCGTGTCTCCTCACAGCGTCGGCGGCGGGTTCTGGGCGGGAAAGGGCGGCGGGGCAGCGGCGGGAAATGCCCGCCTCCTCCTGGGCGGGGAACCGGGCGCCGGCAGGGTCGGGCAAATGGCGGTGGCGGGCCCTCGGCCTTCCCCCGGGCTCCCGCTGGGTCCTCCCGGGCACAGCCCAGCGCGGTCGGGTGCGAGGCTGAAGTTTGCGGATAGCGGGGAGGCAGAGACGGCGTTTCCAAAGGGAAGGTGCTCTCTTGCCTCAACCGGCGGGGAGGGTTCACCCCCGAGCCTCCCTAAATTATTAATTATGTTTTGTAACGTTACAGGAGCGCGCGGTGGAATATCCTGCTTGGACGACTTGGGAACCCGCGTAGTTTACATAAAGCCACATAGTTTACGAAAGGTTTGTTGTGCAAAGTTTGAGTTCAGATTAATTGATGGGAAATCAGCTGTCCCAGTTGCGTTTTATTACTCTGGGTTGTTTTTTGGTTTGTTTTTTTTTTAAAGTGAACATAGAGGCAAACCCTCCACCGGCAAGATAGCCTCACCCCGGCAAAGCAAATACACCTTTGGACAAACCAAAGGTAGATTTCTCCTTCTTCCCAACGCTCACCGTTGGGTGCAGGTGTGGAGGCAGAGGTTGCCAGCGCGGGGCTGCGCCGTAGCCGCGGTCCACGGCCCACGCTCCGCGGTCACGCGGGACACGGTTACGGGAAGGGTCAGCGCATCACGTCGTCCTCCAAACCAACGGCGCATTTGAGTCGGGTACAGTTAGAAGCTGCGAAACCGGGGAGCCTTCGGAAGCTAGCTGTTCTGTCCTGGAAATAAATGTAATTAGCTCGTAAAAAGTCGGCCATTGCTTCATCACTTCTTTAAGGTGATAGTCTGATGTAATAAAATAACAGTTGAGACCATAAATATCGAAGACAGTTGGAGCAAACATGTAGAGAACGGTGTGTAATCTTTAAATGACGGCGCGACCCAGGGACAGGGACCATCCATCCACTCTGTCGCAGCCCGCACAGAGGGAGGGTTTGCCCTTGGTCAAGATAACCATATTTCAAGGAAATGGCATGCCATTTTGCAGCAAATTATGATTCATTTGACTGCATTAACAATGTGTTTTGCATAGTTTCCCGTCTCCCCATCTTTCGATTCATTCATATACATTATTTATAAAGAAACGCAAACACTTTCTTCCCTGGTTTAATCCATCATGACCCGCTCCTGGAAAAAAAATCCTATACATAATCTATATGTGTTATTCAATATGAAAAATGTACAACAGCGAGTATGTCACTGTCATCTTTTGTTGCCCCCAATTAGTTCTGGTATAACCCTTTTAGCTTCAAGAGAAACCAGATTATAACTTGTCTGTCAAGACTGAGGTTTATTTTACGCAACGTGTGTAATATCTGAGCAACCAATGTCGTAATTATCAAAATGATTACCCTATCAGTCAGCAGCTCATTTGGCCAGAAGACCTTTACGTCTTTTTGCTGATTATGTACTTTCTGAAGCAAAGACAAATGGTAATAACTAATACTTAGTGCATCTGGGTATAAGGGCAAATAAGTACCGCAATACTGGGTATGTGTTGGGCCAGCCCAGCGCAGGCCTACTTTCAAAAAAAATGGAGACTCAATACAAATTAAATAATATTAGACTGAATTTTCTATCTCCTCTACTATTTAGAATGCTGGTCAAAAATGGTATTTTGATTGAGACTCAGTTATTTCCCCTCTTCTTGTGCCTTTCCATCTTGATCATAGCTCAGTTGGCAACAACAGAATAGAGCATAATGAAGCTACTGGAAATTTTTAATTTCAGGTAGCCGAGTCTCAGTCTCCACCATGCAAAGTGCAGTTAAACTTGTCCATAAAAACATAACTCACCACATTTCCAACTCCGACAGCGCAGTCGAAGCAGCCAACTTCACGCGTGGGTGGGCAGGAGGAGCAAGCGCCGGAGCGCGAGGCAGCCAGTTGGAGCAGGGCACGTTTTTAAGTGGAGTTCTTTCATGGCTGGATTGAGTCTGCGTGCCCGTGTAGGCTCACATCAGAAACCTCTTGAGATTAATTTGTTGCTGGGAGATGAGATGCACCGATAAATCAGGCAGCTTGTCATTTTGTGGCTTGGTAAGTATGGACAAACCTTAAGATTTCCCCTCCTCATTGGCTGTGTTTATATTTAATTTCTTTTCCAAAAGGGCTGCAGATGCAGTAATAAAGGGGTTTATCTCCAGGCACACAGTGAAATGGGGCAGACAGCTCGCGGTTCCCTGGCCCATGGCATGGGGGAGCATAACCAGGCTGCTGCTGGTTCGCTACAGACAAGTTTACAATGTCAAGAGTTCTTGAATGGTCAGGTAAGTGTGGTTCATTGTTCAAACACGTTCAAAAACTGTAACCTTTGCGCTTGTGACCAATTGGTACGTTACTCATAGTTGTTCCACCCACAGGCTTGGCACAGACTGGTACACATTCATAAATACTGTTTGCGTATTATCAAGTTGATAAAAGCCAGTGTGTATTTGTACAGAGCTTTTAGTTACTTTTCATAGTGCAAAGCTTCTTCCCCTTCCTCTTTGTGCTTCATCTCACGGAGGAAGAGAGACATCTTACTGACAAAAATCGGCTTCACGGGAGACGGTGAATTCCAGCTTTAAAGGCTTTCTAGAGGACGCCCCAGCACAAATGGGCCTCCAGAACACCAAACACTCCAGAGTCAAGCAAGCCAGTATACTGATGTTAGGACTTGATGCTGCGGGAAAATCTACACTGTTGTACAAGTTCAAGTATAACGATGTTTTTATAACAATTCCAACAATTGGCTTTAACGTCGATATGATTGAAACTGAGAAAGATTTTACATTGACATTGTGGGACGTTGGAGGACAACAGAAAATGAGACAACTTTGGTGCAATTTCCTGGAAAACACAGACGGACTGCTGTATGTTGTGGACAGCTCTGATAAGCGACGTCTGGAAGAATCAAAGAAAGAATTTGAACTCATTTTAAAGAATGAATTTCTAAAAAGCGTACCAGTCGTCATGCTAGCGAACAAGCAGGATTTGCCTGGAGCTTTGAATGCTGAGGAAATAACCAGGAGATTCAACATGAAGAAGTACTGCAGTGACAGAAATTGGTACGTACAGCCCTGTTGTGCTATCACAGGAGAAGGTTTGTCAGAAGCTCTCCAAAGACTAACCACATTTGCAAAACACTACGGCAGATCAAAGGAGACTTCCACAATCTTTAAGGCAATTGAAACACTTTAAGAATTTCTCTCATCAAATTCTGGTGAACTTTCATCAACATATTTTGTTGGACAGATTAAATCTGCAAATAGTGGATTTTGGGGAACTCCTATAAGTTATTATTTATAAAGAACTTCAGCAATATTGAATTATACTGTTATACCTGCAGATGCTTCTGAGATACTGCTCTGCGGCATTTTATTAGTGATCGTGTAGTCGGGGTTATTCAGCTCAGAAGTGTGGCTGTTGAATGATAAAAATGGTGGAGTTGAGCTTCTGAACTTTAACAAGTGGAAACAAAATAGGTGAGCAGTGCTTAAAAGGTTTAAATCAAGTTATTTTGTCAAGACATAAAATAGCCAAGTCATTTGTTCAGCAAGAAAAGCGAGAGAGAAAATGTTGTTTTGTAATAAATGCTCTGTGGATGTAATTCTCATGTGAAAATATCATCATTCTAGAGCTTAACTTCTTAGTTATGTACAAGAGAACCTATGAATCTGG
This sequence comes from Anarhynchus alexandrinus, assembly GCA_008711295.1. Lineage (NCBI taxonomy): Eukaryota > Metazoa > Chordata > Aves > Charadriiformes > Charadriidae > Anarhynchus > Anarhynchus alexandrinus. Next base: position 268,340 of record VUYV01000394.1, read on the forward strand.
AATACTTGTTGGATGTTATTGCATTCTAGAACTGATCACTTCAAACAGATTTTAACTAACAGGATCTGCTCCTCATCAAGCCACAGACAAAAAAACTGAGATCCAGTGCTTTTTGTAAGGTGTAGGTCTGATGTACCTTTGTTACAGATTTCCATGTAGGCATTTCTCTGTTTCTGCACTGTCGGATTGCTGTCCTTAGCCAAGAGCAGAGCGACGGAAGCCAGTTTGGGATCGGTCCAGCAAAGCACTGATCCCCCTTGTTTTGGGGGTGAGGGATAAGGGGGGAAAGGATGGAGGGATTGGCTCCTTGGGTCATTTTTTTATAGATCTTGATGGTTCCTGTCCTGCCTGTACTGAAACCACCTGAAATTCTGTTACTGAGAAGTTTACGTTTGATTAAATTTGACATAAGTGGCACAAGTTTTCTAACCCTATTATTACAGTTTGTAGGAAAAAAAAAAAGAATTCCAAATGAAAATTCTGTTCAGATTTCCTGATTCACAAAGGAGTGAATTAGTATTGTGAATACCGTTAAAGCAACACGGGATTGATAACCAGAAGACTAATTGAACTGAATCAACCATGAAAACAGTTTAAACACTGAGGCTGAAAAGTTAATAGGGCCTGCTCTTTTAAAAGCAAGAGAAAAGAGACCATCTAATTATTGGTTATACAGTCCCAGAAAATCCAGCCCAATTATTTCTGCCTTCTTGAGCAATGTCTGCAGAGGTAGGATGCTGCAGCGGGTAGGATGCTTGCTTAGATACCTTAGATTTTTTTTTCCCTATGTCTACTGCAATCTTTGACCACAGCCAAGTCATTTAATCACTCTGTGCCTCAACAGTCCCTTGGCAAAACGAACTTCCCAGTTACGTGCTCTGAAAAAGCTGTGGCAAGGGTCAGCTTGTGAGCCTTTCTCCTGTGACAAAATGATTATGCCAAGTAATTCATGTAAGAAATTTACATTTAGTTGTTACTAATAAACAGGCAGGAATTTCAAGTTACAGAAGGGTGAAGCAGCAAGAAAAGCACCCAGACGTACCCTGTTGTCTCATTCATATATTATTCAAAACCAAAAAAATCATCAGGTGAATTTGCTGAAATAGTAAACAAAGGACTGTTTCTCAACAGCAACTGTTATTAATACTGACAGTAATTACCATGGGCTAAATCCTGAGTCATGTTGAGACTACATTTCTAAAAGCAGAGCAAGTATTTAGACTTGTCATTGCCTGGTCTGATGATTTAGGCTCAATATAAAGTACCATTTTCTGTCCCAAAAAAGAGTTTTAAATGTCTACAACAATGGATACATTATTTTTCTAAACCAAACAATTCAATGCTAAAAAATGTAATATTTCAGATCAATACATTTATAAACATTTGCGTGTGTATGTTACATATTGAATTCTCCCACTAGTTTAATCTATTCATGTGTCTATTATAAATCTGAATCTAGTTCACTGTCCTCAGGACTTCCTCAGGGAATAAGACTCCTTGAGAGATTTAATGAGAGTGCACCAGGGTCTCTAATTAGACGAGAAGCAAGTTCTGAAGGGAGAAATAAAGTAGTGTAATAGACCAGCTCATATAGCTAAAAAAGAGAATAAGCTTTCAGGCACACAGTCCCTTCTCCAGGTTATCAAATTAGATTAAATGATACCCACATTGACTTGAAGAAAATCTTTTACATTATGCTTCAAAGGAAATAAATAAACTCTATTTCGTTCACTTTACAGAATATCAAGTGTTTAAAAATTGATTTTTCTAAGAGCTTGGTTTACTAAAGAAGTGAAGCCATGCCCATTTTATCTGCCCACAGAGACCCCTACCTTTTTGCATAATTTTTAAGCTTTAAAACAAATATCAATCAGGTTGGATAGAGGCGCAGGCTCTCAAAGGAATTATATGCCTTAAAGTTTAATTAAAAGAATCAGTGAGATAGAGAAAAGTGACCATACTGGTGCCCCAGTGAAGGCAAGGCTGATAAGGTACAAAAGACTAATCCCTGAGGAGAGAAATGTTCCATTTGAGCCGCAAGAGAGCCTACAGGAGGCCATAAATCCACAGAGCCCAGACTTAATTACTTCCTCTGCTCCTTGGAGCTAGTTGGTCTTTTTCTACACTGCATGAGGAAATAGCGTACTTGGGGGCTTCTTTAGGATAAGGAGATAGAAGATACAGAATCCACTGCTTAAAATTCCCTTTCTACACATGGAGTAAAGGATGTCCCTGACTGCTCACCATGTTTTGGGAAGGATCCCTGAAAAAGCGTATTATGTAGGCAGGAAGGTGCAGAGGAAGTGGAACCTCTGGCTCAGTTCTGCAAGAGCGCAGAGCAGAGGACCGTGCTGCCCGCTTTGCAGCTGGCATGGCGTCTTTCCCCCGCCCACAAGCAGACTGGGGTTCGTTCTGAAGGACGGTCAGTTGGTAGCAGCAGGAGGGAGCAGGGAGGGCCCCTCGCCTCAGCGTCTGTACCTTCTGCCCTCACCCCCATACTCACCCCAGGGCACTGTCTGGTCCCTATTGGAAGCCTGGAAACTGTTTGATATCCGATGCCATCACGTGTTACATGATGAAATCAATAGCGAGGAAGTTATAAAGGCATTTTACAGCTTCATCCTGTGATGGAGACTTTTAGATCTTTTGACTGCTGGGCTGAACGAGATAATGAGCACAATTGTCTTTACATTTAAGAGCACAACAAAGTGGGATTCTACTTGTGCTAAAAATATAATCCACAGCATCATAAACATAATTTATTCCTGGATAAGTTTTGTTTTATTTTCTTATTTAGAATTTATATAGGTTACTCACTAAAACCAATTTTAGGATTTTTGAAGGGTTCAGGGTGCTTTGAGAAAGTAAAAAAAAAAAACATTATGAAGAGTGCTGCCTCCCCTTGGCAGTGGAACCAACATCTATGAGTTGAAAAGTTTGCATGGGATGAAAGGCCTTAAAGAGTTTGGGGCCTCCCTCAGCTATTTATATTGCTTCAGGTTTTGGAACTTTTTTCATTAGCTTTCCTAATAAATCACACCCTGATCACCCTGGTGCTTCCTGCATTTTTTTATTGATGCATACTGGCAGTCTTGTGCAACTACAATGAAGTGGTAGAAGGATTACAACTACGTTATAGCTGAAGTGTACAAGTCCTTCAGTGTTTGCTAATATTTCTTACTCAAAGTTCACTGTTCCTGTTCGTTTCTGCTGACAGAACAGTAATCCGTGAAGAAATAAATGGTACATATCTGAGATTGTGAAACACAAAGGGTAGGATCTGGGAAACCTGAGGCATGCTGTATCCTGTGCCCTCTCAAGGAGATTATCCACTGGGACATGTTTGGATGTGACAATTTAAAAGTTGACAAATCCAGAGTATGGAGAACTGTCCTTTTGACCATTCATTGATAAGATTACTGTGGTATAAAATCATTATGAGCTTTCTGAGTTTTGAAATAGTTGTCATGGAGCTCACTGAACATAGTTCCAGTGGGATGAAATGCTATTTTAAGGGAACATGTGAAGCAGCACAAGAAACCATCGCAGATTTGGATAGTAACACTCCTTCCTTCTTTGCCTGGGAGACAACTCTCCCAATAATTGAATGCTTTGCAGAATCAAAGGGAAGTGTAGTGTATAAGGAATGCAGGACAAGGCTTTTTCAATATCAAGTAATGTAGAGCTGGGCGAGTTACTCAAAATGTCTCTGTTGCCATCGCCTCCTCATTTCTAACAAGTTAACTGAAGCAACCAAAGGACAGACTTTCATCTATCAAGTTCTAAGTCTACTGCAAAGGAAGACAATACTTTGAAGCGCTATATGCATATTAAACTGCTTAAAGCAGGCTTTTTTCCCAAAGTCAATGACCCATGCTGAGTTCTGTGCTGCTACAATTAGACTTCCTACACTTATAATTAGCTCAAGTATTCCTATTCAGCATAGGCATAAGGATTCTGGACGTACATCTCATCAGATCACGCAGGCTAGATTATACAAGTCTCTGTAATTTAGGATGTAAACTCAAGGGTGGAGGCCCTACTTACAAAGCATACACCATACTGCAGGTACAATTTGCAAATATAAATTCATAAAACAGTAACAAGTCCAAACACATCTTATTTTGAATGCATGTGATTTTAACAAATTGTACATTAGCTTGTGTTTCAGTTTCTACAATATTCTGTTCTTCAGCTGTGATAAATGTTCTTGTACCATTCCCACTCATCCAGGACGCGCTTGCAGTGTAACTGTACCACATGTAGTGCTAAGTTGGGCTACCATCAATCAAGAGACACCTCCCCTCATCCTCTGTCACCTCTGCGTCCCCCTCCCCAGCTACATATTTACACTTGCAGGTCTCTGCATAGTAGAGCTTTTCTCCCTTTCCTTGTCCTTCACCAGTTATCAAAATAGTGATGTCAGTTTTAATGGTCTTTTCATTAGATTTTCAGAGTGTTTTTGTGCTTGCTTTCATGCTGCTCCTTATACTTGGAATTACCCAAACATATTTACAAAACCATTTTGTTGTTTACTTTCAGATCCTTCCTTAAAGCACTCCTTTCCCATGATGTATGCAAAAATCCTGACAATAGCTGTTAGGGTTTTATGACAAGGCCACAGCCCGTATCTTGTGATGAGTATTCTTTTACTATTTCCTTGTTCTCCCCATATTTATTCATCTCTTCCTTTTTAGCCTGAGAATATGCTTTCTTTGGTGCAAATATAATCTTTTTGTTCTGTGTCTCATATACTGCCTGACTGATGAGAAGAGTTTCTAGATCTTATATTACTGCTATAAGCAGCCTGAATTTCGTGGAATATCTGCTAAAGTAAGTAATTTTGTGAGTTTAAATAAACCATCTAGCTCTGAAACCTGTGCCATGTGTATTCTTTTCTTTTTTAGCAAATATAATTGGGAACTGTAGCAACAATTTCATTGATCTAAACAAAGGCTAATCTTGCTTACAATTGTGCTTGGCTGTTAAAGGGTAACTGTGCCTTAATCAATAGGTTTCAGTTACTTTATCTAAAGCATACACATTAATCACTGAAGAATGCTAGCCTCAGCCTTTTCTTAACTGATTAATAATTCTGAAAAGTTCTATTTTAGTTTAGGACCATCACAAATTCATGTGAAAATCCCTCGTATCATTTGGATGCAAAACAAAATGTAAAGGCATTCTGTAAACAGCTTAACTACTATATGATAAATGAATGTCTCCTCACTGGCTGGGTCTCGTGCCCAGGCCTCCACTGCTGGGTGCTGTCGTTTCATGTATTCACAACACAATGCAATGACTTTTGACTAAATTCACATGTTTTTTCCTTTGTTGAGGATTTACAGTGTAAGGTTCAATATACCTCAAATGTATATAGCTGTTCACAATCTGAAAGCTTATATACTCGTCTGTTATTTACACACTGCAGACACACATGAGTGCATACAAATCCAGCTTGAATTACTCTGTTTTATCTAAAAAGGTAAAACAAAATAAGAAGTAGTATGCTACAGAAAAAGTATATAAGGAGTTAAGCAGGAGGGGAAGTGGGAGAAGATAAGCTAAAGAAATACAATGGGAAAAGGATAGAGAAAAGAAAAACAGGTGAGAAAAGTTCTCAGGACAAACATAGTACTAAGTGTATGCAGATACACAAAGCAATAGAAAGAAAATCATGTTCCAGCCATCAACACTTGAGTGGTTTTTGCATTCCCCTCCTGTGATAATAGTTCGTTAAGAAGCCTTCTTTTATTTTAAAACAAACATTTAATGTAGGCAAGCATTCTTAGTTGTGCTCACATACGTAATTTCACATGTATTCTCTCTGAACACGCATTACATACTAAAGGCAACTATTTCATAGATTTTAGTAGCACTAGGCCCCAAAGATAATGTAATCTTTGATAAATTATTATGCAAGTAACTGGCTCCTTACAGTAACTCTAAACAATATTAATCCTGAATATGAATAATTAAAAATATATACCATATTATAAAATCAAATGTTGTGGAAATTAAATACAGTAGTTTAAAACAGCTCTTCCATTTAGCCTAAAAAGGAAGACATATTCTTAGCTATTCATATTTCTCAGCTATCACCTGCTTAGTAAGGGCTACACATTGAGCCTTTTTGAACATTAAGATTTTTCAGTGAGTCATTCAGTTCTTTGGGCATTTAAAACAATAATTTATTGCCTACGCTAATGGGTAAATTTGTATACACTTTTCTTTCTCATGTGCTACTAAAAAGTCCCTGCCGAGGATTATGGAAAACCCAAGCCAAATACTAGAAAATCTTTACCTAAATTGAGTAATATTACAAAAACTCTTGTATAAAGTTTAGCATTTCCGCACTGAGACATCTTGTGGCGTGTAAGACATACTGCAGTTAATAAAAATGAAACCAGCTGGTTGAAAATTCAAATGGTGACAATATGAGCTTGAGAACTCTCAGTTCTAAGGTTTAAACCACAAAGCTAAAAACCTTGTACATCACTTTTTCAAACAAAAACTACAACATTGATGGGACTTATTTGCAGATATTAAGTATTTACATACCTGACAGTACCAATTTGTTAAACGAAAATTTCTGTAGTTGAGGTAAAGCCCACATTTGTTTTCATTCCACATTAAGATCAATATTTCAAAAGTACAGCATTTTATGGAACAGAAATTTCATAACAGGAAGTGATATCCAAACTGCTGTTTCTTCAAATAAGTGTGTCAAAACAAAGAAATGTAATTACTTTAATATTGTATTTATCTTGATTAAAAAAATGCTCGTTTGAGTCACTTAAAAAGTAAATATTCCAATTCAATTTGAACCTCTATGGAATTAAATTATTTTTTTTAAATTATCAGAAGAGTTCTCTAAAGATAAATAATTTTGAAAAAATTATTTGACAGATTTCTCTAATGAAAACTTAATTCCTATTATTCTGTTCATTTGTACTTCAGTCTTTGATTTTAAATAAAGACAAAATTTTCTAGATGACCCATAGTTAAATGAGTACTTGTAGGTCCTCTGCTAAAATTGTTTGGCTAATTAACGCAAACAGTATCACACACTGAAGGAGTACCTCACTGTGAAGAAGGTACCACAGCAGCACAGCCTCTGACCTTTACTTTTTCTTTTCTGGATCATCTCATCCTTTCGCAGCATTTCCAACCTGCTGAGTTGACTGTTGCACCAGAGAGGAAAAGGGGAGGAACAACAGCGCCCAGCTGCCAGATCTGTCTCTGGAACAGGGAGACCCTCCGTATGCAATTATTTACATCAGTACCACAGGACCTCCCCTCTATATGCTTTTTCTTCTGCTTTGGAGGTCTTGGTCTTACCAGCCTCACTAACTGTTATTAAAACCCCATTAAACATGTTAGCAATGTAATTCAAATATACAACAAATTGTATTAAGTTTTCCCAACTTCCTTCACAGCGTTCTGATTTATTTACAGCATGTAAATGCTGAGAGGATTAAAAACTGTGCTTGTATCTCATGGGAATCTCTCCTGCAACCTGCCCTATGGAACGAATAGTGATTTTCATATCATGGGTAGCTTAAGATGAATAGTGAGCCATGGTAAACAAACCAACAAGCCTGACATTTACTCGAAACCTCATGTGAAGTTAATGACAATTGAACATAACTCTGAAAAAAACTTGGTATAATATTCACCTGTTAAGTCAGTGGTCCATAGTACTATTTCATGTTAGTAACTTCAAGATTAATTCTGTAATGGCACTCATCCTGACCTGCTGCCCTCTGTGACAGCAGCCAAACTTACCTCCCCAGCAAGAGAATCCTTGTGCCACCCCGCTCATGGCTGTGCACCTACAAGCCATGAATGGCTGTTATGGTGGGTTCTCAAGGGAAGCAGTTGCCACCAGCATGGGAACAACCCCATTCTTTTCTTCCTTTTCCTACCTCTTGGCTGTAGCCTTTGGTGCATGCTAGGGCTAAAAAAACCCCAACCAGACAATAGTCATTTCAACATTCAATAAACATAACCCAGTAATACAGATGTCCAAAGCTTAACAACCTGTTAGTGTACAACATATGCTTCTGATTAAAGCGTGTGCTAACAGCATCACAAGCAGAAACAATCAATAGTGGGTTGAGTGGATCCAAATGAAAACTAGCTCATTACTATGGGAAAGAATGGGGGAACACGTGCTGCACTGACGAGGAGCCCATGGGAGGCAGCTTGTCTGGGGACCCCCTTGCTTCTCTTCCTGGCGGGCCAGGGGAGAGTTTTCCCTTTCCCTTCTCCTTATTTTTGTGTTTTTTGCTTTTTATTTTTGGGAAAAGCAATTTTTACCACTAGAGTGAAACGTACACTCTCAGCTATGGCTCAAGAGTAAATCATTAAGCAGGTAAGTCTGTCTCAACATCTTCTGTGCAACAGATGGGAGTGCAAGCCAGCTTCCCATCAGCTTTATATTTCCTAGGTTGCATGCAAATGTTACTCATAGTCTACTCAAATATATTATACTGTAAAAAATACTCTGTCGGTCATTACAGTATCCAGGATAGCCAGAGTGCCATTCTCCCAGTTTGATTCCACTCCTCAGCAGTTTCACCCCTGCCCTGCTCCCTTCTCCATGCCAGCAGCGTTATTCTCCTGCAGGACCACTACAAAATCCCATCATATCTGTCTCACAGGCTCAGACTACCACAATGGAGAAAGGAAAAAAGTTACTCCATAGTTTATTAGATTATAATTATGTGTTCCTAAACTGGAATTGCCATTAACCATTAAAATGTTTTTTTTCACATTAAGTTGGTAGTGATTGATAACAGCCCTGAATACCAGTTCATAACTAAAAGGAAATTTTAATATAAACAGAAGTAATGATCATTAAAGTAAAGAGTTGATCTAGGTGATCTGACAGAGGCGTAGAGTTCTTGAAGCTACTAAAATCCTATATATTTCAGGAAAATTATGTGGCCATTATTCTCCCCCAAAAGAAAAGCTGAAACAGAAATATTGCCTTTTGTCAGACATCAGAAAATCAAGGAGAGCTCAGTCAGAAATCCTTACTAGAATGGGCCTTGTTAGTGCTGCTGCTCAGAAGTACTCATTTTCTTCATTACAAAGAGATATGCATACTTAGGGTATTTTCACATCTCTACTCAACATCAGTCCTTCAGCCTTTAGAAATTCCTTGTTCAGTTATGTATTCTAGTTTCCTTGCAAAATTAGCCTGAAACACAGCACTGACAATAGCAATCTGCATCTGGACATTTACATTTTTGTTGTATAAAAGAGGCCTCTTGGATTCGATGCCATTTTATATGCTAAATTCTGCTCACTGGCAGTGTTAACAGCCAGAAATAAGATAGCTTAAATTTTAGATGCTCCCGTAAATGTGTCTAGCTTTGTGATCCTATTAGTGCTTCTATATACAATGTGAAACACATATTACCTAACACTCCATACTAGCATTTCATTACCTAAGCATATTGTATATATTAACTTTTAAAATACAGCTCTGAGAATCATCCTTCCATTTGAAAACATGAGGAACTAAGGATATGAGGGCAAGGGACTTCCCCTTCTGCAGACAGTCAAGTGGAACAGCATCCAGAATATTGGAGTTCCCAGGCCTGCCAGCAGATACTGTTTTCTTTTCCTTCTACGCAACTCACCCAAAACAAGGAGCTGAGACAGAAAAGTTTTCTGTTATTGTCTTGCCATCAGGGAGTGGTGCTACCAGAGGATGACTTTGCTCTAGGGGCTTCTTAAGAAGGATTTTTTTTTTTTTCATGGAAACAATATATCCCTGAATCTTTCAGGGAATGCTGAAATGGCTCACTTCACTAATCATTTCCTCACTTTTTTATCTCAAATGAAATTTTCTTCCTTTACCTTTATTAGGAAATCATTCTGTTTGAAAGGCGGAGCAGCTAGGACAAAGGCAGGAAAGTGCAGCTCCACAATCTGCTGATTCACCACTGATTCCTGTTCTTAGGCTATTTGCAGCTGATGGATTTTGTGATCAGCTCTGGTACCAAGAAATGTTTTTGGCAATAGTCATTTCATGATCTATAAATTTGTCTTCAGATGGTCTGATCTAATGCATTTAAAATTGAATGTATATAGGCTGAACTGTAGAAAACGTCACCAATGTAAATTAAAAGCAAGTCCAAAATCAAAGGTTATATTAAATATAAAAGTTGTATTAAATCAGAATAATTGAGATGAGAAGTAGGCCCATGTACTATTTCAGAGATAGCTTTGAACCTCTGATCATAAATTTTAACAGGACTGCCTCCTGCTTAATGTTTGCAGTCATGTGGGAGCCCTAAGTTTATTTTCTAATCACAGGAGCAGATGTTCAGCTGATGTGAATCAGCAAACGGCCACTGAAGCCAGAGGAACTACCTTTAATTTGCACCATCTGGAGATCTGTTTTGCAGTCTCTCCTTTTGAAGAAATGCAATATTGTGCATTATCTTATAACTAATCACACGGTAGCTTCCAAAAAAATGAAAAAGAAAAATATCTACAGCTCTTTAACGTTGAAAAAAGTGCTCATTATGTGGTGTTTCAAATTCAAACAGGCCTTGTGGGAGGAGATCCTCAAGGCATCTATAATACTCAGGCTGTACATAAGCCACAGGAAAGCAAGGCTGGCAAGGGACAGTGTTAAATGAGTGAGAGCACTAAAACTAAATTGGCTTAGTGACATCAACAGGCCATTGGCTTCGTTAACATCTGATACGGGCCGGCACTGAAACCAAGATCAGGAACATCTCTCAGTAATTTTAGTGTCTCGTACAACATGATTTAAGTGTTATAAATGGAAAGGCATTGAATCCTACTATGTTTTGGACATTTTAGGGTTTTTAGGCTGATTTTCTTTTTCAATTCTGTGCAGTTCATTACTCTGAGGAACAGCAATGCTATAAAGTGAGTTTTTAAGTACCACTCCAATTAAAGAGTATTTTTTTCTAAGTATAAATACATAAAGTTTCTTCTGAATATAAAAAAGCTAGAATAGTGTAACCAATAGATCTAAATGGACATAGAAATATAAAGGGGACACATGTACAAGAACTCTACAGCTTTTGAATACAACAGAAGCGTCCCACTGCACAAGAGAATGACTCCTGCATGACAGTGAACGTAACCAAAAGACAGGACAGCTGTTTAATTAAGAGTTTGTGGTCCAGATCTTTTTTTCCTATTGTCATCCAAAGGACTTCAGCCAACTTCCATCAAAAAGCAACTTTAAACCAGTAGGTTAGGGCAACAATTTGAAAAAAAAGTTGAAAAATTAGCTGAAATGATTGCATATCAATATTTTTTTCAAGCGAGGAGGGAAGCAGAGCAGAAGGCTGGATGTAATTTAAGAGTTAATAATTTATGCAAGATAGCAGTATTACTGTCTTTCTAGCTCAAAAGGAATGACGTGCATCCACGCCATACATATCATCAATGCATGGTCCATCATACTGCTGGTTTCACGTGCCTCTAGACAACAGAAAGAGTAAAGGAAATGTCAGCAATGATAGCAGGATTTGTTGTAGATGCTACAGATACTCAGACAACAGCCTTTTATTATAAAATGGCATACAATGGGGGCAAAGCACATTTGAGCAACTAATTAAGAATCAGTAACAAAGCTATTGCTCAGAAAGGAATTTCAACTTCATGTGAACATTTGCTGAGAGAGAAAAAAATCCTGTCTGGCTCAAGCAGTTCAAATGGGTGAAATAAGAAAACAGCAGAAAAGAATATAGAGGCTGAGGCAAAAACAGGCACTGTACTGAAAGGTGACATCCTAGAGATAGTACCTGCTTAATGGCACATCTGAAAAAATTATTCTAACATACTGACATAACAGAAGACTGAATGCAAAAATAGGGTTCAGAGAGTAGAAAGCAAATTTTCTCCTAGATTTAACCTTCAAAATGTGCTGTCTTTTGCAAAAAATGTGTCTTTGAGTTATCTCCCCTGAAAGTAGCCTGTGTTTGTTGTTACCTCAGTGGGGGAGGTCTGAAATGCAAGCGTGGCATCTGCTGCTCACGACCTGTTGCTGCATGGTGTGGGGTTTGCTTAGCTCACGCTAAGGGCTCTGTGCTGACTTGCCTCTGGGATCATTATGCTTCCACCTGCCCGCTCCTTCAGCAGCAAAACTCTGCTGGCATCTTTAGCTCTTTCTAGAAAATGCTTTTCATGCTAAGGAGCTACAGCACAGCACTTCAGGGAAAATTGAAAATGAGTGCAAAAGAACTTGAGTTGGTTAATGCAGCCCAGGAAAACCATGGTGCTTCACTTGGATTGGTCCTGTTCAATCTTATGTAGGTTACTTTTTGTAATAATGTCCCTTTTAAAATAAAGTCCCTGTTCTGTGAAGCTCAGTTTTGTGTATTTACTATTTGTGTGTGACATTTTTATGTCTTTTTCACCTGGTGCCATCTTCACAGCCGATCCCAGTTTAAGTTTAGGTATTATTTGATATGGCTGTTTCAATGTCCAGCAAGTGCAGTTGGATTCCAGACTTGGAGACACTCTGTGTAAAATGAAAACAAATAGCTGTGTTTGCATACCAGATGAAAGATTATCATAAAATATCCTACCAGCAGTCCAGTGGTCTACTTTTTTGTTAATACTAGCTATTCCATTTTGAGTCTGAAAAGGCAGATAAACCCCAGGATTAATGAGAATTTTTCTATGTGCAACACAAATCTTCTCAGCTTTACATAATATTTTGTTTCTTATACTAAGGAGATGGGTTTAGTGGCTACAAAAAGTCATTTGCAGTAACTCATTTTACCTAAATGTATGTTTAGGGCAAAACATATTAGTCAAATATTTCAGATCAATCTACAATATTCCTTGAAAGAGATTTTTGAGATAACTTGATAATTACACGTTTTCTAATTGCATAATCAAGTGAAAAATTCACAAATTATAAACACATTACCTGTTTGTAAACTATTTATAACATAAATCTATCTAGCTGTGTATCATATATGGAAGGGACAATAGTGGCTAAAAGCCATTTTAAACATACATATGCTACCTTTTTTCTTTTTTTCTTTTTTCTTTTTTTCTTTTTTTTTTCTTTCTTAGAGATCCAAATGATCTCTGAAATCAGAATAGTCTGTCTATGATGTAGCTGCTTCGCAAGCCAGAATTTTCATATGCCCAAGCACAATGCCCATGGAGCATATCCTCTGTGTCAGAAACTTTGAAAAGTGACAAAATTGGCTCCTTACATCAACTGGAAACTTGTATTGTGACAAAAAAATTCCTCCTTGACAAATGGTATCTCCTTTCTAGCACCTGTACATCACCACACAGCTCAAATCCTACACAAATTATAACCACCTCAAGCTACTCTATGTTCAGGTGCCAGCAGCAAATAATTTAGAACCACTCCTTAATGAGAGGTTAAGGCAGCTCTCACTATCTTTCCTGTTATCGCTTGAAGGATTGGAAGGTGAGCAGAACCTAATTCACATCTTTATATTTGCATTACTACTATTTTCCAATCTGAGAAATATGCAAAAGTATAAACTTGTACAGAGGTTTGTACTGTAATATCATGTGAGGTTTGAACATTATCATCCTAAGAGAACTGGCATTTTATGCATAATTCATCATGTTGTAGGCACCTACATTTAGCCAAAACATATCCTTCTAGGAGAAACTAATTTAGAATCAAAATATCATTGTTTTATTTTTAAAGACAGCTCAATGCCACAAGATCAAGAATTCAGAAGGGAACTGGCCTATTCTTCAAAATTGGCCTTCGAGTGTTGGGAGATTTGCGCTGCTGATCTGAGGTAAAATCAAACCAATACAAAAATAACATGGTAATTGTTCCTCTGAGAGCTAAACAGATTAATTAGACTACAGTTAAACAAAATGCACTTGATTAATCTCTGATTATGTCTTCGTTGAAGTCACACTATAAATTATTCTTCAGATGATACCAGATGAAAAGCACAGATCAAAGACCACTGAAGGATAGTCTTCCTCCAAACATACATAATTTAACAAGAGTGAAGCATGTTCTTATATTTCCTATGAAGGTACACAGTAAGAAAACTATGCATGCCAGAATGGTACGTTAGATCTGATGATGTGGCTATGTGATTTTAAGACAGGTCTGGATTTGAAGGAGGGTTCTCCAAGAAACACTACCTCAGTGATCCTCAGTTATTTTCAAATGGTTACTCATAAAATTACATGATTATTGCTCAGTCCCTTGTCTCTGTCAATCTTTTTCCAAGAACACAGAGGGAAGGTCAACAGAGAGATGACTTCATGAAAAGGTCATTGTTACTAGTTAGGGCATTGAGTCAGTTCTGGTCGCTAGAGAATGTGCTGGCTTTCCGATGCCATCTTTCCCAAACCACATGCTACGTAATCAGTCAGTGCTAAGCGTGGTGACAGTGGGAGGTGGTAGAGGTGGGATGAGCACATATACGTTTGGGTTAGCAAAGACACGGAAAAGGTAGCTATGAAAAGAGCAGTGATGGAGCAAAATGGATTTTTCTTTCCTTTCATAAGCTATTGGGTTGGGTCTTAGACACCATGTATTTTTTACCTTCATAGCCTAACTAGTTATAATCTCAAGACATGGTCAGGAATGTAGCATGCTAGTACCAATGTACTAGAGTCCAATTAATTATTAATAACCATTGTCTGCTAAGACAGAGCCTCAGTTGTGCTTTAAGAGACTCATCACAAAGAAACCTTTTTGGGGCCACAAAATTTTAAAACTCATTCTGCAGAAGTGTTTTTCAGGGACACTAAAATTATTCCTCAAAGGAAGTGACACTATAACTAACCAGCAAATTATTGATAGATCTGTAAAATACCTTTTAATTTTGAGATCAATGACTTCATGCCATTATGTAATAGTAACTTTTCAATACTTTTATTTATATTTTTAGATAAAATTGCAGCACAATTTTACTTGTTAAAATTCTCTTATTTCCTCCAGTTGGTGCATAATTTCCTCAGCAGGAGCTGAACATTAAATGTACAACTAGATGAGCCTGTCAGAGTAACAGATTCATAGTGCTGCATCCTGAATTTTCACCTCTCTTGTAATAGTTATTAGTTAAACCTTTGTTATTTTTAGCTATCTCTCTCTGGATTTCATACCCTTATTATGTAAAAAGCTGTGGTTCAGCAAAAAGTATTAGAGCATGGGTGCCAGTGTAATACTATTTCCATCATATTAACTACGTGATTACAATAGGTATGTTCAGCTAGGGCAATTTCAAAGATGACAGAGAATCAAAAATACAAAGGATTTTGCATGTCCCTGTGAAACATACAACACAATCTTTAACCACAAAAGGAGGCAGCCTTAAAATATGTCTGAAAATTAAATCAAAAGTAGAGAGTTACTTCAGCTAATTCAAACCATTCAGATGTAAATACAGGGTTATAAAATAAACTCAATGTAACAAAAGCCATAGCAAATGTAAGAGATTTCCAATTTGGTAACATAAAATATTTTACCTGCTGATCATTTCCTTAAACAGCAAGTGCAGAAGCTAAAAGCAATGAGAAACTACCTGTCAATTATATTCAACCAATTTAAAATTGAACATGCTGATAGAATTTCTTGTTTCCCAGACTTCACACATTTCTACTTCTTACATATTTTAATATTTTTCATGTTTCTTTACTAAAGACTTCCTTCTGAAATGACAGCATCAATTTGAAATACAATAATTTTGAAACAGCGAGGTATGATATTGGTATGGTTGTACTTCTGTAATATCCTGTGTTCTTAAAGCAGCCACACTGTGATACCAACCAAAATGAGTAAGAGCACTAGCTAGAGAGACGCTCTTTTTTCTTTTTCTCTATGTAGTTTCTTAAAACATTACCAAATGGGCAAACTGCATTACTTTCTAAAATGTAAATAGCCATGTCAAGAAAAAGTCTTTTTTGCATATCCATACTGCAATGTGAAGGGGCTGCTGTACCTACACCAGCTTTGAACAAAACAGTTTACATATCGGTAGACAAGTAGCTATAACTATATGGAATATCATCAGGACTAATTAACCCTGACTAATTTACCCATATTGCTGTGACATCACTACTACATTTATGCAACAGATGTGGCTGCGGTGACTCAGACTTCTGCCAGTTTCAGTCTTGATAAGAACTCCTTCTAGCTAGAATGGAACCTCGTCCTCTGAGAAATCTCCTGGAGATAAAACACCCGGTAGCCCCTAGTCTGAAAGATCATCATCTTCCTGTTTTCACAATGAACCAAATGAAGTTCTCCTTTCTGATATTCATAAATCTCTGTGACTTAGTTTACACACTTGGGAGACTGCATCTCCCATCACAGCTTTGACTTTTCTCAACAAGCATCATGGAAAATCATAAGGTCGCTGATGAAATGAGAGCTCTATCATCTTACAGGACTTAACAGAGAGGAATCCCCACAACTCCTGACTTAATTTTCCAATCATCGAGAGTGAGTACAAACTACATGCAGGATCAGGGCAGTGTGCATTCCAGCGAGTGCTTCTAGTTATGCACAGGGGTACTATGTTCTGGATAGTATTAGAAAAAAAAGTTACCATCCCCTCTGCTGTGCAAGTGTATCTATCTATTCCTTTCAATACTCATTACCTCATTTCAATAAAATTTTACCATGTTTGCTTAAACAGTTTGGACAGCAGCTTTTTTTTTCCAATATTCTGGAAGACTGGAAGGGACAGGTACTACTCTGAGCATATTTTCCTCACAGGTTGAGGCCCAAATGTCACAGGCATTACCAAGCAAGCTTTGAGAAGAAAAAAACTAACTATTTTGTAAATTTATTGTTTTTTATTCTGGCAGTTGGTGATATCTCTACCTTTCCAGAAACTTTCTGTAGTCTAATCACCTGCATCACAGAAAAGGTCTAGAATGGGAGATTTCTTTTGTATTTCGGAAGAGTCACCGTCTCTCTATTGCCACAACTCTCTGGCAACAGTTTATCCGATGTGAGTTCCTGATAAATAATTTTTTATAGTTAGGATTTACCTGAATAAACACAGGGACATACTCTGTATACACAGTATTTGGTGTAAACAAAATGTCTTGGGCTATGATCAAACAAAGCACATGTATGGAATTTATATGGCCATTCCGGTGTGTCCAGTGCAAATTCAGGAATGACTTTTTGCAGCTCACCACGGTTTGTATAACACATTGGTAACGTTGCTTGTCATAAAGCACCCTGGAAGGAAGCTTTAAGTCCCACAAGGGAGTTTACAAGCATGTGTAACACTGATGACTATACTGAAATGTGAGAAGCCTATCTGGTGAAAGCTTGTAATTAGTTTGGAAACAGTGTCCACCTACATCACCTGACATTGAGTTACAGCAGTTACTACTGGCCAAAATCCACTGCCACTAAACCTGACTGTCATCAGCAAACTGGTAAGATGTTCACCTATAAAAAATTCTGAGATAGCAGAGTCCAAAAGATGACAGCAACCTATTTGGGACCCAAATAAGCCAATTCGGCTTCTTTTCGTCACACTAAGAAACTAGAAAGGTGCATGAAATCCAATCTTTCTGAAAAATAATTTTGCTCCCAACGCTGATCATCCCTATCAGAAATATTCCCACTGAGTCTTGCTTGTGAACTTGGTCCACAGTTGCTGTGCAGCATAAATCAGCATATCGCACAATACAGAGGAATCCTGCATGCACATCTGCATACAGATGATGTTAATTCTCGAGGAGGGCTTACCCATGTCTCCAAACAGGCTGCCAAAATATCTGCTGCTGTGCACTACTTCCTTCTCTTTCCAAAATCAGCTGTGCTTACGGGCCACGTCTAGTAAAGAAAAGCGGTTTGGATTAAAATCCGGACCGTGCCAAACGTGACAGCTGCAGTGGCTCCTTTTGCTCAGGCTTTACCAAGTACTTTTCGGAAACTTCACAGGCGTGACCCCGCCGAGCACCGGCGCGGTGCCGGGCCGCCGCCCCTCTCCTCTCCTCTCCCCTCAGCTGGCTCGGGGTAGCCGAGCACCTCCTTCCCGCACCAGCCCGGCTACCCCTCCCTGACGGCAAGTGGAACAGTTTTATTAAAAAAACAAAAACAAACACCTTTTTTCTTTTTTTTTTTCTTTTTTTTTTAAGGAGAGCGGGGCGTGTCGATGTCTCCGGCCCTCTGAGGGGAGCGAATGCAAAGCCGAGTGGGCCGAAGGATAGGCTTTTGGGCTGAGAAAACAGCGGGCACGGCCGCCCGCCGCTCCGCCTCCTCTCCCCGGCCCGCACCGAACCGCCACCCAAAATGGCGGCGGCGGCTGAGGGGAACGGGCCGAAACACCTCGAAGGGCCCGCTCCGTCACCGCGCGCGTCACCTCCCCGCGCAGCTCCCTCCCCTCTCCCTCCCCTCTCCTATTGGCCGCCGGGCTCGTGCTCGGCAGCCAATCGGCGGGCGCGGCCGGCCGGCCCAGAGCGAGGCTGCCCCTCTTTCCCCTCCCCTCCCCCGCTGGCGCCGTTCCTCGCTACCGGCACGATCGGCCGCCGGGGGAGCGGGCAGCGCCGCCCCGAGCAGGCCGGCGACGCGGGCCGCACCGCAGCGCAACGGGCCTTGAGGCGTGAGCGGGTTCGGCACCGGGAAGGGGGAACCCGGCGGGCAGGGGCACGGGCCCGGGAGGAGGCGGAGGAGCCGCGCTCCCTCCCACCTTCCNGGCGGGAGCTGAGGGGGGCAACGGCCGCCGCCGCTCGGCCCGGCCCCGCAGCGCGGCTCCGGGGGGTTCCCGCCGCCCCTCGGCTGACGGGAGCTGGGGTCGGGCCGGGCGTTTAGGGCGCTTATCTGGGGTCGTTCAGTCCAGGCATAGGGTTGGGGGAGGTGGTGCCGCGGTATTGTGCTCGCTACGGCAGCGGTGGCGTTTTCGCGTGGCTCTACCTTAATTTCTGGCTCGCACTTCATAATCGCTCTCCGCGCTGAGTAGCCCCTAAAAAGCCTGAGTCAGGGATTAGGGCCCAGTTGGGTGTTCTGCTGTAAGACACTCGAGTGAATAAATGCATTAGTTATTGCCTACGCTTTATAGTAAAGATTATTATTAAAAAAAAAACCCAACCCATTTTTTATTTTCTTAAATAGGGCAAATATTACTATTTTACTGTTCAGTTAGTTGAGTGTGGAAACAGTTGTGGCTTGTAGCAGAGAGCCTCTAAACTTTTTGGTGGCTGGATTGCTACATACATTATTTTAGCTGTGAAGGTGCCTCCTCAGCACAGCAGAAGAGATAATTAACTTCGGGTTTCTTTAGCACATACTCAAATCTTAAAATTAGGTATCAATCCTCACCCTTAAACACTTGGCCGGGAGTGCTGATTGAGGAAACCTGTGCATCGTAATATTGTCAGGGTTCTGATCAAGAAATGGACTTCGGCATTCTCATTTCTGTTTTTCAGTAGCCTCAATATGTGTCCCTGTGATTAGCATAATATTCTACTCTTTCATGTGAAGACAATTGTATGGTATTTATTTTTCAAAAGTGAAAGATGCATTTATATTGCAGTCATTCATAAAAACACCTGCCAAGTTTCTAATTTGGGTAATTCAGAAGTCAATAACACCTCAATTTTTAACTTATCCAACTATATTGATAAAACAGTTTATTATTCAGTTATGTAAAAAGTTTGGTGATGCCAAAAATGCTGGAAGTGGGAATAACTACTGCAGTGATTGCACTGTTTACTAACAGGGTTGTTAGCTTTGTAAGTAACTACTTGCCTCATGTTAATTTGTTTTTGTATAAATTGTTTTGCTATCATTGAATAGACAACTGTACAAGAAAGGCATCTTTAGGAAGATGCACAGTAAAGCATGTGCTTTCATAGTAAAAAATTGAATTAATGGGAAAATACGGGTTGAAATTCATCTGTGTTTTCTCTCCTTTGGTGCCTACATACTGAGTATTAAGGTAAGTTAGCTGAAGTAGGGGAGGTTCCAGATGAACACATGCAAGTAAAAAGAACACGTGTGTGTGTATCAGGAAGCAGGTATTCTCTTCAATATTTTTTGAATTTGCTGATGCACTTAAATGGCCTTTTACGCAGTGAAAAAAAAACACTGCTAGGCCACGTTAAATTTTAGATATTGACATCTATCCAACAAATCCTGGAACATATGCTTGGTACCTAAAATAACTACCATGGATGGCTATTTTTCATACAATAGCTCAGGCTTATGGCTTTCATTCTTGCTTATTAACTGCTTACACATCACATTTTTCATTAGTGTGAGAGATGTTGGTAATGTCCACTTATAGCCACGTATCCTATGGTAGCAACAGTTGCTAATGAGTATTCGGTTAGTTCATAACACCTGTGTTCCTGTGCTGCTTTTAGCAGAAAGATGTCTATTTACTTCACATAGGAAGCCAACATTTGATCTTTATCTCTTTCCCTCCTCCCACCTTCTTCACTCCTCCCCCCTTTTTATCTCTGCTGAAATAGTGCATTTACCCATCGGTTTCTTTTACAAAACTGTGGTCTTTTTTTCTTTTCCATGACACTTTACCTCCATTTGCCATCAGCAGACAAAGAATAAATCACTCTAGGTTTGGTGAATCCCAAATTAATAGATGCTTCTAGAGGCTGTGAAGTGTTGCCATGTTGCAAATTACAAATTTTTAAAAAAATAGTACATACATGATTCCACGTTGCTCAGATCAGTCCATCGACAGTTACATTGCTGTCACATTGTACTCACCTTCCAGGTCTTACATCTTCACAGAAGGTTATTGTATATCTAACAAAAGACAGGCAATTTCCTGCATTTTGTCTCCTAAAGTGCGAAGCGTATGTTTAGCTTTTTGGATACTTAATGAGTTAAGTTGGACTTTCATTTTCCAGTCCATATCCATGTGATTTTAAAAATACAAATTCAGGCTTTGAAAAAGGGAGGAAAAAAAAAAAGAAAAACCAAACCACACACACCTGTTTTACATAAGATGTTTAGCAAAATTCCTTCATATGCTCAAGCATTGGGTAAACATGCATGCATGGACATGTTATGTTGTAAACAATTGCTGCCATGTGTTTTAAGATGATAGATTGGTGGCGACACTGGGAATAGAGGGATTCATTGTGACCAGAAATATAAAATACTTCCTTGTCCTTTTTTCTTATTTATAGTACTGCTCAAAGAAATACTGAGTGTAATAAACTTTTTAATATCGGAAGAGTTTGTACTGTGAGAGCAATAATTTGTAGCTAATACTAAGGCAGTATCTCTATGTAGTGTTTTAGATTTCTAGTCTAGTACGTGCAGCATTCTGTTAAGGTCTTCCAAGATTTAAGATTTGTTAGAGCTGTGGAAAGAAAAAAAAATCAGTGTTGTTACAGCACAGAGAGGAGCTGGCCTTATGGAACCACAGAAGTGGTCACACTCGTGTTTTTAACATCCAAACCTAAAATCTTACTTAAGTGCTTATCTGGACTCTTCTATAAAACTATGCAAATGCTTATCTAGTAGGAAAGCTAGTTAAGTTTACTTTTTTCATCTTGTGTCTTCAATGAGGAACAGGTTTTACTTGGGCTTTTTTTTTTTCTTGAATAAGAAAAGATGAGCTGTTTTTTCTGTTTATTGTGGGTATGGCTATGATGATACCCAGCTTTCTTTCCAACATTTATTTTTACTTTTGGTAGCACGGACCTTCGAATTGGATACTAGATCTTTACTATACAGAGATCAGGATAGGTGCGAATTGTTCATTGTGTCTGCAATAGACATAGTTTTATGAGTGGTTTGTTTTTGAGTAATTGCTGTTTAGTGCTGCTGCATGTTTTAGGGGTCTTGAGTGTAGCCTTGCTTCTGGGAAGGTTTGAAAAGAAGGTTTGGGGTGGATTTTTTTGTTTGCTTTCTTTTGTTTGACCGGGTGATTCAACATTTCATTTTCTCCTGGTGATTGTTGCCTGCTAGGTTTTCTGAAATGAAATAAAAAATATTTTGTGCGTATTATTTCTCTGGAAATACTGGAAGAAACTGATGAGTTTCTGCTGGCCTTTTCTTCCCTGACTTGCCTGTGTAGTTGGGTGAGAGATTAAGAACTGCTTTAATAGTGCCAGCACAGGAGAAGTGTCAAATAGATATTTCTGCTCTGTAATTGAGAGACGCGTGATGTGGAATGATGATAATATTGTAATGCAGGGTACTTCAAAACGAATGTTGGAGCAGCCATTGAATCTAGATGTTTTAAGATCAACGATGTCAACATTCTAAGGGTTGCCAGTAGTGTTCACTGGACTTGTAATGCTAACAATATGTTTGAGAACACCAAGGAAGCATCAGGGGAATGTTATGAGATATGCTGGATATCACAGATAGTTACAAGCTTTTCAGCCTTTTCTCTATCCCACACAAAATAGTTTGCTTGGGATTCAAATATGGAGGAACTGAAGGAGGGCAGGAATTTCACTGAGTTAGTTAAAAATAGGTTTCTTTAAGCTGACTTGTAGTTCTGTTCTGAAGCTTATCCATTTTAGCATTTAAAAATGATATTGAGATACTTGTTTGTATAAGGCATTTTATTTGGCATGCGCAGCTTCTCCAGGAAAAACTAGAATGACAGCATGTGCAACGTCATTCTGATTTTTATTTATTTATTTGTAACCGAGAGTCCCATTATAATTCTAAGGGGGGAAAAGTTGCTGAGATATGATTTCTGGTGGTGTCTTGTAGAGATTGCGTTGGCTTTAAAATCCCATAGCACTTTTATCCGTGATCCTGAGAGTAGACTTTGTTGCTCTAGTCTGCAAATGAGCCAGCATTAGCACAGTAGGGAAGTAATGGCTGGAGGAGGGCCTAAATCACTTGATTAAACGGAATGTGAAGAGTATGGGTGTTTACCAAATCCAAATATGAACTTGTGTATATCTTTGATGGGTTATTCCCTTGCTTTGTAGTTCAGTGGCTTTTATACCTGTGAAGGACAAGACAAAGTTTCTCGGTCATTGCTGTCATCACTGCAGTAGATGTTCTGGATTACAGACTAGTTTTCTCCAATGGTGGTCTGCAGACTGGGTGCTTTGAGTAGTTCGTGTAGTGAGTAAGCAGTTTGTGCACAGGGCCATAATAAGTAGCATTTAAAAAAAAAATTAAAGTGCCATACAATTCACAAAATGTTTTGGAGGTAAATAATACTCTGTTTCTGCACACACACCCCACCCCCTTTTTTTATTTGTATTTTGAATCTCAGACCAGACTAGTGTTAGTGTAGAGTAGCAACTCTCTAGGAAGCGAGGATGGCTCAAGCAGCTCTGCCTTAAAGTAACTGTTGCCTTTGCAGTTCCACAACCGAAACAATGTGCCTGGAAAACCATTCACTAGAATGAGAGGAATAGGTAAAGCTCTACCATCATTTGCATGCTGTCAGACCTTCCTGTTGTCGATGTGTAAACACAGCTACTTGAGTGAAATATTTTATAATAGCGAAAAAACCCACTCCACCCTGCAAAACAGTAAAGACAGGCTGTGCGCGTGATAGGGTCTGAGTTTCTGAGAAGCAGTGATTCAGAGAAGAGTAGAAGAGGGATCAGGATATACTAGCTGAGCACAAGCTCCAGGTATATGCTGGTGTACTTGGAAAGAGCTGGTAGATCTGAGCTGTTCCCAAGTGTGGAGTGTAGAACATTTCTTCTGTATCTGGAGTTGTTGTGAAAAACACTAGAAAGTATTGGGATCCTGTAAGCATCAGCTAACACAAGATTTTTAATGATAAGCTGAAGGGCTCAGTAATGACTAATGGTCAGAAAATAGCCCTTGTGATAAAACTAAAGTTAAATATAATTGAAAAAAAAGAGGATGGAGGGGTAGCAATCATAAGCTGACTAATAGATTTGATCCTTTGATTTTTCGATGTAGCAAATGAAGAACAGGATTCAGTGACGGAGAGCGCCACATAAATTCATACTGAAGTGATGCATGTTTTTAAATTGGAACACTTTCCAAGGACCGTTCTTAATTCTGTACCTAGAAACTTCTAAGTTGAGATTGGTTTCCCTACCCACAGTTGTATTAGTGCAAGCTGAGAACTGACTGATTGAGAGTCTAACAATCAAGTCAAATCTTCTACAGAACAGAAGGTCTTTACAGTGCCATCTGCCAAGAGACCATTATACTTAAGTTTCCGCCCTTTGGGCTGTTTTCCAAAGACAACACAAGTTGATCTTGAGTCTGTTTGTCATTTTAGTTTCTCCAAACTATCTATCTATTCCATCTCTAGGCTGGGGTGATGATGCTGTGAAACTCTTTGACAGAACTAACTTCGGTTCTTACTTGTTGTGCATTTTCTCTTCCTAGGGGGAAGAGCAGTGACAGGTTGACCAGTAATAACTAGTTTGTTGACCAACTGCTGTTTACACAGAAAATTATTTTAGTGGAGCCCTATTTCGGTAAATTGTTCTTAAAAGTGACTTCTTTGGTTGCTTGTCTTTCACGTGGAGGCTTTTCTGAGATCAGGGTAGGCGGGTCCTCTTCAGAAGCGGGCAGGAATTAAAACCAAGGGCCTGTCAACTTTTGTCTGCAGGGGGAACAGTTGTCTTATTCCAGCAGAGTGTTAATGGAGTTATAGGATTTTTTTGAGCCTGATAAACTGCACATATGATTTTTCAAGTCAAACTCTTAAATGGCATGTCTGGGGCTTTTTTCTTGGAGTTTTTGTTTTGATCCCGCTCATCGCTCCCTGTATGTCTGTCACGCACACATGCATGTGTGCTTGTCCCGAAGGTGTGTTGGCACCTGGGCTGGAATACATTTCCTGTTGGGCTCCCTAGTAATTGTAACTATTACTTTTTAATATCTTCTACAGCTTAATGCCCCTTTATAGTTGGTGTTCCAGCAATTCAGTCTTCTGCCACTCGAAAATGTACATTGGGTCTTGCTTTTGGTTAGCAACAGCTTTTCTGTGACCAGAAATGTCATTATTGAAGTGTGGCAAGAAGAATCATCCTTGCAGTACAGCTTTTCTGTAGGTACGCTTGTTTTGTTAGGTTGCAGTAACAGTTTTGGGTTGGGAAGGGGTTAATTAACAGTCTTGAGAGATCATCAGGGGCTAGGTACAATTCTGCAGTCTTTTTATCAGGTCTTTTCCTCATTTTATTTTCTTCTTGAATACGCCAGGTTAGCAGACTTCGGAGAAGCTACACTGAATGCTACATTACAGGCTGACAGCCAGAGCCTATAGCAGATAAGTCAGTGGTAAAGCTGCAGCATTTTTCCAAAGCCCCTGAATGGTGGGTGATACCCAGTAGTGTGTCAGCTTCTCCGGGAAGTGAACAGCACTTTGAGCACAGATAAATGACTGTTGAATGCTTCTTGCCTTCAGCTCTGTTCTTCAGTTACCGTCCATCATTCAGGTGGGATGTGTGTCTTCACTGGTGAATCCTAGGCTACGCGTTCCTGGGCTCCGGT
The DNA here is from genome assembly GCA_008711295.1 of Anarhynchus alexandrinus. Lineage (NCBI taxonomy): Eukaryota > Metazoa > Chordata > Aves > Charadriiformes > Charadriidae > Anarhynchus > Anarhynchus alexandrinus. Next base: position 293,763 of record VUYV01000394.1, read on the forward strand.
TATGTTACGCTAACCTGCAGTTGTGCGCATCCTGCGGTGTGTGCAGCTGAGGGCTGCCCAGCCATCAAGTGATGCACACTTTGGAGAGCTGAAGCATGAGGTGCTGAATGCCAGTAGTCTGTAATCGGATGTTTAACAAAGGCACGTGTAGGAAGAGAGCTGCTGAAGAAACTTTTTTCCTTTTTGTGCCAGTGTAGAAACTTGAGTTTGAGCTTCTACAAAACATTAAAACCTCATTTCTCTACTTAGGAGTATTTTATTAATTCAGAGCATACCTATTGGGCCAGAAAAGTGTTAATAAAGATTTAATAATAAAGTATGGTTTTTCCTGTCTTTAGAGATTATACCTGTGAGATTCTTACTATCATTTAAAGAATTCTAAGAAATATTTGAAAAGCTTGCCTAGCTATGGAGGGTAAATCCCTAGCACTGGAATAAAGTTTATCTGCATACTAAGTGTTCAGTGTTAACTGTTGACTTCATGTAGCAGACATGGCTTTTTATAGGTTTAAAACTGAAAAAGCTGCATTACTGCATTATTAATTCTAGTTTTGATTGACCAATTGAATGAACATTCTGTAAAGATGCGCATATTTCCTGGAAACTTGCTTTGGTGCTTTGTAGTGTGGGACAGTTTTTACGTGCTTATTATGGCTCTTATCTAGTCGTTGCAGGTGCTGCAGCTGCATTAGGTACGCTTGTGTACTTTGCCTTTATATAGCAGGAAGCTATCGTTGTGGGGGTGTGTTATTTCCCTCTGCCTGTTTTTTCTCGCGATGAACTGCATTTTGGTCCTCAAGTGACAAAAAGTTCTACTTGCAAAGCAGTGGGGAACCATCTCTTCTTTTCCACTGGCCTCCTTTCCTGTCCGTTTGTTTTTCTTGCTCGGGGATGGAAATTTGATTCTGATGAAATGCACGTTCCTTTTGATAAAAATAATTATGCTCCTGAAAGTCAAGCTTTTAATCCTTATCTTCAAAACTGTTTTATTGCTGTTTGAAAGCTCTCTTCGCCATTCCTTTTCCTTGTATTCTGTGTTAATGCAGTCCCTTGTGCTCTGGGTTTTCAAACTTTCTCTGGGCTTGTGAATGGTTATCACAATAAAAACACAATTGTTTTTAACTCTGCTATTCTCATTCAATATAAAGTTCAAAGTACAGACTAAAATCACTATGGACTAACTGATTTTTTTATTATTATTTTCACTTTGCACTGTAGTAACACAAGCATCAGTAAAACAATTTATGTATATTTACAAATGCTTTTTTTTTCTGAATGCTCTCAATGGGAGCTGTAGAGAAAATGACCAAAAAACCCCAAATATTGCTTTTTCAATGCCAGGGGGTTTATGTGGTGTTCATTTATAAATAATATTTTTGTAACTCAGCTTTGCTTACTAGGTCTCTTAATTAAAACTTGTTTATAAAGGTATTCCACAAATCCAGTAGTATTTCATACAGTAATAGAAGTGTGTGCATATCCCAAATGTGTGAAATCTGTAAGTTTACTTAGATATCTGGGAGAAATGAGTAGCACTGTAGAGGCTGGGCGGGCAAGAGCTGCTGTGGAGCTTTCCCACCTTTTGTGTATGGAAGGGTGCACTTAGGGCGCTGCACTTGTATGAGAAGCCTGGTAGGCATCATTCAGAAAAGACCCTGGTGTTGTCCAGATCTGTTTATTCCGAAGAATTACATTATTGAGATTCTTTTTACTTAAGCAGTTGTACTTTGTTTAGGTGAAGGATCACCTGCACAGTCTGAAGTTCAGCCTCTGTTTTCCAGCGTAGCTGTACGGTGGCAGTTACCTGTCGGGAGTGGATTGTGCTCCTTGCTGCTTTGTGGCGGCTCAGCGGGTCTGGTAGTGTACCCCAGGAGCCGTCTGTCTGCCCGGGGAATCGCCCGATTCCCCCACTAACCTGAGGAAGTAAGAGCTGTCAGGTCTTAATTAGCTGTGTAGATAGGCAGTTGTGCTTGGCTTTGGCTTTACAGTTTTCAAGTTTTTCAAGAAAAAGCCTTGAATCAAGAAAAGGTTATAAATTTTGGGCAAACTTAGCATGCTTTCTATTAGTTTGCCATGGTGTTTGTGCTTTTGGTGCTGCTGTTTTATGCACAACTCCTTTCAACATTGCCCTTTTATCAAAGACATTTCTTGTTTATTACCTGATTCCATATACCCTTTTTTGTTCAACATGAGGACCTAGGAGGCTCTGTTTTACTATGAAATAATACAGGCAGAAACAATATAGTTATCTCCATTTCCTGTTGGATTTCTACTTTTTATTATAAAAATTAAATGCTCCGTGTGCTAGTACTGTTTGAAATGCATGAACTTAAAAATAGTTCTGTAAGAACTTTTTAAATTACTTGGTCTAGATTCAGAATATAATGTATTTTGATCTTGATTCTTTTCAGACTATGAGAAGACAAAGAAATGAAGTTGTTGTGGAGTTGAGAAAGGTGAGGTGACCTAGCATTATTTCTACCAACTGAGATTTGGCTATGTTGGTATTTCAGTAAAATTTAAGAGTTTTTGTTAAATGCTTTAAAAAAAAAAAAAACCACAAAAAAACCCCAACCAAACAAAAAAAACTAAAATAGGTACTGTTGTGTGTTCTTCTGTAGTCCACCAAGAACACCATTGTTAAACTATCTATTTGTCTTTACTAGATCTGTACTTTGGTTTAAAGGGAAGTTCTAAAGTTACCATACCTGGTACTAGAAGTTCCATAGTTCTTGTTTTGAAAAATTGAATTTTATTTGTAGTCTGTTAAAGGGAATAACTCTTGCTTCTCCAGCTAGGTGTTTAATTTTAAAAACATAAAAATCTTCTGTTTTTTTCCTTTGAAAATCAGATGTGCCTGCTAATTTGTAGACAGAAAGCTATTTTCTTTCCCAAAACAGTAGTTTAGTGCACAAGAGTGGAAGAGTTTGTGTGAAGATAACACTGTGTAGAATTGTTGGAAAACTAGCTCTTAAGAAAAGTAATCATAACTTGAATTATTTTACTTCTGGGATGAACAGGAAACTAGCCTCTGGGAATTGCCTTGTGTTGCTATAAATAATGGCAAATAGGTTGTAATGTCAGTGCTGATGGATGTGTGCACATGAAACTTCCAGGAAAAGTAGTTACTGCTGTAGATAAAGTTGGATGGAGGATTTTTCTAGGAAGAAGTGATTTCTAAAATGTGCTTCTCTGCAGCCCTTTCCAACTTCTTGAGTGTTGGAAATTTTAACAGTATCAATGAAAGCATGTTTATGATGCTTGCTTAGAACTGAAGCCTCTATTCCCTTTGTAACACCTCCATGCCCCCTAAATCAAACTTTTAAAGGTATTAAATCATTTTTCTCTTTAAGAACAAAAGAGATGAGCATCTTCTAAAGAGGAGGAATGTTCCCCATGAAGATATTTGTGAAGATTCTGACATAGATGGAGACTTTAGAGTGGTAAGAATTAACTTAACTCACAAGCATGTCTTCTTTTTATGTACTTAAAAGACATCTCTAATTTCTAACTGTTTTTGTCTCTTGTTTTCTAGCAAAACACTTCTTTGGAGGCAATAGTACAGGTAAAAAAAAAAATTAATTGTTTGAACATTCTTCATGTCATGGTGACAAATATGTGACAAGTCTAAATTCTCTTTTATTTTAGAATGCTTCAAGTGACAACCAGGGTATACAGTTAAGTGCTGTGCAGGCTGCAAGGTAAGTACACTTTTCTCAAATATATTATTTTTATTCTTATTTTTTCATGGTCTTAAATTCAGAAAATGTGTTCTAGCTTAACTAGAAAAAGTATGTCATTTACTGATTTATTTTTTTTTTAAAGAAAACTTGGTAAAGAGAACTTTACAAAAAAAGATCAAAATACCTAGGTTTTTTAAGTAGTCAGGATTTTCGTTATGGATAAATAAAAAATTTCAATCAATACTTGATGCTTCTCACAAGTAGAGTAAAATATATAATTAGCAGGACTATACAGTCTTTAGCTTTAAATACAGAAAGAACTGGTCTAATCCTATTTCTGGTTTTGCCATAGATTAGGCCACTGAAACCACTTTTCACTTTAGGAGGAATTCTGTGTAGTTGTATATATTCAATAAGTGATCCTAAAATACTCTTATGAACTTTGCTTGCATAAATTTAGTGTTTAACTGCTGTTTCACAAACAACTGGGTGTTTTTTTGTTGTTGTAGCAGAAAGCTACAACTTTTTATTTGTTTACCGTCTGGGTTGAGGAGACTGATTCAAGTGCAGGGGGAGAATTCCAGATCAAAGCGAAATCGGGTGAATGGGAAGTCACTTTGACTTTTGGGAGTTAATGTTTTTGATAGGGGAAAGAACGGTTTCTGTGCCTATTTCCACTGGACAACTTGCCTTTGTTAAAAAGTTTCATCAATTCAGGGTAGCATCATGTAGAGTCCCTGATTTACTACAGCTGATCTAAACCTGGTTAGAGTAAAGCACACTAAATCAAGCCTGATTTAAAATGGAATGGGAATATCCATGTGGATTTCTTACCATTGTAACTATTTTTTTTAAATTGAAAACTGATTTAAAATTAAAGCAGTGCAGTTTACATTATTGGAAAGGCATTTAAATATATTTTAGATGTGAAAAGAAATGCTTTTCAGTCTTGCTTGAATCTGTACCGTCCTTTGGTCTGAAGCTGGGACAGGAAGGAAAACCTAAGTCTAACCCTCAAAACACACAACTGGAATATGAGGAACAGAAAACAGATCAGAAGTGCTTAAGAAAAAGCAAAACCCAAACCAAACAAAAAAACATCAAACCCCCCAAAACCTGAAGTTTTATTTGATTCTTGTAGTAGAGTTCTCTACCTGTTTGAGCAGGTGGTCTGTGAATAGACTGCACTGTGATTGTTTTGTCACTGACCAAAATTCAGTACTAAGATTCTGTAAGTACACTTTTGTTCCTTAATTTTTATAAGCTTGTAGATGTAAATTGTCTTGACTTCTACAAGGAGTCTGCTTTACTTAGTTGGAAGTTGAAAATGCACATCTGATTATTACAAGAGTCTTCACGTAATCTGTGTGTTCAAAACACTCCCTGTTGCTTAGTCTTCTGGGGTATCTCTTCTCCTTCCCTATGTTGCCCCCTTTAACACACCAGTGATACCTTTCAGGATAAAGCAGTGGTGAGAAGTTGATTTCTAGTTACTGTGTTCTGTCAAGCCTTTCACGTGTTTGTGAATAGGCTGGTATATGAAGAGATGACTATATATAATCTCCCTTCTTACTGCTAGTAAAAGTTTGGTGCAGCAGCCCAAGTTGTCCCCTGCAGGAAGCTTCCTTCTTTCTCCTTAATTCCTTCGCTGCAGAAAGGTGAAGCTATAGGGATTAAAAATTGAAACAAATTTGTACACTTCTGTTCTTTGCAGTGGTACTGTGGGAGTCCTTGCTCTCTGACATTTTATCTCTCATAAAGAAGAAACAAGTTTCTTCCTTTCCTCCTTTGTTGGGTGGAGGAGGAAGAAGCTGCAGGAGGGTGTAACTGCGTAACTCTGATCTTTATTTTACTGACTGGTAATAAACTTCAGAAGCAGTCAGAGAAAACATGGCAGCTGAAACGGGCAATGAATGTAATGGCTTCAGTTTTTCAGTAGTTGAGTAATTTCAGTTTTGGGGATTAGTTATTTTCACTTAAAGTGAAGAAAACAAATCCTGCTTGGTCTTTGATACTATGAGAGAAACACCGGAGGGGGGAAAAGTTTGCAGCCCAGAAGGTAGTGCAGCACTGGAACAGTTTGTCCAGGGAGGTTGTTGGATCTCTGTGCTTGGAGGTTTCCGAAACTCATTATTGACCTGATCTAGTGTCAGCAATAATCCTGCTTTGAGCAGAAGTTTGAACTAAACAACCTCCAGAAATCCTTTCCAGTCATGACTTCTCATTTTGTGATTTATCTGTTAAGTCTTGTATTTTCTCCTTTTCCTAAACAGAAAGCTGCTTTCCAGTGATCGCAATCCACCAATTGACGATCTAATAAAATCAGGAATATTACCTATTTTAGTGCACTGTCTTGAAAGAGATGACAAGTGAGTATTTCTAAAACTCAAATGTTTAATTGTTGCAAGAATTCTTGGTATTTAGCTAATGTGCCTATGGCATCTGATTTGAGAACGCATGTTACAATCATTTTTTTTTTCTTACTTTGCAGTCCTTCTTTACAGTTTGAAGCTGCATGGGCTTTGACAAACATTGCCTCTGGAACCTCTGAACAAACACAGGCCGTAGTTCAATCTAGTAAGTCCAACAGTATTTGCTCATTGATAAAGCACGCACTGTAGCTGCCACAAAAATAAGATCATCTGAATGATACTGTAAAGAGCATCCACACTCCTGTTCCTCTCTATCTCAAGCATGTTCACCAATCCACATGTTAGGGTTGGTCCTGTCATGCGATAGCCAGGATGGTTGAAATTGAGTTGTCAATCACAGGCACGTCGCTGAAGGACCTGCCCACGAAGTCTCCTGCCAGATGTTCTACCTCTTCTCTGGCAAGCAGCATCAGTTGAAGCGCACACCTGCTTTTGTTCTTCATTTTCTCAGATTTTAAATTCAGTTGGGTTTCCTAATGGTGAGTAATCTCTTCTGGAAACTCACACTATTTTAGCAGAGTTGATATCTGCTGGTTTCCAGTTTTCAAACTTCAGAAAAACAAAAAAGCCCAACAAAAAACTTGAAACAAAACCAACCAAACAAAAAAAAACCCTAAAAAAACTCCAATTGAGGGATTTCCCATCTTATTGTGAAGAGGGAGGAAAAGAAATGGACCAAGTCCAGAGGGTGCCTGACATCGAACACTCTTCCAAAATCAAGTTGAAGAAAAAATGCTGTCCTTCATATTTTGAGGAATCTGAAGCATGGAAAGGAATTGTTGTTGGACTTGGAATCTGAGTTGCCAAGCAAAGCAAACTTTCTTCTGTACTCTAAACACGTCCTGAGTTGAAGTAGTACTTCTGTTGGTAAAGCAGAACTAAGTAGAAGTGTCTGCAGGCTTTTTGAATTGAGTGAATAAAACGGCAGAGCTTTTTGAGACCTGTGGAAGAATCAAACCTACAGTAAAACAAGTTTTTGCCTAAAATTTAGTGGAAAAAAAATCCACAAAACTTTGATTACCTGAGATACCAGTAGCTTTAATGGTTGGAATCAGTGTTGTATTGCAGCACATGCTGCTGATACCATTAAACGTGCTGTGCTTCCAACAACAAACACACAGAATTATGCTTGATCTTTTTTGTGTGTGTGTATTTCCCACCACCACAACCATTGTATATTGACTTCTTTTAGAACTGCTTGCAACTTGTATTCAATGTAGTGAGTACAGTTTCTAAGATGCGTGGTAGTGTTTAAGTGTTGAAATGTCAGGGTTTGTTACATATATTCCCTGACTTTTTCACTTCAGTGATCAAAGATTGTTTCTTTTTCGTTGTTGGTGCTAACAGGCTTCTCACAAACTATATTATTTGCTTTATATTCTGGAAAAAAATAAGTATTCATAAGAAAGTTCTTAGCACCATCTCCTCTCTTAAATGGCTGTGTGTGTTTCAAAAATCTTTAACTGGAAAAATAGGTTAATTCTTCACAGCAGATGTGAAGGAATTTAAGGCAGGTGAATTCAGCTTAAAGGATGTTTTTAATTGAATGTATGTTTTGAGCTTGCATTGGTTGCAAGATCAGTTGCCCTTTGCTTTTACAAACTTTCAGCGTTAAGAGCCCGTTAACATTGATATAACAGTCAAATCCAAGCTATAGTATGTATCTTTGCTAATATTTGTAATTTTCCTTTTTCCATCTTCCTTTCCCAGTTGCATCCTGAGTTTTCTTTTGGAAATCTAACGAATATATAATCTGTCTCACACCTCTGATCTAGGACACCTTTTTATTTAAATCTAGCTTATCAATGGATTGAAGATGAGTGCCAAATATAGTAGATGGTCTCTGGGCTAGACCTGCATGTATGCACTATAGTAGCCAATTTAATAGCTTTAACATATGAAAGTATGGTTTCTTTCTTGTAATGATTTATTTCAATGAAAAAGAAGGTCTGTTGTAATCTTTCCAGAAATACTTATTAATATATTTGCTGGGGGTGGTTTTTTTCTCCTTGCATACAAGCATTGTAAAATACTTTTATTTAGTAGGAAATAAGAAATCTGTTGTGATTTGTTATTTCTTTAGGGAAAAAGCGTTTTACACTGATAGTCTTAACTAAAAATACCAGCTTCGCTTGAGATATGTGATCTAAAGTAAATGAGTGTTTCTTACAATGTAAACTGTCATTAGCAAATTATGGAAGCAAGCTTCTTAGTGCTGGGGATGATAAAATAAGGATTGGTTGTCTAAATGTGGTGCATGTAGAATGCTTAGCTTTAGTTCTAAATATTGGGAGCATTTTCCTGCCTGACACCAACATAGGGTAGAAAAGTAGCTGCCTTGATAGCAGTTGTGGAATTTGGTGTGTTGCCTTTTGAATCCCTTTCTTACTGCTCAATGAGTTGGCCTCTTTTTTTTTATATTTGGTCACATAGCAGTAGCATTTGAGACAGTCTCTTCTGCGGTGACCATTTAGGTTATTGTGGTATGTTAGATCACGGGTCTCAAACTGAGTAGAGTCAGAACTTAGTCATAGAAAAGGAGACTTCACATTGAGGAGTGCATCTGTATTAGCTTTCAGGAGGCTAAGGTGACTAGATTTGTAGAAACAGCTGCTGTTGCTGTACACTTACCTTCATAATGGTTATCAAAAGATACTCAATGCAGAGTTCGGAAATATTAGGGAGAAGTACACAGCGACTTGGTGCTTAGCAGCGCATCTGTCGGCGGTGGGAGTTCTGGTGTGGTTTACCTTGCATGTCTGCTTGGTGTGCTTGGTCAACCAGGCTTCCCCTTGTAGAGCCGCAGGTGATGTTACACACTAAAGCGTTGCCTGGAGCTCCACGCTGGCAACGTGTGCAGAAGGTCCCACAGTAGTTGGCTTTCTGCATATGCTGGGACCAGCAGCTGGCACGTACATCACTACTGGTAAAGATGTGATGGGGGATATAGGGTCCTGTAAATTAGTAAGATTGAAACAAATCAAACCCCAGTACTTCCCCCTCACTGCGTTACCAGTCAGTGTAGATGTGTACCTACTGACTCTTAAGTTGGCTAATTTGAATGGGTGAGGATGGTCTTAAACAGTTACTACTTTGCAGTTGGTTCTGACAGATAACTGAGCACGGAATTTCTAAATTCAATAAATATAACTAAATTTGGAGTCCTGACAAGCTTCAGTAAACTTGTGAGACTTACAGACAAATTAAATGTCAGGTTATTTTAAGAGTTGCTTTCAGAATATTCTGAAGTGCAAGCTCTATGGGAAAGTGCAAGGAAGGAAGAATTGTTACAGTATGTTCTATTTCAGTATCATCTGGGAAGTTAGTAAAGTTTTGACCAATACTTAAGGAGGAGAAAAATTTCTTGTGCAGTACTGAACTTTCATTTAAGAGCTAATTATGTGAACTATTTTCTTTTGAGAGTTGTATTTCTTAACAATTACACGGGGTTTTGTTTGTATCTTTCAGATGCTGTGCCACTTTTTCTGAGACTGCTGCATTCACCTCATCAAAATGTTTGTGAGCAAGCTGTGTGGGCTTTAGGAAATATCATAGGTTTGTGTTATTCCTGCCACTTAAAAGCTTCTAAGTTTCTTTTGGTATTGAATGAATAAACTGGGTAGGATTTTGTGTGTTAGAATTTGGAGATGTTCAACTAGGAGACAAAAGACAGCTGTTAAACTGGCAATTACCCCGTTCTTAACTTATTCCTGTGTTCTTAATTGTGTATTGATGGTGTGCCCCCAAACCCACATGCCTACGTACACACTCACAGTCCAGGTACAGGAAAAGGAATTACTGGAAACAGACATGTGGATTGTTTAAATAAAACTATTTTGCATTGAGTTGTGAATTTTTGACTGAGCTTACATACACTGTGGTGAATTCTAGATAAGTTGTGATCATTTGAGTTTTCATTTGATTTTTCCTCCTCTTGTGCAAGCGTTAGCTTTGTGGTTTAGAGCCCTGACTATGTCTGTAGTGCTTGAGGACTAATACCAGTTCTGATACACTGAGATTTCTACAGTCTGATATTTTAGAAATGCCTAGTCCTTCTTAAGGAGCAAACCAACAGAACGTGCAGTATTGTCACTGCCAGAAGCTGTTAGTGATATATATGTGCAGCACAAGTCAGGTGCTGCTTTTAAGACAACTGTAGTGATACCTGGGCAGTGACAAAGAGTGATTATCTTTCAGATACGAAGATGACAATATCTGTTTTCAGGCAATTTTAAACCACTGTTGGCATGTTTTAGTATTGATTATAAACTTTTTGAAGGCATCTTCAGGAATACATTGGGCTGTTCCGGGGGGTTTGGCATTGTCCACTGCCCCTTTTTCCTTGCCCACCACCACCCCAGCCCGTACATCTGCTATAAATCATGGAATGCTTTTCTGCTAAGAATTTAGCTGTTTTTAATGAGTTGTTCCAAATGAAGGAAGTAGGCAGGCAGCCTCAGGTCCTACCAAAGCTTTATACAAGTGTCTATGATAGATGTATCTATGGAGATAGGTATCTCTCTCCATATGTTTATATGTATCTTTCCAAGGCCCATATTCTTTACCTTTATGTGTGTTCTAAATAACTGAAGTTTTAAGAGTGTGGAAGTTAAACTTTTTGTGAATGGCATGGGGTGATCTGTCTTCGTTGTTCTTTGTCTTAAACAGGTGATGGACCCCAGTGTAGAGATTACGTTATTAGTCTTGGAGTAGTGAAACCACTGCTGTCCTTCATCAGCCCATCTATTCCCATAACTTTCTTAAGAAATGTTACTTGGGTCATGGTCAACTTGTGCCGTCACAAAGATCCTCCTCCGCCGATGGAAACCATTCAGGAGGTGACTGAATGAACTCACTGTTCAGTGTAACTAGATTGAAGTTGAGTATCTGTCTGCCTTAAAAATAACTGTCAGATGCTTCTTTTCCTCCATAGATCCTTCCAGCGCTCTGTGTTTTAATTCACCACACAGATGTAAATGTAAGTAACACCACTTAGAGCTGGGTTTGTGTTCTGGTATAGTTTTTCAGCTGAAGTATAAATCTTGTCATAATTAACTTTTTTCTAAAAAAAAAAAAAATCTGTGATGTTTGCTTTCATTATGGCAAACTTACTTTGATATCTTTAACTGTACCAGTTAAAGATAAGTATCAGTTATGCAGATAAGTATCAGTTATGATCAGTTATGATTTTTACCTGGTGCGCGCCTGTATCTTTGCAAGTGCTTATTTGCATGTTCTTTCCCTACACTTAAAAATAAATGCAGTTTCAGTTGTATCGCTGTGAACATTCATTTACAGATAAATGCAGGATTTTTTTTGACTCTCATTGAAGTTGGAGGTTGTAACAAAAATCAGCATAAATGAAAGAAAAATTAGTGTCTGCTGCATATATAAAATGTTAGCTTTAGGTGTAACTTTAAGGTGTTAAATATGAACATTATGTTATTTTAATAGTGAAGAGAATGAGTGAGACTTCACTGAAATTATGAAATAGGTCAGCTTTTTGCCTAAACATAAGTCAGAATTGTTTAAGGCTACTTCTTTGCTTCCTAGTGAAGTTGTAGCTCAGTTGTCGAAGTTAATGGCAACAGTGCTTTACCAAAATATGTTTAAATATATTAACTAAAGTTTGCATGGTAATTACTCTATTTAAATTCTTGTATATAAGTAGATGAAATTAAACTTATTTGAATTTCTTGAAACGGCTGTATTTGTGAATCAGTCAGGAGTTGTCAGCTGAAACAATGCTCATTCGATTTTTGTTGTAAGCTGTCACTTGAAATGTTCAGATTTACTGCTATTTACATTGGCTTTTCTGTGGGTGAATACAGTCCAAGTGTTGCTGCACCAGATTAAAAAAAAAAAATATCAAAACTTTTCTTAAATTTTGTGGGGGAATGTCCAGAAAAAAATAACTTAATGCCATATGATGTACAGCTCAGTGGCTTGAGAGTGCCAAATGTCCGTTGTTTAATATTTGCTAGGGCTTTATCTTCCTTTCAGGGGTGAGTCTTTCATATCTCTCATTGTCCACCAGTACATCATGAAAAGAGCAGATGTAATTGAATTACTCTTATTATGTAAGCTGTAGCTAGCGGTTTAGCTGTTGTTTAGCTGTTTTTTAATCTCTGTGTATTCTTTGGAACTAGAACCGGTTGAACAACAGTTGTATTTCAGACTTCTGTAGAGTGGAATGTGTGACGTTTGTAAAACAAAGTGGGATTTTGCTGTATTGCATCAATTCTGGCTTCACAATGATAATTGGTTTATATTTTAATTTATATTAATTTTTTTATTACTTGTGATACTTCTGTACTAATTACAAATAAATGTTTTTACTGTTAGATATTGGTAGATACGGTCTGGGCACTCTCATATCTAACGGATGCTGGCAATGAACAGATCCAGATGGTGATAGATTCTGGAATAGTCCCTCATTTGGTTCCTCTTCTCAGTCATCAAGAAGTTAAAGTGCAAGTAAGTTTTTGGATAACTTTAAGGAAGTGTTGCTCAAAATGTAATACTAGAGAAAGTAGCTGGATTCTTTTTATAGTTCATATTGAAGTTGAAAGAATACTTTTTTCCTGTGTGGGACAGCATTTGCATAAAACCTTTTGCTTTTGTAACTGTTACTGCTTGAAAGTATGTGCTCAGAATGTGCTCAGCTAGAAAAAACTTTAAAAGAACTTAACAGAAAGTGTTTTGTTTCAGACTGCTGCACTGAGGGCTGTAGGAAACATTGTCACTGGTACCGATGAACAGACGCAGGTAGTTCTGAATTGTGAAGCTCTCTCACATTTTCCAGCACTTCTGACACATCCCAAAGAAAAAATTAATAAGGTAAGTAACTGCAGAGATTGCACCTGATTGATAATGTTTTTATATTTGGGTTAGCTGTTTTGGATTCCACATGGCATAGTGTGGTAGAGTTCTGAGTAACTGACTACTTATACCAGTTTATGGCAAGAGCAGGCAAGGTGCTGAAATTTTTCTTGACAGTAGCATCCGTAGAAAAATTTCTAAGAGCTGCAAACTTGTCCTTGGCAAGAATGTTGTTTCCTGGTTCTTCTAATTGGATTTTTATGAAATTAAAGCTTTATCTTATCATTCTGGCTGTTGACTTAAAAGTTCGAGTTCTTGAAATGTGAACTGTCACTTTAGTTAAACTGACCCTCTTGGAAGTGATGAAATAGAGATAATTGGATGTCTTTTTGAATGGAATGTGTGTGATAAATGGAATTTAAATCAAGGGGGGTGGGAGGTGGGGAATGTGTGTGTGTGTGCGCGCATGTGTAGAAGAGGCTTCAAACGGGGGCACTGATAATGCGGTGCTGATTCCGGAGTGCATCTGAGGCATGTTGTTAAGTTCTAGGGTGCCACGTGACAACATTGCCGATGATTAAAGCCCAAAACAAGCCCACCAAGGCAAGCCTAGGCATCCTAAATCTCTAACAGGTTCATTGATGAAAGTGATCCTGTGATCTGATCCAAGAGACTCAGTTGAATGAAATATGAGAATTTCTGAATCTCGCGTTGAGAGAAATACTTGTCTAAAAAGTCATCATGCCACATAAGTTGAGAGAAGGGAATTGAGGAGTGATGGAAGGTTTCTAAGATGGGAGAAATTTATCGACTATAAGATTAAAAACAGATGATACTCTGAATATACTTAAAATTTTATGTGGACCTGCATGTGTTATTTCTTGACTAAAATATAGATTCCCATTTAAAAAGAGGGTGGGGGGCGCTCAATCCTTCTTTAAGATAAGAATCCAGGTACAGTCTTTGGCTTTGTTCAAAATTTCAACTGTGCAGGACTGGGAGAGCCTACTGGGGAAAAGATCTCTTCTTAAACACTTTTCCTTGGCACCTGCTGTTGGTTGTCGCTGGAAGGAGAGAGTCCTGGGCTTATGGACAGAATGACCATAAGGGGTCATATAACTTTAGAGTACTCCTGAAAAGCAAGCATTTAAGTAATAGGTATTGCATTTTCTTGATGAGTGATGCTAAGAGAAACATTATGAAGTAGGTAAAGAACATATTGTCTTCTACTGCTCATGTCTGGAAAACGTGATGCTGTAATGCATTTTGGAGCTCCTCTGAGCATCAGCTGAAGACTGCTATAGCATTCATTCTCAGTAACGGAAGCGGTTATGAGTGCTCATTTGTAGCCTTGTGACTTTTTTTGTCTCCAAATAATTTTTCATTTTAATCTGTGGGTTTGGAGTATTTGGTTGTAACTTGGTAACAACGAAAGACTGAAGAGTCTCGTGGAGTCTCCTAATGCGAGACTGTCTGTTTTGTTGCCTGTATGTCTAGTCTCCTTACTAGGAATTCAGCTAAGGTACAATCAAACCGATACATACTTGGTTATATTTAAGGTTGACTAGTGTATGAATTGCAGATCTAAAAATGTGAATATATGAAATCTTGTAGTAGAAATAAAATATGATATAGAAGACTATCTGAATTAATAATTTCTCACATCCTTTTATTTTGCAGGAAGCAGTGTGGTTCCTATCTAACATCACTGCAGGAAATCAGCAGCAAGTTCAGGCAGTAATAGATGCAAACCTTGTTCCAATGATAATACATCTTCTAGATAAGGTTAGATAACAAGGATTTAACAGTTTTTCCTTAATTGGGGAAAGTGACATTGAATTCCTTGCTTCATGTTTACATCATACTGTAAAGGTGGGGGGCAGGGGTAAACTACGCTGAGCATTTTTCATATGTTGCAAGATAAAATATGTAACTGTTGATATTCTTTTGTGAAGTGCTGTGAGATGATGAGTGCCAGATGTATTGGGGAAAGGAAGCAAATCAGGTGAAGCTCCTTCTCAGGTCCTTCTAAAACTCATTTAAATTCTTTTTCTTACTTTGTAAACAATGGGGGTATAATTTACGCTCATATGTAGTGTGCAGAGGTTTGGATGGGAACAGCATTGAGTGAGTTCCCGGCATTTTGCCAGAGCTGAAGGACTTCACCCTTTTTCGCCCCCTGAGTTATCTGGAAACATAAGAAAGTGCTCAACAGTGCCATTTATTAACCTGTTCGTGTTACTGCATTTATCTAGTCTGAGAGTAATCCAAGTAATGATCCTGTGACACTAGATTATGGACTGGGATTGTCGCATTTATTGCTTTTTTTTAAACAAGTGAAACAGCATTAACAAAAAATAGGTGGCTATACAAAATAATCAGAGCTTTTTGCGTGTTCAGAGTTTTTCTCGTAGAAAATTAACACACTGTATGCATGCATGCTTCTTTTCAGTAATAGATGAAACTTGAGATGAATGCTTTTATTGCCTTTTTTATTAAATAGTAAAGTCAAGTAGTTGCTTGCAAACACTTCTGAATGCTTTTCTCATGCTCTTTGACTACTAGAGATTGAATGCTAATGGGTCATCATTTAGGACTTCAAATACCTGTTTTCCTTTTTAGTTGTTGGACATCTAGTCTTTTAAAACATTAGTTTCCAAACCATGTTGTGCTCCCAAGGATCTGCTGTCTGAGAAGGGTAGCTAAAAGCATGTTTTTAAATGGGAACAGTATGACACTTCTATCTTTCAAACGTTTCCTACTTTTTGCTTTATTCATTACTTGATTTTTCTTTCCTGAAGTGTGGAAGGAAGCCAGAAATACCAACCTTATGATGTGTTCAGCCACAACAAAGATGCAGTGTCTTGCATCAGTGTAGAGGCTGGGGTTGAGACTGAAGAAACACTTGTCTCTTCCCCTAAATAACATACAGCTATTCACAAATAGTTCTGTTAACTGCCAGTTTATTGATCACTGAGAACACAGTTGGAAACCTTTCTCTTTAAATTTAGTACGCAGACTTGTGTTGACTAACTTCAGAGGCAGACACAGTTACAGTATGTACAGTGGTTGTTTATCAAAATTGACACTTACTGCTTATCTCACACTGTAATGTATGACAGCTGCTGATAAGGAACGTGAGAGAGTGGAGCACTACAGTTCTTTGCAAACAAATTTCCCTTCCTCTGGAAGGTCAATTTAAAAACATGTCTGCAGGGAAGGGGTGGACACTCAGTGAGTAGACTCAAACATCTGCAGAATTTGTTATTACTTTCCTTACTTACTGAAAACTGATATGGTGATACTGTGCAGAATGGACTGTAACAAATAGTGTATTCCAGTAAAAGCTTCTATATAACATAAAAATTGGAATGATTGTTTCTATTTATGGTTGTATTTTAGGGTGACTTTGGTACTCAGAAAGAAGCTGCTTGGGCAATAAGCAACTTAACGATCAGCGGAAGAAAAGACCAAGTGAGTGAAACCTTAAGAAAAGGTCCATTATTGTTCTCGGGTACATTTGAGAGAGTATGTCAGCTGATTGGTTTAGACTTCTGTGCCAGGATTACAAATGCCTGGGTTCCTCCCCTGTTCAGTAACTCTTCCCGCTTCCACAAGGGATTTAAGAGTGGACTTGAGTTGTCGTTTCTGGAATGACCTGAGATTAAGAGTATCAATGGGGATTTAGATGGAAGCTCTTCTGTTAGGATGGCCTAGTAGCTATGAACGGCTGCATTCAGGCTCTGATGAGATTCTTGGTCATTCAATATCTGTCTTTATACTTTTTATCCTTTATGGATAAGAGTCTGATAATTATAATGATAGTAGTCATTGAGTAGGAATATGCTAGTTTCTTGTAAGCCCAGTATATTACATTTGTGGCAGTGTTGGGGTGGTGCTGTCATTCTTCAAAGATGAGGTTGTCTCCTTGTCTAATACTGAAAAATTCAAGGTATCTGCTACTTTGTGTGTTCTAGACTTGAAATATATTTGTAACATAACTCATAAATGTTACCTTTTTATGCTTTAAAACAAGAATTTCTGAAAGTGACTGCTACGGAATACTCTTACCTTGTTGGGGAACTTTGAGTACTTTGACATCATTCAACTTGTCTGCATGTGTGCTTATGGTGCATTGTTTGCTTCTGCCATGTTCCTGATCAAACTATTTGCTTTGTTTCCCCTTAGGTGGCATACTTAATTCAACAAAATGTAATTCCTCCCTTTTGCAATTTGCTGACAGTAAAAGATGCGCAAGTTGTGCAAGTGGTTCTGGATGGACTAAGTAATATATTAAAAATGGCTGAAGATGAAGCGGAAACCATAGCCAATCTTATAGAAGAGTGTGGAGGTATGATGCTTAATATTGGGTGCTATTTTTCCTGAAATTGGTGGTTTGGCTTCCTACTATGTGTATATGCTGTTGGCTTTATTGTGTGTTGGCAGATGTTTTAAGCAAACCTTTTTTAAAGTGACCTTTTCATGCCTGTCAGGTGAATGTACTTAGATTTTCCTAACTGATTAAGTTCATGATCAAGTAAAATGTGGAGGAGCTGGATAGTGGCAATAAAGTTTATTAGGTGCCAATTTTCTGACAGTCTGGTGTACTTGACAAATCAGTTTCTGTTAATATAGGGATGATATGCTTACTTATATAATCACGCACAAGTCATGTCCAGGTGAATTTGGGGAAAAAAATAAAATTTTACATACAAGGGTTGCAGAAATACGATAGCTTTAATTTCCTAATGGCTTTCAGAATTTTTATTGATTGCTATTTAAGGTGACTGAAATCTTCAAGGATGAAAGAACGGTGATATTAAATTTGGGCACAGGTGGGATTTTGTTAACATGGAGTTGCATAGTCTTTAAAATACAAAATCTTGAGCGGATGGGGAGCTTAGTTGATCAGTGATGGTGGGGCAGGGAGAAAAGAGGTGTTCATGCCTAAAGCTCTGCTTGTCAGAACTTCAAAAATATTTATATATATGCTCTACTCATGTCTGCCAATAACTTAAACTGTACTGGAGCTACTTGCTATATAATCAAGCTATGGGTCAGTAACTGATAGCATGAGTGCCACCAGCGGTATGTGGATTTGGAATGTCACAGCTTGGGGCTATCCCACCAGGTGCTGAAGAGGGGTTTTTGTGAAAAGGGAGTATGTCCTAGTGCTTGGCCCTTGCCATATTTCCACAGATTGCTCCTTGCTAAGAGTGGTTAAGCTAAAGAGAAGTACTGTCACTGCTGGAATTGGCTTTTTACACAATTATTTTTTTTTGTCCTGGTATGTATTCCTCAATCTAATATATTTCCTCAAATCTCAAAGAAGCTTGTATGCTTTAAGTGTTTCAAATGAGTTTAAGAGCATCTTATTCATAGTCACTGTATTTCTAGACTTGGTTTTTATTACTTTGTATGATGATGCCTTAAGGAGACGGAGGTTGTTTTGCCTAAACTTAGTATTGTAACTATTGCATTTCTTGTGTACTTATCGCAGGCCTGGAGAAAATTGAACAGCTACAAAATCATGAAAATGAAGACATCTACAAACTGGCTTATGAGATCATTGATCAGTTCTTCTCTTCAGATGATGTAAGTGTGTAATAGCTCTGCAATCTGCTTTTGTAATTGTTTATATTCATAAATATGGTTCAAGATAAAGGCAACAGCTATAAGGCCTGTTCTGTGATGTTTGTTTGGTGTTTCAGTGAAGAATGAGCCCTTATTTGAACCTGTTGCATATCTTACCATTCTTCATGAAGTATCTAGAGGTCTAATGCCTAATTTAAGTCTCATCTCTAGGGATTAAAATACTAGGCTTTGATTAGTTCTCTTAACTGTCAGCTTCTGACTAAGCTTGACATTTCACATTTGATAAGATCACTGCTGACTTGAGTACCACATCTGAGATTCTGCTTCTTAAGCAAACTATTTTGATATTTCAGTGATTTCAGAAGTAGGATGTGCTGATCCACAGTGTTTTCAGTTTAAAAGTGTAATGTAAATCAAAGGAAGGTTTTAGATTTGTATGCACTTTAAAACATAAAAGTTAGTTGTGCATATAACGGAAACGCAATTGTGTGTGTCATGAGGTGAGATTGATTGAAGAACTTCTGGGAGCAGATTACTGAAACAGTGGTAGAGCTCAGTTGTGTTCATGCCCTACTGTCCACATTGAAGTTTATTTTGTGCTAGAGTTTCACTTTTATATGAACAATAAGACACAAGTCTTGTTATGCAAAGTTTGAGTTGCTAATACAGCAGGACTTGGCATTTAATCTAATGTCGATTTGGTAACCTGTATGCTACCTGTTTAAATTGAAACTGCGTTTTCGGCTCAGTCCTTACTTAATTGAATGGTATTGGTCTTAAGAACTGTGACAGTTTATAAACCAGCAATAAGGATGAGGCATGACTGACAGTACTTTCCAGGAGTGAAGACTGCCTGAACAAGAGAGACTATTGAGTGCCATGTAGCCTACATGCTAAATACAAGCTAAGACATTTTGGCCTGAATTACTTTGTCATTATAGTGCTCTTAATAAAATGGGGGAGAAGAATGGCAAGACTTGATGCAAGAAAGTAGATTAGGTGAAGAGTAGACGCTCTTTAGGAGCCTCTTCTGGCTGCTTCTTAGTGAGGCTTTTGTCTTTTCCATTCCGACTCATGATGTTCTCGTTCTGTTACAGATTGATGAAGATCCTAGCCTTGTTCCAGAAGCAATACAAGGCGGAACATTTGGTTTCAATTCATCTGCCAATGTACCAGCAGAAGGGTTCCAGTTTTAGAGTGGTATTTTGGAAGTTAGGTACAATGCAGCACTGAATAAAAAAAAAAGGTTTGATCCATCAATCTTGGCTCATGGGATCCGCTGCTGCATTAAATCGGGAAAGAAAATGTGAAGATTTCATTTGGAATCACAGAAAAGCCCAAATGAAGTCAAGATGGCGAGTGGGTGCGAGTGAGAATGAGTGGCAAAATGTAATGAAAAACTTCACACTGAATGCTTATTTAGATTGTTCAAAGAAAAAGGGCTACAGGTCAAAGATCTTCAGTGCCTGAGAAGGAACAATGACTTACTAGAGCAATTGGGGGGAAATGCAGTACTATCATCATCAAGCCTTGTAAGCATAAGAGAATAGGATGCCCATATAAGTCCAAGGAGAATGAGCCCAGGCCTTGCTATGAAGCACCGTGTGAATGGACAACATTGAATGAATGTCTGGACTCGATGCTGTGGAGCCAGGCTCGCGTTTCAAACAGGGGGCTCTTCAGTCCTGAAGCAGGCTCCTAGTCCTGGAGTGGCGTGTGTACGAGAGTATGGTTGTGATGCTGTATGTGAACGCATGCAAGCTTGATTCGCCTTCAGGGGGCTGATAATAAACCTAGTAAATCATCAAAATGAGTTCTAAGTGTTAACTTACACTGGACACAAAAACAAAGACCGGTTTAGCAGCAGACTCTGGTTTACTCCTGCAGCCTGTGTTTCTTTTTGTTTTTGTTTTTTTTTTTTTCTCCCTCTTATTTTTTCTTTTAGTTATTTTTAATTTCTTTCCTGTATGGCTTATTAGTTGTTTGTAAAGTCAGAATTTCAGGAAGGCTTCCCTGTGCATTTGCACCAGATGAATGTTTGATGTTATGAAAAGCTTTCCATATCATCAAAACTAATTTGTAGATTTTTGCATGCAAAAATCATACATTTCCCTTCAAATAGACTGTGTTGCAGTACACAAGTTGCCATAATAGTAGAAAGCAGTAAAATGTGGTAATAAAATCTCATCCTTTTCATTTTCAAAGATAACATGAAGACCTTTGCATGTGGTAATCTACAGCATAGTTCATTTTTAGATTTTGTTGAGTCCTGTAACCAAATGTTTCCGTTGTGGTAGAAGACCGTGCTGTGTTTCAATGTTACTTGTTTTCAAACTTTGTTTTCTATGAAAATGATATGGAAACTTCTAAAAATGAAATTTGGTGCATATGTACTGCCGAATAAAGACCGAAAAAAGAGGTGTGAATAGATGTACAAATCAAGTCATGGTTTGAACACCTTTAATATGCCTAATCCAATTGTTTTAGACTCTTTTTATCTTAGATGTAGGCAGCCATGAACAATCTATTTTGAGCCACTTTAGAGAGAAAACTTTGTATTTTTAAAACTTGCACAAAAAGGATGCAAGTGTTTTTATAATTGGAGTAATACCTCAGTTTTGAGGTTCTGCACACTAAATTAAAGGTGACGTTACAAATTTGTACAAAATGAACTCTTTATAAGGTGGCTCATTGTAGGAAATGCTGTGCCTTCCCCTTTGAGCACAAGTGTTGCATGAACAACAGTTTGCTATAATAAAACATACCAGATTAGCCACCATTAGCATCTATATCTACCTTGTGTTTTAAAATCAACTGGTAATTCTGAAACACTGTAGAATGGATAAAGATTATTTTGTGATCATAACTCTTTGTTGGACTAGAGTATTTTTGCAGCATTCCTTGTCATCAGAAACATGGTTAAAGTTTAAAACTAGAAGCAGCGGAAACTAGCTTGTGAAATTTATCCAAGTAGAGTGCAGGCTAGGCTGTCTTGGGGAAATAAACATTAAACTTGCAACAGTGTTGTATTCAGTGTTTTTTTGTATATACGCTCCAGTTTTCATCAAAACCTGAAGAACATCATTTGAAGACAGTTACAGTGAAATCTCTGAGTCTCTTTTGTCTGAGGTTTCCCCCCCTGCCAAATGTCAGTGTGTTGTGTGGTATGTCGCGTAGGCTTGAGGTATGTAACTATTTTGGTATAATTATTAAGAAATAACTAATTTACCTAATTGCATAGTACGTCTTCACTAAATAAATCAGGGCTGTTTTCATGTAAAATGTAGGGAACCCTTAGAGGAGGTAAAATGCTTAAACTGGTGTTTTTAAGGGAGTTGCAATGTCATAAGTAAAATTATTTATTACTAACTCCACAAAAATACCTTTTTGAAGGATGTACTGTAGAAAATTGCATTATTGTTAAAATCCTTTCTTAGGGTTAAGAGGAGAACAGATGTTTGTAGCAACTTATATTAAAAAAACAAACAAACAAAACCCCCAAACAACAAAACACCATGGCAAGGTTTGTGTTTACTGCCATAAATATCTTTTTTTGGTACGTCCCCTGATGTGACACACTTAGAGAATTACCTTAAGCTGGTCCTGTTCTAGCTGCAGCCTGGACTTTCTTATGTGGTATGGGGTGGTATTTTGTTGGGTTTGGTGTGTTTAAGTGGAAAATTCTTTTCACCTGCTTCACAGCAGATCCTGTCACTGTTTACCAAAATATGGAAAGCCTAAACATTTCAGCATCCACAGGGTGGCAGTGTTCAGAGTTCTTGAGGAGCAAAACTGAGGCCAGTTTGTCCAATGCCTTTTTTCCCCAAAAGCTGCAGTTTGAGGTGATGTAATTAATTACATTTTTGGGGGAAAGGAAGTTGTTGGGAGGCTTGGGATACAAGCAGGAAATAATGTAAGGACTTTAGGAGTACTAATCAGATTATTAAGACTTTGGAAAGTCAGAAGGCAGTTACTTATGAGTAGAACCCTGCATTGCTGCAATGGAAGTCACAATTTTCTGCCTATGTGTGAAGATGAATCAATTTTAGCCTCTGACTTTACTGAGCAGTGGAATTAGGTCATCAACAGAAGCAACTCAGATGTTTCCCTTTTAACATTAAAGCTGTGACATCAAGTGTACTTCTCAAGCTGTTCAGTAGCAGAACTCTGCTCTGTGATATTTAGATTGTCTGTACCCGTGCAGATGGTAGTGCTTTGGTCACTGTTCTTCAATTCTAATAAAAATAACCAAAGATGTGGAGGTGAGGTTGTATCTTAATCTATTCTCTTGCTATTTTGAAGTAGAGAATTAGCTTTTCAGTCGAACTTAGGGTAACAGATACCTAGAAAAATAACTTTAAAATATTAAAAGGGCAAAAGTTAATCCATAGCATAAACTATTCCAGATAGGGTTTTTATTCCAAAGAGCAGCATTGTTGGGCCAAATTGAAATTTTAGGATGTTGGGATTGCATTAGCTGATTTCGCTACGAGGAGTAGTACTACGGAGGGAAGAACAGTATGCTGAATCGAAAGGGATAGCTTGAGAGAAGTTGACCCTGTTTCTTTCTCTCCCACTACTGGAAGCGGACTAGCCCCTGATCGTGTGGGGCCTTTCAGCCTAGGCGAGCTGTTTGCTGGATGTGTGGAGCCTTGAACAGGGACATACCTTTCATCTTTCTTCTCAGAACGGTATCTTCAGGTGGACCGCAAGCATTCCCAGTAAGTTATCTACTTCTGCTCTTTTGGTGGCAGAACAGAGTAGTCTGACTTCAAAAAAATAATCTCTGGATAGTGTGTTAAGACACCAAGCAACTTAAAAGGGTTTCAAGTACAATGAAATGCTGGCTAAGGCAGCTCGGCCAGCCCTGAGCAAGAAAACCTGATGACTTCTGAGTAACCAGGGCTCTGCTCTTAGAACTTCTCAAAAGCCTAAGGAAAACGGTGGATGTGCCATGAAGAAAGGAGGGGTGACTTTCTGCTTGAAAGCAAAAAAAAAAAAAAAAGTATTTGTTAACTCCTCCTATCATACAGTATGTTGCATAAATTGCTGCTTTATAATTAAGAATGTCTTCATATTAATAGTCATAGACTTTTTGCCACTTTTAACTATAAATGTTTCCTCAACTCTGCATGTCACCAAATTACTGGCAGGAATGCTGGTCACAAGGCTGGAAACAATTACAGAAGTCCTGCATCTGGATCAAATAGACTTTATGAAAGGAAACTTAGTAGCAGAAAATGTGTAAAGTTTACAAACTCTTCCCAATAGTAAGTTTTAGCTACTGCCAGAGTAGAACTCAGAAGGCACACAAAATTAATTGAAAGAGTTAATATTGCTTCAATACCTGCAGAAAAGTGTCTGAAAACTTAATTTCTATAAATTCCTTTTTTTTTTTCTCTTGTAAAACCCTTGAGATGAGGGTCCTATATTTATTCTGCTGGTTTGGTGTGCTCCAAAGCTGAGGAAAAGTTTTCTTCAAGCTGTCACTAAAACTGTCATACGTAAATACCTTTGATATACTTTAAATTTCTAGAAAACAATACTGAAAGCTGCTGTTACTGGAAAACAACAAATGTGGGAAACTTTAAATGCCAGCTATTAGTAGATGTGTTATAGAAGTTTTGTAATTTAATGGAAAGGCAGATGGTCAGTAGTCAGACTTCATATCAGCAACACTTGCTTCATACCATGATCTGATATGTCATTCCTAGAATGGCAGTTTTTCAGATTAAATGTTGCTTCATCTTGAATTCTTGATTCTTTTAAGTACATAAAAATAAACTGGGTATAAAACATACATTCTTACTCTGAACATCATTTATTTATATTGTAAATCATTGTCAAAACCTCCTTGTTCTACTTCTGTAGCTTTTCCCTTAAGACTTTCCTGGTGTGTTGAGGGGGGTGGTAGAGGGGAAAGGATTATAACAATTTTTATTCTGTATTATATAGTGCACGTACCCCAGAAACAAAAGTACTCCCAGGTTGAGTGCCTGTGCTTTTTGGACTCCTTTGGGCACTGTGGTTTACTGGATCTTCTCTGTTGTTGCCGTGTACTTGGTATAGATCCTGGAGTAAAGTATCAGTCCTCCACCACAAAAACTGGAGTATTGATGAGCTGGAGAAGCGTCTTTTGAGAATCCTGAAACAGACTAGCCGTTGGTGAGCTTGGGGTAGGGGAGGGAGGGGAGTCATGCGATACCATGGACAGCTACAGACTCATAGGCTGAAAAATGCAGTTCTCTCAAATATATTAAAATGAGAAGAGGAACTGATAACCGTAGGAATTGGTCCGGCATTGAAATTAAGGCAAAAATCTGAGTTCTTTGTCAGCCTCAGAGTTTTTTCTTAAGTGGCTGCCCATCCAACCTGTGAAGTTCTGTGCATGGCTATCATGGGTAAAATCCTTACCTGACCAATAATATGATAGTAAAATCTTACTCTGTCCTACTGTGTCACTTCCCTCTTTACAAGCTTTCAGGTTTTTTTTCCTTAACTACATACCCAATTTACCTCTTTCTCATTTAAGCTGTTTGGAATCTGTCACAGATTCGGACTCCTTTGCTCGCATTACACAGTTCATACTCATTTTTCTACTACCTTTGACAAGGTAGTATAATGAACCAGAAGTGTGCAGTCAGCAATTAAGACTTTTGTGGTGGAAACAAAGCCTTCGTTTGCAGGTTGGTTGTACTGTGGACCTGAAGAAGGCTTTCCTCACCTAAAATGTTGTGTTTTCTCTAACTGTATCACTTGTTCTAATAATACACTCAGTTACAAACCTTGACCTGCTTACGCATTTATCTTAGCTATATGGCATTTCTGTTTTTTAGCTGCTGCAATTTTCTGTGTGTTTTGCCACATGATAGCTTTCTAAGCTTTCCAGAATTGTATAAGTACAGAAATGCAGACTTTCTTTTTAGAGGGGTGAACCTCTGAAGTGTGTTCCAGATTACTTGATTTGTATTGAGAGACAAATGACACCGATATTGCTATGTCTGGTTTATGTTAGTAGACTTGTGGGATACCTATTTTGCCCTAGCTAAGCATCTTCAAAGCATAGTTCTTGTTGTGATTTTCATATTTCACCTGACTTAAATTCAGAAAGACCTTTTAGCAGGTTATTACTGCACCAGACCCTGTGAATGCAGTTAAAAGGGGGCTGTCTCTTAAGCCAATGTTTTCAGAATGGCTCTGGCATTTCAGACTGTCAGCTGTGCAGATTGAACACAGACCCATTGTCTTGTCTATAGCAATTTCTGCCAGATGCAGGATTCTGCTAGAAGATACTTATTCCCAAAATTTCATTTGCAAAGATTTGCCACTGTGGTGCAGTAATGCTAACAATGGAACATCCACGTGGTTGCAGACTCTTCAACAAACTGGGCACAAGAGCAGAATAAACTGGATATGAAGACTTGTATATCTGGTTTAATATTACTTTCTCTTGTTCAAATAGTAAATAAAATGTGTAAGATGACATCTCTGTAATAGAAAGTAGATTACTGATCTGTTAGTGAATGCACACATTCTGTTCATCTCTGACTTTTTATGAAATGTGCTCTCATCATCTTAACATACCCGCAGCAGGTGGTTTAGTAATGACCCATCTGGTGTAATGACCCATTATGTGGCATAATCCTCCAGCCAATGGATCCGTTCTCTGAAAAACACATTATTTTCTGGGTTAGTTTTCAGCTAGTTCTTTGATGAGCCTGTGTGGCTGCTTGAGCACAAGGGAGATGGATGAGGCTACCTTTGTGATAGCTGCAGACTGGCCCAAGTTGTGAAGCTGGGTTAGAAGAGGAGGCAGGGGACAAGGAAGGTAATTCACAAACCAAACAGAACCTGCAGAAGCAAGGGTATGTAAGACTCTGGTCTCCGGTACCATCAGCAGGCAGGATGAGCACAATGGGCAGGGATCTGTCCACCTGTAATCAAGGGTAAGGTCATGATTTAAAGAATGGTTTTGACAGAGCAAGCAACTTTTAAAACCTGATGACTTCAACTAAGGTAGTCTTCTGGCTTGAAAGGATGAAACTGTGAAGTGGTAGAAAGTAAAGGGGGAATTTCCCTAGTTTACACCAAAGTCTATAAAACTAACCATGTAAGATATACTGATTATTAACGTAGGAAAATAATTACTAGCACTAGCTCTGGATTGCTCGTATTTTATCTCATTCCAAGCATAACAAGAAGAAAGACCCTTGCGCCTGTAGTCTTGTACAGTCCCCTTTGATCTATTCCTGGGAATAGTTTGGGAATGTGAATAAACCAAATGAATACCGTTAGCAAAGCTCCTACTGTGGGACATATGGAATAGTCAGATGGAATATATAATGAAGCAACACAGCTTGAGAAAGAAATACACCATGTTTGGATATGTATTTGCAAAACAAATATATGAAGTACACTCTCAATCCTACTGATACCAATATGCAGAATTGCCCCAGCATGGAAGTAAAGCCAGAGTAAGAATTTCATGTTGTTTTAATCTCTATTAACTGGTTTTAGGTTCCACAAATCTAAGACCAACCTAAACTGAAATTGGTTATGTAAAGAACCATATCTATTATTTTGGAATTAATTTTAGAATTAAATTATCTCCAATTTTAGAGTTATGGAAGTATTTGGACTTTTTTTCTCACTTTGCTACTGCATCTCTTCTGGAAAGGATGTTACCTTCTTTTAGAACATTTTAAAGACATAAATCCTGCTCTCAAGTTAGGAATGACCTAATGTTTCTCCAAACCATGTTTTTTAAGGAAGGATTTGTTTTTCAATATCTTAAGTCCCTTTTATGGCAAAATAAGAATTTTACTGAAACTTTCTAATTCATAAGGCTTTCTGGATAAATCTCTCGCTGTGTGGTGTGTGGATAGTTGCCTGAGCAAGCCTCCTGAGGCCATAAATGTGGTCAGTACCTCTGGGAAGACCTCTGCCCTGTGTCACTTGGCCTTTTCCTTTATTCATGGAAAACTTCTTGCTGTCTTCCCTGTTCTGAAGGAATATCCCTCTTCCATTTTGGAGTCAGCTGTCTTCTGTGTGATAAGGAGACTCTGTGACATTTGAGCTTGTATCTCTTTGCTTGGGAGAAAGACCTTTCTCTGTTGCAAGGTCAGTCTCCTTGCAGATGAAGTCGACACCTTCCTCTGCTTGGGGTTCAGCTGCTGCTTGCTTGAAGGGCAGATGTTCCTCTACCCAGTGTTCAGCCCCCCCCCTAGAGGAAGGTGGCACGTGTTGCCTTGGGTAGTCCAGTCTCCTCTTGCAGTGAGGAAGAAAAGCCAGGCACGTTGCTAGTGCCATCTCACTCATCTGTAGAGCAGGAGTTTGTCTGTTGCTGCTTGATTCTGGCAAGCCAAAGGGCCACAGCAGGTTCGAACTGTGCCAAGGCAGTGCAGCTCCAGCCAGTTGCAAGGGCGCACGCAAGGATGCTGAAGAAGCAGCTTGAACCAAAAGCCGAGGAGAGGCCTGAGGGCTGAAGGTCCTGCATAGTGTGGAGGTTGTGCCTTGTCAGTGCCCAGAGACTGGAGCTCATGGCTGCTGCGCTGGCAGTGAACGGGGCAGCTGAGCTGTGCAGGAGGAAAGTGGCTGTTATGCCCTGCCTCAGCCCCAGAAGTTGAGCAGCAAGGCCTGGCAGCTGCTGAGGACAGCTAGCAGGAGCAGAAAACTACTGCGTTCTCTGGGATGAGTCCTGTGTGGCCGAGGAGCGAGGTGTCCCTGTGATGAAGGACCCAGGCGCTCCCTAGTACAAAGTTGGTCAATGCACATCGGACCATGACCCAGCTCGGGTCCATGCACACCATCCCAAGGGATAAGCACTGGGCTACAGCTGCTTCCAGGCCGTCTCTTTGGTGCCTTTTGCCTTTCCTGGCTGTAAGGCTGCGCAGATGCTTGGACCTCATCACTGCTTCCACGGAGCTGTGCTGGACTCCTTCCTGAGCCCGTGGGCAGCCTGGCCTCAGCCAGACAGGATGGGCCTGGCTGGGTTAACGCATCTGAGAGAAGTGCTATGTTCAAAAAGGGAGAGAAGCAATTAGCCCTGCTGAGACAAAAACATAATTATATCCGAGGAATCCTGTAATCCCAGGTCCTGCATCAGGCCCATTCAGAAACAAATGCTCTCCCGTGTACCAGAGCTCGTGGTTAATAGGTCAAATCCTACTTGACATTCTCATTAAAAATCATGCAAATAGGTGTGTCACTAACATATTTTTCTGTCCCCCCCCATCCCCCCCATGTCATTGAGAGAAAAAAATGGGGTACATTTTTTAATCCACTCTCCTTCCCTCCCTAATTTGGTAGCAAAACCAAGAACAATTTTTATCAACCCACCCTCCACGGGGACTAAGTTGAAAGCCAGCATGTGGAGAGAGAGGCATGATCATGAAGAGTGTGTAAAGAAACTGTAATTAGATTCAGGTAGCAAAAGGAATCAACAGCCAAAGGCTTTTTTTTCTTTTTCCTGACAAAAATCAGAACAATGGGAGTTGAAAAATGTATGTATTTTTAGAAAACTTGCTCGTTTTGAGCAAGTTGCACTTAGATCGCAGCAGCTGTCCTGCCACGAGTGGAACTACAGTGACAGAAAGCGCTATTTCAACTTGTTAAGGTTGAAGAGTTGAAAAACTTCAACTGCATAGCATACAAAAAATTTCAGTTAAAATTGTTAAATATTCAAAACTAAAGTGGTGTAACTGACATCAAAAGATACGATACTGTTATCCTAACAGCTTCGTATGAAAAAGACCACTGACAGGTCCATGTAGTATTGTAAACTCTGTGCCTATCAGCTAAACTGTGATGGTTAATTTGTTATAGTGTGAGTTTCTTATTATTTGAAGCATAATTCCAGATGGTTCCCAGATATTTGTATACTGTCCCCTAAATAACAGTTTTAAGACAGATGTTTATGTCCCTTTTGAACGATGATATATTATGATTTACATTGCAACACTGAATGAATTTCATTTGTCTTTCAAATTCGCTGTCAAAGCCACATCTGAGAATAACTTTACAGTTTTAGTTTAGTGTCGTTTGATGCACTGTACATAAATATAGGATAACCTGGAGTATGAAAAAAGTCTGCACAACACTGGATGCTTTAACTAATAAAATCTTGATATTTACCAGTCTCCAGATGTCAGTAAAACACCTGATCCATTTGCTTTCTACTGCAATCTTGGTTTTTGCTTGGAAAATACACATAGCCAATACACCCCCTTTGGCTCCGGAGGATTTTAAAAGGTGAATTTGGCGTGTGTGTATATATATATATATAAAACTGGCTATATTCTTCATTTTAATCGCCGAATTTTAACGTATGACAGCAGCAAATTTGCTTCACTTAGAATACTTTAACTGTCTTCAGCAGCCTAAGAAGGTAGACGTGCTCAAATGGAAACTGACCTTTACCACTCAGCGTTTATTTATTGTTATTTGTGGGCTCAGCAGCTGGCAGGAGGTCCGGTCCTGCTCCCCCTCAGCCTGTCGGCCGCTTTTATGCCTCACGCTTTCCCGCTTCAGGCCGAATTTCTCCCCGGGCCGTGAAGAAGAGGCGGTTGGGCGAGTCCTTGAGGGTACCGATGGCGCGGGGACCGCGGCCAAGCAAAGGCCCCGGGAATGGCGGCGGGGGGGGGGAGGACGGACGGGGACCGAGGTCGGCCGTTAACGGTCGCCCGCCCGCCCGGTTTGAACGCGCGCCCCGCCCCGGCGGCCGTTGGCTTTCGAACGGCGCGGCCGTTGGTGCCGCCGCGCATGCGCGGGCGGCGCGGCGCTGAGGGGAGCGGCGGCGGCGGGGCGCGGGCCCGGCCGTTTGAAGGCGGCGGCGGCTGTGGTTATCTCGCCCCGGCTCCCCGGTCGGAGGGCCGGGTGGCAGCCGAGGCGGCGGAGGGAGAGCCCAGGTGGGTCGGAGGAGGGGGGCGGGAAGGGAGCGCGGCTGTGGGTGTTTTGTGAGGGTTTGAGCCGGCGGCGGAGCTCGTACGGTCGGTCGCCTGAGGTGAAACCGGCCTGCAAGCGGAGCGGTGCCCGCAGTGACCGCTTTTCCCCGCCGCTTTCCAGTCAGCCTCCGCGGCTGGGCAGCGCTGGGGCTGCCGCCAGCCCGCCCCGCTGAGGAGGGGGACCCGCCGCCACCGGGAGCCACCTCTGTCCTCGGGCAGTGCTCAGGTGTCACGTACCGCCCCCTCCTCGCGTCTTCTTTAAGCGCGTTTCTGTCTTTGTAACCTTAGCAAGTTTCTGGTGTTAGTGGCGGTTTCTTTTTCTAGTTATTAATGCAGGCGCGGTTCCCATCGTTACACGCAGCCGAATTGCCTGCGGGAGCTGGCAGAGGGTCTGGAGGTGACAGGTAAAGGTGACCTCTTCTTTCTGGCTCCACGGCCCCACACTGAGAGGAAAATGAATGCTCAAGACCAGAAGCTTTGACAGAGTTCACGAGATGAGGGATGGAGAGCAGCTCTTGGCAACGGAATATGAATATGGAAAGGATAGAGCAGTATATTTGGGCTTTTTGAACGTGGTAACTTGTGTAGGCTTGTTTTAGTAGCAGACAGAGCTGGTGGAGGGATATACAGCAGGGAACTGTCGGGTCAGCTTGATAGGGAGACTAGACAGACTTCTCAGCTGTCTTCATCTCCTGTCAGATCATAAAACAGTGTAAAAACCTGGGATAGTGGTGTAGTAGCTGTGGTAGGAATAGGGACTAGGGGCAGAACATCCCCGGCTGAGAATTGCTGTGACTTGGGCACGGGATATTTGTGGCACAGAGTAAAGCAGTACAGCTCAAAAGGGCTGGAATAGAAAGGTTTCAGGTCTAGCTATTGTTTTTGATTTCTGGTGCCTGGCCTGTTGTTACACCCAGCAAACCTGGCAGCTGTGTAGCAGGCTCCATTCCTCGTGATGCACTGACAAATACCAGAGCCGCACCTTGGCCTTCTGTTCTTTTTAAAAAAGGTTCTGTCACCCTTTACCATGAAAGTGACTTATAAATGGAAAACATTGCTCATAATGTCATTTAACCTCTTATTCTTGCACAACATAAACTTGAGCTTTCATGCTGGTGCTACAGGAGGACTTGATGGAGCACTGTGGGATGGGGAGACAGCGTTTCTGAGGTGTGTTTGGTTTAAGTGCAGTACCGTGTTGAAAGTCGAGCGTTATAGTGTCCTTCAGGAGAGAGCAGATGTCATTTTCTTCCCTGACAGGGGTGCGAAGGAGGAGCGGGGAGCCTGGCAGCGCTGACTCCTGGGGGTGGTCTGCCTTAAGTGCCCCTTGTCACTCTTGGTATAGGCTGTCACAGCTGTTACCCAATGCCAAATTCATCTTTTAAAATCCTCCAGAGTAGAATGGGCTGTATCGGCCTATTACAGCTGGCTTTTGCTAGACAGCACTTAGTTATTTATCTACCTAAACACTAATGTACCCTGTATTCCAGATATAATTGTTTCTAAACAGCATCTTGCATAATTAGCTGGATAAGCAGTGGCCTGATCACTAGGTGAGGAACAGAGTGTTATCAAGGAATATGCTACACTACTTTGATCTGCTTAACTGAAAGCTTTGGCAGAAATAGGTATGCTGTATTATATGTTTTCATCTCGTCTACAATATCGCTAATTGGAAGAGGATAAAATCACAGCCACTTAGCAGGCCTTCTGTTGCTAGAAGATTTCTGAAGCTCACTGTGTTACTGGCACAATTACACTTTCGAATTTTTAAAATACCTTCTAGTATGTAATTTGGTTACACTGAGTGACTTACAATAAATACATATACGCACGCACATATTTGCTACCACAGTTGTTTGGAACATGTAAGGAAAAGTATCTGCTCTTTGCAGGAAAGCATTTACCAGCTTCCTGCTACTTTTTTTTTTTCCTGGAAAACTTTTTTTCTTTCTCTTTGCTTAACTCTGTGATGTTTTCTCTGTCTCCTTTCGTTGGTGTTCCCAGTCTCTGTTTCTGATAGCCATCTACTGATTTTATTTCTACAGTTGTTCATGTGTAGACTATTTCCTCTGCGCTGCCACCAGTGCAGGATGAAACTGAATTTTGGGATTTCTACCTTTTGCTTCCCTGGTACAACTCTGGAGTAGTTGCCTAGAACAAATTTAAAAAAAAACAACCCACGGGGTGCCTATAGCAAACATCAATATTAGCATTCCAAATGCTGTTTGGAAACTGATGAATAATAACTAAAAACCCCAAGTGCCGTTCCTCTTGGCGGTGCCTGGGAGGCTGCTGGAGCGGGGTGCCCCACGCAGCCCCACGCAGCCCCACGCACCTTTGGCCGGAGCTGAAAGCAAAAGCTCCTGCCCTCGCGCTGCCGGCCTGGCTTTCCAGAGCTGCTCGCTAGCAGGCAACCACTGTCACTCTTTAAATTTTTCAGTTGCCTGGGAAACAGAGCAGTATGTTTCTGTGGAAATGGGAATTTCAGCCCCTCTGGCTAGCGGCTGCAGGGTTATGAAACGGCCCTGGAGCGAGTGCAGGCCTGCGGGCTTGTGGCTGCTTGAACCTGCGCAGGCTTGCGGCAAAGGCGCCTGGGTTTGCTCGGGGGGGTGCACTGCCTGCTTTGGGGGGGGTTACCCCTACAGAGTTTGAGGGGATTCATCAGAGTTAAGAAAAATTGTGGAAAGTTGATCCTTTGTTTTTATGGCAGCAAGCAACTATTTTGCAGTCAAAACAATTTTTTGAAGATAAATTTTATCTTGTCCTTTATGTAGCTTAAATAAGCTAGATGTGTTCTTTATAAAGAAAATTTCCCTCCTGTAACAGTTCCTTTGAACAGAACTACTGCCCTAGATTTAGGAAAAAATAGTGATTTTAAACATAGAGGTTTTTTAAAACTATATTCATTCTACATATATAAGAGAAAATAATGAATGAGAGCGCTTACTAAGGATTCTTTCTTTTCTGTGAGCAAAAACTTAACTATTTTTTTTTTCTTTTAAGTGGAAGTGACATTCCTAAGATTCATAATAACTTTTGATATATATATATAAATAAAAACTTTAAATTTATTTCCCATGGGAATTAATTCTCAAAAAAGATCTTATCGAGACAGTGGAGTAGATTTGTTCAGCTTCCCTTCGTTACTGACACATTTCTTTGGTTCCAGTGTCTGGAACATCACTTAAAAATGTGAAATTATTAACATGTATACCTAAAGAACCTAGTGTTGCCACAGTGGCTGATTGGAAAAGCTGGAAAATAAAGCTCTGTGGCTCCCCAGTAAAAAGAGAAATACCTCATGGTCTCTATTAAGAGCAGTGTAGTACAGAAGTAGATTTAGTGTCAAAGTGTTGTGAATATCTTTTGCTAAATGCCTGTAGTATTTGATATTAATTCTCTTTAGCGAGAAGAATACACTAGTTAGTTATAAATGCTAGCACACTTTATCATTTTTCTTTTAAAGGGTGGCTCTTCAGAATTATGTCTCTCTTTAGTAGATTTTCTTCCGCCTGTTGTCAAGGTCTGTTTAAAAAGTGGAGTTCAAAGACATGAATCAACATTTTATATTAATTAGCTGAAAAAATGACCTGAAGTGTGTTGGATAGATTTTTTTTTTTAAAGCTGAACTAATCAAAATTGTTTTCAATATAAAGTTGACTTGCTCAAAAATCAACATAAAGTACCTCCTTGAATTGAACTTGATTTTTTGGGTGATGATGGCCATTAGATTTTTTTATTGTTTTAAATTTTATTTTTTAATTATTATTCAGTCTGGTTTTACAGGGCAAAAGAAATCTGATCAGACTTTGTTGAACACTTTCACTTTTGGGTGCACCAGCCTGTCTCAATACAGTGAGATAAGCCACACGTATTTCTGTACAGCTGGAATAGGTTTCTCTGTTCAGAGCTGATTTAACTCTCAAAGAACCGGGGTCTGAGTATTTAACTTCTGACTTCCATCAGGTTAGCTCTGTGCCTTTTGCAGGAACAATGCTGCTTCATTTATTTATTGTAAATTGTTTATTAGTTAGTGCCAAATTTAATCCTTAGTGGCTTTCATAATTCCATATGCAATTTAAGGTTTTATTTTCAAAGGAGAGTATATTTAACGATACAATTCCTTTTAAGTAGAGTCACTTAAAACAAGTCAAACTTTATTAATCTTGGCGTCAATGACAAATGCTGATAGTTTGATGCAAAAATATGTTAATGCATTAAAAAGCTTAGGAGGGCACATCTGAATAAAATAGCCTCCTTAAACCCATCTCATAACATGTGATCTTCCTGACTGAGTCAAACAAAGGTTCAGTAGCACTTGGTGCAGCTGCGTTAGCCCAGTTGCATGTGATTGTTTTCAGATTTAGAGTGAGACCCTAAATTGAGAGTCTTTGATACTAAGTGCTTGGACAGTTTCTTTTTGCAGTGTAGCAAAGTCTGCAGAGTTGACTAGAACTGGTGAAGGGGACAGGAAGATGTGACATAAAGATAAGCAAAGTTCATACTGATTTCCCCATTTTTTTAAATAGAATTAAAAACAGAATTATGATTTATTATGCAAACTGGCATTAGAGTTACTGTTATTTGTGACTTTACTGTGTGATTTCACTAAGCTGGCAAAGAAAAGCAAGGCAACATTACAAAGGGTGGAAAACAAAAGTTAGTTTTTTAGTTTTGTGCTTAAAGTAACCCAGGAATAACCCCACGAGTCAAATTACTGTTAGCTGTATTGTGCTTAAGGGCTGCTGAGTTAGGCTCTCGTTTGTGCCAGGACCCAGAGATAGCTTTTAGTACATTTGACTGCTTAATACTCTAATGAACACTACAAAAGTAACATTTGAAAAAAGTTAGGGGAGAAAAAAAAAGTTGCTGTACTTATTGTTCTATTCTTATGTCGAAAATGTTACTCATAGTGGGAGAAAATTTTCATAATTCTTAGGCTATTTAGAAACTTTGGTTCTAACTTTTATCACTCTCTTCTACTGTTTTCCACTGTAAAAAAAATCTAGTAGCAGATTGCTGCTTTTTCTAGCTTTTTAAGGCAGAAGTTGGATATGGGTGAACACTGTCTAGTCACTGACATTATAAGTGCAGATCATAATTTGCTGAAATCTTTGAACCATTGCTCACTTTCATTCTCTTTTTTGTCTTTTTTTTTTCCCCTTAGCAGTAAACTGTCGATGTCAGTTAGGTTACAGGTCATTAAATGTCGCATTGAGGCACTTAGATTAATAAAATGATTTTAAATGTGTTGATTGTAAAAAGACATTTAAATGTTTTTTGTTCTTTTGTAGGACATGCATCACTTTGAGGAAGAATTAACATGTTCCATTTGCTATAGCATATTTGAAGATCCACGTGTTCTGCCCTGTTCCCATACATTTTGTCGGAGTTGTCTGGAAGGTGTTATTCGGCTGTCAGACAGCTTTTCCATTTGGAGACCCCTGAGACTTCCTCTGAAGTGT
The DNA here is from genome assembly GCA_008711295.1 of Anarhynchus alexandrinus. NCBI lineage: Eukaryota > Metazoa > Chordata > Aves > Charadriiformes > Charadriidae > Anarhynchus > Anarhynchus alexandrinus. The sequence continues at coordinate 329,705 of VUYV01000394.1, forward strand.
CCTAACTGTAGGACTATTGTGGAAATTCCTGCCACTGGTACCGAATCGTTGCCCATCAACTTTGCATTGAAAGCTATTATTGAAAAATACCAACAGGAAGATCACTCTGATGTTGCAACCTGCAGCGAGCACTACAGGCAACCACTGAACGTTTACTGTCTTTTAGACAGAAAATTGGTGTGTGGCCATTGCCTTACAATAGGAAAACACAATGGTCATCCCATAGACGACCTTCAAAGTGCCTACATAAAAGAAAAGGAGGCTTCAGGAAAACTTCTCGAGCAGCTGACTGATAAACACTGGACTGATGTATGTTTGCTGATTGAAAAGCTGAAAGAACAGAAGTCCCAATGTGAAAGCATTGTTCAGGAGGATAAAAAAGCAGTAATACATTATTTTAAGAAACTTGGCGATACCTTGGAGCACAAAAAACAAGCTCTGCTGACTGCGCTGGATGAAATCAACACGCGTGTTTTGGAAGAATATGAGCCTCTCATTGAAAAGTTGAAAAAAATAAGGGAAGAACAGCTTGAATTAATGTCACTGAATACATCTATTCAAAAAGAAGAGTCCCCACTTATTTTTCTTGAGAAGGTGGATGATATGCATCAACGTATAAAAGCTTTGAAACAGAAGCAACTGCCGGATGTTAAACCTGTGGAGATTTATCCAAGGGTTGGGCACCTGTTGAAAGATGTGTGGTCTAAAACTGAAATTGGTCAGATCAACAAGATCCTCACTCCAAAAATAAAACTGATTCCGAAAAGGAAGTTACGCAGCAAAGGCAACGGGAAGGAAGGAAGAGAGTCTAAAGTGCCCCTCCAGGCTGTGAATCCTTTAGCGGTCCTGCTTCTTTTTATCGTATTGGTAACTGCGTGTTCATTTCACAAACTGGTATCATTGGCTGTAATCGAAGCTATTCCTGCTTATATCTCCACATTCTTGCTGCTTATTTATCAAGATTTCTGCACCCGTTTGCAGAATATAGTGGATACGCTGGGCCATACATTTAATTTACTGATGGAGTTTTTAGGGAGGATTGTTTCTCTTTGACTATTTCAATGACGAGATTAAAAATTAGTGTAGGAATCCCCAGGATTTTTTTTTTTTTTAATTTCTATTTAAAAGCTGGATTGTTAAAGCTCTACACTTTTGCTTTCTATTTCTATATCCTTTCTTTTTCTGTATTCTGTAGATTTCCTCTTAGTTAACTCTTAGTAAACTGAGAAGATTTGCACCAAAGCAGGCTTCCTGTTCCGCTCAGGCAATAGTGTCGGTTGGTAGGGGTTGTTTAAACTGGGAGCCAGACAGAAACGGTGTCTGCCTGAGAAAGCTACAGGCACCTTGCAAATGGGACTCTGCAGTCCTGGTTGTAAAAACTCCTGAAACATCCTCTATATTTTTGGGGGGGGGAGTAACATAATTTTAAATTGTTTTTTTTTAATAAAAGCACCGCAACATTGAAGGTTGAAAAGCCACCTCAGGCTGCAAACTGGTGAGTCCTGGACGGGTCAGGCACTGCCTCTGGTGTACGCAAAACCCCCATTTTGTTTTTTACTGACCTCTCTCTGAATATATTTTAACTGATGCACCTGTGGGCTTTAAAGCTTTCACAGCCCTGGGTTTCATTTGGTTTGTTCCTGGTTACTAGTGGATGACACGGTTTCATCTTTTTTTGTTTGTTTTTAATCTGTGTTTAATAACTTCATGTGTTTCAAATGGTTCTCTCCAGGTTACAGAGTAGTACCTGTAGGACTTCTGGTGAAATACTGCATATGGGGTTTTAGTGCCAGCTGTGCACAAATCGGGTGTTTGTTTAGTCCGGCAGGGAGCTCTCGCTGATGCTAACTGAGCCCTGACTTTCTGCTAAATCATGTAATATGTAGTGAAAATAGAGACACAACTGTAGTAAGCAGCAAAACTCCCACTGAAGTCAGTGGTGTAAGGGTTTCAAATGGTGTCAAGAGCTCTTCGAAGAACTTGACCATGAATGTAGATTTATATTCGGCTTTTCAGCACAAATAACAGAGATCTTTACCTTGACATAGGGAAAACACAACATGCTCCAGTCTCAACCGTGCTCAGGAGTGAAATGCCCAGTGAAAGCCATTTTGGGCCTTCTGTTAGGAGCAGGCTGATCACAGCAAGTACTGGGGCAGCCTCGGAGAGCTGCAGTTACAGCAGCAGAACACAGGTGAGCTTACAACTCACTGAAAAACCAAAAATGAGCATTCACCATGTCTAATTGTGTTTGACTTGATAAAAGTAGTAGCATATTCTAGCCTAGCAGCATTCCTTGGCTGTTGTATATTTTTAAATAATAGAAGATGTTTAAATAGTGATTGATTTCTGAGGCTAGCCTTTAACTACTGGGTATTTTAAAACCCTTGTGCAAACCACAACTTGCCTGTTGCTACCAGCAGGCACTAGTGGGCTCCTGCAAAATCCCAGTTGCTGCCAGACTTGAGTGAGAGCTGAGAGCGAGGTCAGTCCTCAGCGATGCCATGCTCATACATTTCTTAAGCCTAAATAAAGATCCTAATAACAATATTGACACCCTGCTGTTGCTGTGCTGATAGAACAGGGAGTCCCGGCACACGGCTGCCGTGCAGCTCGGTGGACTCTGGGTTTGGCTGGGGCAGGAGCTGGCAGCGCTCCGATGGCCGGACCTGTGCCTGTGTGGTGGGAGTGGTTTCTAGAATTTGTACATACGCTTTCTGTAATGTTTTCGTGTTCTAAAGGCAAAGCCCATGAATGCCACCGGTCAGGTTTTGCAGTGGTGTTTGGGTGGATCCTGGGACTGGATAAATGCCATTGTACTAATTCCCCAATAAAATTGGGAATTTGTTTCTGTCTTAAGTCCTGGTAGCAGGCTGTCACATGGCACGTCACTCTCTCAAAACCTGGTGCTACGCGTCTATCCACTATCACGGGAGGCTTCTTTTTTGACTTACCTTCCCTTTATTTTCCTGATTTTTAGAAACATACAGAGAGTTTATAATGCAATTTTATTTTTCAAGTCTACGGGAATTTATAAAATGCCTTTACCACTAATTGAAAAATTTAGTACTTGTACTTACAATGCATTATATGTTTTAATAAATTTGCATACAAATAAAATATATTCTTACAGTAGGATTGGCTAACGCCTTGATTTCCTTACTGCACAGAACCTCCCCTGTGCTTCTGCACAGCGCTGACAGCTGAGAGGCGACGGAGCAGGAACGTGGCTGTCCGGCAGCGCTCTCTCTTGCTGCTTCATTTTCTGCCAAGTGCCCCATTTATTTTTTTTTTTTCAGCTTGAACTTTTGGAAGATTCTCTGTGATGGCATGTCCCCGGATGGGTCAATGTGGATTTTCATGGTCTTTCACGTTGCCCATGACCGGCCTGTTTTACTGATTTTTCTGTTGGACGGCGAGTTGGCGCGTAGCAGTGTCTGACTGAGCGAGCCAGGCAAGGGCTGGCGCGCGGCACAGGCACTTTCTGGGCAGTGCTGTAAGGAGCAGCTCGTTTTCCTCAGCACAGCTGAGCTGAGCTGCTTCAGCCCTGCTCTTTGCTGTCCTGTGGGCTGGATGCAAGTCCTGACACGGTTCACGTAACAGATGGAAGCTTTTTCAAGAAAACAAAATCTTTGTATTGTGTTTTAATTGAGGTGCGAGAAGGGCTCGTACCCTGGCAAACCTAGGGTGCGGTTTTTACCATCTTCCGAAACCTTCTAGAAGTGTAATTCTTACTGTGTGCGTATTTTTATTTTTTGGATTATTAGGGTTTATTTCGGAGGGGAAGTCTAGTTGGAAAAGATTGAGACCCTGTGGGGGAAGAGCCTGCCCTTTCCAGGTGCCCAGGGAGCCTCTGGGGACAGTGCAGTGTGCCCACACCCCCAGGTGGCCTCCGAGAGCGCAATAAGAGCATCACTCTTTGGGGAAGGACTTTCGGATGAAACTAACGTGGTCTCCTCTGCTGCTCTTTAAAAGCGCTGCCGCTCTCGGACTGCACCTTCTTGTTCTGGGCTGATCTTGCCCCTACCTTTATCCCAAAGCTGGTCTGTGAGATTTTCCTAGCTTCGTCTTGAGCTGGGAAAGCAGAACCATGCCCAGCGCTGGTGGCTGGTGCGGGGCTGTGGCAGAGATGTGGTTTGTGCTCTGGTTGGTGACGGTTGTGGAGCTGTTGTTTCTGAAACCTGCCCCAATGGAACACCAAGATCTCTCCCCGACAATAATTTAAGGAAGCAGCGCACCTATACATCAGCTTATTCCATGTACATTAATTTTCACTTGTCAATATTTGATAGAATCTTAGTGTTTAACACTACAGTGAAACATCTCTCTACACTTTACAGGAAATAATTACAGCCCCCCTTCAGTTTTCCAGATCGTTGATGATTTCAGACTTGGGTGAGGCTGTGGCTGGGGCCATCGCGCAGTATTTAGCTGGACTCGGACTACAGCAACAAAAGCAGCCATGATGGAGCTTCCCCCCCCCCCAGGAAGCACACCACCACGAGGCAGAGGTGCTTCTAGCTCAGGTACCAGCCTGATTTTGGAGTAAAACACACGATTTCAGTTTTTAAGGTAGAAAAAAAAGATGTGATTCATAGCAAAACCTGTACACTGAAGTGCTGACAAGACGTCGATGGAACAGGAAAACTGGCTGTAACAGCCAGGGCACAGAGGTACCAACCCTCACCCTGTCCTGGGAACAGTTCAGGGGGTAATTAATAAACCCCAGTGAGAGGGAGGGAGGAGCTGTCCCTGCGGAGGGGACAGGAAAATAACTGAAGAGCAGCTTTCTAAAGGGAACCAGTTCCTTACAAAATGGCTACAAAGGGCTGATTCCCAGACCCCGCAGCAGTACCTACGACATCCTTGTAATAGGCATGGAAATTATTTGGGATACTGACTTGACTCAGTGGAACTCATAAAATGTTACAGGACACTCTGGTGATGTGTAATAGCAATTTGCTTACTGTAATACATACAGTAAACCCCAGACACGTACAGAACCCAAGCACTGCCACCACGCTTACCCACGGGATATTAAAATGGAGCTAGATATGTAATTTGAGAAATAGCTTTTTTTCCAGATCTCTATAGAGCATATAATTTAAAAAACCCAGAATTTATTTAGGCCAATTTTATTAACAAGCTCAAATAAACACAATATTAAAAGAAAAAAAAATCTCAAATACAAAAGTATCATAGACAATAGTAAACAGCAGCCATGAGGATGGAAGTTTATTCCACACTATTTTTGAGCAACAGCACATCCAGAAGCGCCAAGTTCAGCCAGTCCTTTGGATGCAATCACTTTGGGGTTTGTTGTCACACTTTTTGTGGTATTGTGAGTCTTATAAATTCCAATTAATCTGTCTGCGATCTCAAACATGTTGTTTCGGAGGGAGATGATGATAAATTGTGCATTTTTTGTTTGCTCCTGAAAGAGAAGTTATTTGTGTTAGGCTGCAGTATTTCAAAAAGCTCTGTTCTTGTGTGATCTCTATGCGCAGGTTTAGGGACTAAGTAATACCTCACTACAAATAGTTTTGTCATTCAACAGATCCGCAGGTGATGAGGCCTCCAAGCTCCTGCTGTCCATAACTGGTACGTGCACAACGCGCTATCAGCACAAAGCACTGCCATTTATTTCAGCATGAGTTTCCTCTTTTTGTCTTTTAATTGACTTCTTCAAGTGAATTCAATTAAAAGTGCATAATTTCTTTCCAGAGTTGCAATTCACCACAGTTTTAACATGAATTCCACAAGACTTACTGAAGGTGGGTAGCAACAAGTTACCTGAATGGTTACAGCAAGGGTTGCTTTAAGAATGAAAAGGAAAACGAACCTATTTCCCTGCACTGAGAACAGGGGAAAGCAAGCCCTTTCCTAATGAGGACAAGTCTCGATGAACACTAGTTCTGTGACCCTGAGGCAGAATGACAATAGAAAATGAAGCACTCCGTCCAGCTCTGGGGCCCCCAACAGGACACGGAGCTGTTGGAGCCGGGCCAGAGGGAGCCCCGGAGAGACCTCAGAGCCCCTTCCTGTGCCTAAAGGGGCTCCAAGAGAGCTGGGGAGGGACTCTGGATCAGGGAGGGGAGTGATGGGACGAGAGGGAACGGTTTTAAACTCAAAGAGGGGAAATTTAGATTAGATCTTAGGAAGAAATTCTCTCCTGTGAGGGCGGTGATCCCCTGGCCCAGGTTGCCCAGAGAAGCTGTGGCTGCCCCATCCCTGGAGGTGTTCAAGGCCAGGTTGGACGGGGCTTGGAGCAACCTGGGCTGGTGGGAGGTGTCCCTGCCCAGGGCAGGGGGGCGGACTAGATGGCCTTTAAAGGTCCCTTCCCAAACTATTTCTGATTTGATGAACAGAATATCTAAATTTGGTGGTGCTTTAAAAATAATCCAAACCCTACCCTTAAGAACCAGCAGTATCAGTGTAAGTTCATCAGTGTGCTGAGCTCCATGGGTCTTGAGAGCCTTGAGCAGGAGGAGCAAAGCCAATGCACAGTTCTGGCCCCATCCTTGCTGTGGCAAGCTGGGACCCCACAGCTCGCTGGGTCAGGCTAGGGGAAGGGAGGGACGTGCAGGAGGAGAGAGGCGAGGGGCATCCTGACTAGGCAACAAGAAAAAGCAGAACTGCTCCGGGGAGAGGGCACGGCAACACAGGTGTCTGCAGTTGAAATGAAACTCTTTGCTCTACCCAAATCACACGTGGGTGATGGACCCTCCTTTCTGAAAATACAGGCATTGTGGAAGCCAAGTTTCAAACTACAGTTGCAGGCAGGTGTCTTCACGGTGTTTCCATCATTTTAAGTAGCTAATCATAATCTTTGGCACTTTAGGGTGTTCCCAAAACTGGTGGTTATACTTTGGATAGTTCTGAAAATCCCACCTTTAAATTAGCAACCAGAACTGTAACAATGTAAATGTTTGCTTGACTTAAAATACAGTGACCACAGAATTTTTAAAAGTATGAAAGAAAAAACCCACTAATAAAGACAGCTTGTGTTAACAAAATGGAAGTATAAAACCAAGGAACCTCGGCTGCTCCCGAGAACGAAATCACGAGCTCGGATACATCAACACATTACTAAGAGCTCAGTAAGTTACTGTATTCTCAGCTGACTATTGTTGATTGTTTTGGGGAAAGTATATTTTAAAGAGGAAGCAGTAGCAGCAAGGATACGGGGAAATATGGCACCTTTGGCAAATTCCGGCGCTCTTTAGACAGCTTTTGAAATCTTTCTGGAAATCAGCTTAGTACATAGTTTCCACTTAATTCTTTGAAAATACTCTATCATTCCAGATTTTTAAATCTGGCCATAATTGTGTTACCACTTTGTCTTTTCTGGCAGAGAAGAAAGTATCTTAGAAAAATTATACTGTAGTAGTTACCATTAAATACTTACATATATGTAAAATGCTACAATGGATACATTTTTGAAGTCAAGTGCTGCATCAATCTCGTCCATAAAATAAAGTGGTGTTGGCTTGTAATGATGAAGAGCAAAGACCAGAGCCAGTGAACTAAGAGTCTTCTCTCCTCCTGATAAGTTAAATATCTTCTTCCAGCTTTTCTTTGGAGGCCGAACGCTGAAAGAAATTAGAATTTGTAACTTATTTCTGTTCATGACAAAAGTAGGTATATTGTGGTGAAAAGCAAGTCACAAGGCAGGAGGGAATTCTTGGAAGACACAGACATAGAGCAGCCCGATGAAAACCACAGATGAGCTGCTCGATACTCTCCGTCCTCCACAGCTGAGAGGTAGCGAACAGGATTATTTCTGTTCCCTGAGGAGTAACTCACTCCCGGGGTGCGTGCACAGCTATGCGGTCAGCTGCTCTTTGCCTGAACTCAAACTACTCGAACACTCAGCTATTCTCTGTAGGAACTACGACACTTAAGAACTGCTATTTAATTATCTTTCAAAAGTGCTGTTCTACTCTTAAGTAATGAATATACTCTTAGGACCATTTATGACAGAATAATCTCCCATTATGGACGTGACTGACACAACTCCCTAGGCAGAATGAAATGATCTGGGAATTCAGAACCCCCGAGAAATGGCTTCAGCGAAGTCAAAGGTTTCTAACTGCTGTTAAGTTACTTATTTCTCCAGGAGAAACGAATCTCTTTGTTCCCCAGCGCTAAAAGGTTGTGGCTGCTGTCAGCATCCTGCCAGTCCTTGCCCAGAGGGAGGACTGTCTTGGTTCGCTGATCATCAATGAAAATTTACTTTAAAAGCAGGTTGAAAAAAGGAATACAACAATTAAGAATTACAGCAATAATACCAAATATTTTGACAAACCTAAACATGATTCCCTCAGAGAAGGGATCCAGACTGTCCACAAGTTCCAGTTCAGCATCCCCTCCCAAAGTAAGCATCTGGTAGTTTTCCTTCAGTTTATTTGTTATTACATTAAATCCTGCCATAAATTCGTTTAGCCTTTGTTTCCTAAGGTCTTCAAAAGCTTGTCTGAACTTGTCTCTCTCACTGGTAATGTGATCCAGTTCGGCCACACGTTTCAAGTATTGCTCTTCCTGTAGAAAAAAAACCCAAAGTACAGTTAAACAAGCTGTCTCCTTAATTTAGATTTTAAACCATTTTTCCTACTGTTTGAAAAATTGTTTTCCTCAGAACAGCTAAGAGCCTTGAAACAAAAGAACAAACCCAAACCATCTCTTTTTTCTCTCATCTCTATACTTTATGCTGCTGATCTCTCTACACTGGAAAACCTGTGTTAAATAATAAAAAAAAAAATTAAAAAAATATTTAATCTGTTGAATAGTCCAGTATTACTGAAGTGAGTATTGTGAGGAGAGGAAAAGAAATAATCCTAGTATTGTTGTGTGTCTGTCTTGACTGTCAAGAGTAGTTGACAATAAACCAACTGGCACGGGAGGAAGTTGCCTTCACCTGCCATCCGGGTATCAAATACAAAAGGTGGACCTCAGCTCCCAAATACAACTGTCACCCTTGGCTCAGCACGAGCTAACAACCGTTCCGGCCGCCAGCAACAGCGCAGCCTGCAGAGAAAGGGAAAACTCAAGGGTTCCACTTCAGTTTCCAAAGGAAAGGAACTGAAGAACAGGACCACCTTTCCCTGCTGTGCCCACAGATGAGGTATTTTCTTTTGTCACTTAGACAAAGAGCACATTTTGTGACGCGTTTCAAGTGCAGGATCCCTTTGAGCAGTCACCTAAAGAAAAACGCACAATTGAAGGTTACCTCTGAACTTCAGAACCAGTGACATGCATTCCGTACAGATTCAAGTACTGGAAAGCAACGAAGCTGTGCCCACAATGCCTACCTTAGGTGAGGGGTGCTCCGTACTACTGCGCTGACTATCGATACGATGAATCCTACTACTACACAATAGAAATGAAGCTTTACCTTCTTCTTATATTCCGCAATTGCACCAAGGTTGGGTTTCATTTCATGGCACTGGGTTTCCAGGAGAGCTATCTGATTAGCGATAACATTTGGATCCTTGATCGCCTCAAGCTCTTCTTCACTTAGTACTGGAAGTTCTTCAGGTGGTTTATCTTCGATGCGGTGCAGTGCTAATTTTGATATCTGAAATTCAAAACCAGTTACAAGAGATCTTCAAAGATCACATTAGTTATCACATGAACATGTTTCCAAAATAAACATTTTCTGTGTTAGTACATGCTGAACCTTCCAACCTCAAAACATCCAAAGATTCTTCACGTAACTCCCTTTAAAAATAAGATGCAAAAAAGACAACAAATATCCTTTTATCCTATTATTCTGTTCCTGAAAATTATATACATCATTCTTGCAAAGGAGATTTCTCTGTAATAGGAGCAGTAGCAGATAACGAGGAAATCAGCTCTACTGATGCCACAGAACTTTAACGACTGCATACTTAACACTCTGTGTGTCGAAGATGGAAAAGCTTCTGACAGCAGCTTTGCTTGCTGGGTGGCTGTCCCCGTTACCCTCAAATTAACAAGGGTATAAAGGGCACCCAGCCCTGCAAGATCACCTGCTGGTCTAGATCCCTACCTCTATTAACGATTAAAATATGAAGTAGAAAGTACAGATAAAATGATAATGTAAGTTTATGAGCTCCAGGCACCTAACGGGCCTCTTCTCTGGACACACACCTGATTTTTGCTGTTTCCATAAACTGGGAAAACCAAAGCAAGACCAACCCCAGCATTGCCTCCTGATGACCCTGCACCCAGCTACCCGATGGGCCAGAAAGAGTCGGGATTCCGTGCAGAATTGGTTCTAGAAGAATTAAAAACACTTCCCAGAGGCTGATCAGAGACACTTTTGAAAGTAACGCACCAAATGTCAGACCATGCTTAGAACTAGCTCGTTCAACAGAACTAGAGCCGTTAGAACGGACATGACAGTAAGAAACAAGATCTGAGTGTAAAGCTGTCTGCGAGAAGGCCGCCAGCAGTCCCGCTCCCTCCGAGAAGGTCGGTGTCGTAGCACCTACACTTAGCAATTCCTTGCTCCCACTGGGTCCAATTTATTCAATGAGCTGCTTCAAGCAGCAATCTGAGGAGCGGAGTTTCTTCCCAGGCCTATGGAATTCCAATTGGCCCAATTATCTGTAATTGGCAATTTGATGTACCAAATGGACTCCAAGTTCTAAGTGAAATGCTCTCAAGGAAAAGGTCTTGCCATTTTATAAAGAACAGCTTAGTGGACACAGCACTGAATACAGTTACACACAACTTGTGTTTTAGTTACCAACATCTTACTCCTCTTTGCTCCTCTCACCTGTGAGGGTATCTGCCCTTTTAAAACATTTTTCAGTACGTACAGAGAGGATACGCAGGTACAAAAAGTCTCCTGGTTGCCGTTTATGGGCTACATATTTTTCCCTCATTGCTCTTAATTACTCGCAGACAGTGTTATGTCAGTTATAGTTATCCTGCCATTCTTTCCTACATAAAAAAAACTGGCAAAGCTAGAGGCTAAACCATTTAATTCATAACTCATCCACAACCTTGTATGTAAACCAGAAAGTAAAAGGCTAAAAGGTCATCTTTTTTAGAGTTTTTTTTTTAAATAGCGTAAACACTAATAAACTGTGAGCTGAATATGAATTTTCTCCCAAATTACCTTCTAACTCCATGTTAACATATTAACCTTTTGAGATCTTATAGTTCAAATTTTAGGAACTAAAGGATTTCCCTACCTCTTTTTGCCAGTATTTAATCTTTGACTGGTGTGCAGAAATATGACTACTAATTTGTTCAATTTTCAGCTTAATGTTAAGAGCTTCCTTTTGAAGTACGTGTTCATTATCTTGAATAGTTTTAATATCCTGGAGTAGACTGCGACGCTCCTGCTGAACTGCTGGCAACGTTTCCTAAACAGAAACGATCAAAAAAAGTGCATGAATCAGTTGCCTACAAAAATGTTACCACTTTCTCCGGTTATAGATTTGTTTTTGCTATATTATTCACAGAGCTTATTCTCCACAATCCCAAGGACTGATGTAAACAAATACAGATTCTTGTATTTAGATTAACCAGGTTCCTGAATTCTGGAATGACTGAAAATATGCTGCAGTTTATATTTTCATTCCAGATCTGGATTAAACGAGTCCTACACTCGGATGTTTTTAGCTAAAAGGCACTTTTACAGAAAGACTGTCTCAAAGAAACAGCTTTATTTGGAAGAATTTCAGCCATCGTGGTTGTTTTCACTCTCATACATAAATCTAGAAACTAAAGTCCCACATAACTGGAAAAAAATATTACTTTTAAGCAAGTTTTAATCAGTAATTTCTTTGGGGAAACTTGGTTTAAGATTTTTCTTAGCTTCAGAAAATTGGGTCAAGATATATTTCCAGGTAAGTATAAAAAAATACACCATTCGCATTCCCCGACCATCATGGAATGTCACTCTGCAGCTGCACAACACAATTTGCATAAGAATAGAACAGAAGTCTATAACTAGGATATAATAAGATTATATAACTCATCATCCTGATTTTACCCAAAGTCCAAACTGCTTATTCTAGGACTGTTTTATTCTAATTATTTTCCCCCCAGCATTTACATTTAAAGGTCAACTTTGATTAACGATTAAACAAAATTACTACTTTTGCATGAATGCACACAGTGTATCGCGGGATACAGAAAAGAACATTCTTTGCCATTTTATCCCTGTGTGAATTTTTTGGAGGATGAGTAGCAAAGTAACTGAGAAAAAAAAAAAGATACTTTAGATGAGCATTGTCATGTCTGAGGCTTCAATGGCTTTTTTTTGTTTTGTTTTGTTTTTAATGAAGGTACTATCAGGTAATGCAAGCCCTTGCTCAGCCTGCTGGAACGGCTAAAGACGAAGGGTAACAGACATCAACCATTAGAACAACTCTGACACAACAACTATCGTCTAAAATTTCTTTCCCAGACTGCCTCCTCTATGAAGAAATCCACTAAATTAACAGGACACTTACTTCAGCTTGCTTGCAGTCATTCATAACCTCAGTAGCTTTGTCTTCTAGCAGAGTCAGCTCTTCTGTTAGGTCTTTAATTTCTTTCTTGTTATTTTCAATTTCCTTCTCTGTGCGAAGAAGAGACTCCTCCGATTTTTTCAGGCTTCTGCATGGGTACAGAGATGTTTGTATACCTCACGTGAGTGCAAATATGATATAAGATTATCTAGAAACACAATCTTACTTTAAAGATTGTTCAACAGCTATTGCCAACCAAAGAGGAAGTGATTTTTATATTTATTGAATTTATGCATGAACTCTCACACTCCTGGGATATCCAAGTAAAACAAAGCCGTCTTCCTAGAACATATAGCAGACAGGCCTCATTAAATGATTTAATTTGTTCTTTCAGAGACAGTTTTGACATTTGTTCTAAATATTCATTAGGTATTGTTAAGCTAACATAAAAAAAAAAAAAATAAATCACATTTTACTTCCTGACATGCCTCATAATAAAATTAGTCCCTTCAGATCTGAACTGCTCCACTGCATGGCAATTAAGTGCTATTTTGAATCTTTATCCTGAAATAGTGCATTTTAGTGATAGGCAAACATTAGCAGAAAAATACTGATTAAACGTGACTTTTACACTGCCTATTAGAAACTACAAAATTTTACTTCCCTTTACTTCCGTGACACAAGCAACATTTAGTATTAGATATGCAACTGCAAATTAAGATTTTGAGATCGTGGGATTTTTAATCTATGGAGACTACTTAAAACCAGCGAGCGTCCCGCGGGCACTGATGCCAACAGGTACAGGTATTTGAAGGCTGACGTGCATCTCCTTGGTCAGGTCTCACTAAGCTTTCTACGTCTCTGATCCTTTGGCTGTAAGGCACACTAATTAACAAAGATTACGGTTCTTAAAAAAGAACCGGTCTCAGGTTGGGATAAATCAGTTTAGAGAAAAAGGTTATGACCTTCTCCCTCCAGTTTTCCTCTAGCCATAAAGAGGTGAGAACCATCTCCTCTAGCCTGACAATCCCCCCCGGAAAGGTCCGACTGCCCCCTAACGCGGATCACAGCAATACGCAATTACAGCCTAAAGCTTCACCGCAGAGCACGACTGTACCTGTCCGCAGTCTTGATTGCCACTTGGGCTTTAGTAATTGTCGAAGTACATTCATCTATTTCTTTGTTGATCTTATCAATTTTGTCTTGCTGCGTTTTTAGTTTATGATTATTGATCTCAATTATGAGGTTATGTAATCGTTTAACTTCATCTTCTATTTTGCCAGCTTTCTCAGCAAGGCACTCATAATCTGTCAATAAACGAAATTGAGTTAAGGTCATTACGCTGTCCCTAGGAACACTGGACTGCTGCAACGCATCAAGATTTAAGTCATAAAAAGCTCTGCCATATTACTATATTGAGGACTGTTCTTTACACTGTGAAAAATGTTGTTTGGTTTTTTCACTGTGGCAAAAAGAGGAATACCACCCGCATCTTTCTGAAACTATTATACTACCTAAGCTTTTTGGCATAATCCACCAAAAATTTTAATTAGATTACTTAATGTATATAGAGTACTTAAATACATGAGATAGTACATAAGAAGCTCTTCCAAGCTCAGTCTTTGCATTTATTTAATGGGAAGATTCTCAAAGGGGTTAAATTGTAAGAACTGGCCACTAACTGTTGCTCATTAGCTGGCATTACATGCTGAGTAATAAGAGCCGACTCTACCTTCAAGGTAGATTAATTTCCTTGTTTAGCTTATACTTAAAACTCAACAAAACCATCTTAATAACTTGAACAGCTTTCGAAAATTAAACAACCTGGCACCTTAGTTTTCTAAGGGCAAAACAAACAAAAAAATCCCACACCGAGTTTGCTGCAGGTTAAGAATTTCCTTTTGGGGACAGAAGGGGTAAAGCAGAGCTTTGAAAGGTGGAAGGCAGTCATCTCTCCAGAGAGATGTGCTGGTAATCTGAAAGAACAAAGCTGTAACCATTCATTCCTGTATTAGTAAAAGAATATGACTGCGTTTTTTATGTTTAATCCCCTCTCCACAAAGTGTACCTTTTTTATAACTGTTAAGGACTTCTTCCAATTCCTTCTGTTTGTTTTTGTCCGGAGTAGTAGCAATTACATTTGCTTCAAATTCCTTAACTTGGTTTTTTAGATGAATTTCTTGTTCAGGTAAATACTACAGAAAACACAACTATGTTAGAATACTGTACTTTAAAAAGATCCTTGATACTAACACGAACTATGTTAAGCTGAGGCTGAGAAGTTATCCCCCTGCACATTCATGGAGAAGCCAGAGAGTGCCTCAATAACAAATGTGTTCACCTGGATACTTGCTGTATACTTTTCTAAAGTATTTCTCATTTCCTGAACTTCTTGCTGCTGTTTTCCTATGGCTTCTTCAAGTTGTGATTTCTCTTCTTCGTACTGTACTGCTCTTTTAGAATTCTTCTGCAGTTGAGCTTCCATTTTACTGACCTACACAAAAATGAGAGAGGATCACTCACCCAGTGTCGCCACTACAAAACAAAGCAAGATCTCATTCGTGTGCTTGGCAGTCTACGATCTCTTAGAACACAAGGAAGTGGAGTAAAAACTTGAAAATTTGCTGTAGCAGGACAGAATACCGAGGCTGACTGCTGAGAAGATCAATTATAATAGTGAAAAACGAGGAGCAAGCATAAGAAAAAGTAAGCTGAAGAATCCCTGTTAAAATAGCTCATAACGGAGAATTGTTTTAAGGAAATAAAACTAGATTAAGCTTGAAAGGCTTAAGTCAGTAGTGAAAGCAGAAACCAAAAAAGCAATTTTTATTATAGTTAAGGTTTGAGGCTCGTTGGTTTCTGCGGTAATCTGGCGTTAGGAAGACAAGCTTTTGCAAGGGGTAACTGGTCAAGCCACCAAGTCTTGCAATTCACCTTCAAGAGCAGAAGGAATACAGATACATTTCAGATCTCAGCCCATTTCCTGTTTTTACATAGAGAGAACTGTCTAACGGGTGCAGATATGAATATACTTGTTCTACCTGGAGTTGTCCATTATGCTACACAGGTACAGAGCCAAAACTCTTGAAAATGGAGAAATTAAGTTATAGCTACTCATCTTTATCGAGTGCCACAGTATCTGTCATGGACCAAACAGAAAACAGTACATAAGCCTGTCTCTTGGAGAGAACAATGAATAAATCTAAAGTGTGAAGACAAGAAATAGCACAGTCCCTTATCAGTAAGACCTAAATATGAGCTGCCTTATATATTTATTGACCTTTGACAAGGCTAGGGCAATAACACTTTATCCATGAGGTCAGTTCGTTCGTTCTCTGCAAGTACAGCGTTATCTGAACAGGTTTGACAAAGAGGAGTTCTATGTCAAACCCTCCAGGGTTTGCAGAATTTTATCTCTTCTTAGCCAATGCAATCCTGTATTCCAAGCCGAGTGAAGATGAAAATAAGTAAGACAGATGAGAAAAGAATAGATATATATTTTAACCTCTCAGTGATAAAACTAAAAAGTGCAGAAACATCAGCAATGACAGCAAAGGTGGTGACATGGTTATCTCCTCCACCAGATAAATCAAATAGAAAGAGCCTTAAAGTTGAGCTTCATTTTGAAGTTCTCCAATTTGAAAGTATTTTCACCTAAAAAATACTAACTACTGTTTCTGTGTCATTAGTGGTAAGCAAATATTCAACCCTTGTGTTGGCTTACAGCTCTCATTCCTAAAGAGCAGAAGTTCCTTCTCCTGTAGAGAGAGGACTGATGTCAGGAGCCACCATTTACCTGACAGTTCCACAGGGGAGTTGTCTTCTTGAAGAGAGTTTGATCTCAGTTAAGTTGATGAGCAGTCACTAGACAAAAAGGACACGGGCTACATCCACACTAAATAAAACTACAGACTAAAACCTAAAAGAATTCAGAAGAAAAGCAAGCCATATCTTGATATTCCAAAATATTCTTGAAATTCAAATTGGAAGGAAAGCTCTGATGCTCCCTGACAAATCTCACGAGGACTTAAAATGAAAGACCAAACCTGTCTTTTCTTCCTGCTGAGGTCTGTGTATACTGCTCAGCAGCTCAATTGTTCCTTATGATCAATATCTTCCGTGTTCTCATCCCTACCTTCAACCAGTTTCCAAGCTATCAAAGGTAGTACCATGAGACTAAAAATTAAATAGGCAGATGATAGCTGGGCTGTGAACAAACGCTCTTAAGAGCAATATAACCTATGATAACCTTGTGAACTTTCTTAATGTATCTTTGTTAATGTATCTTGCATCACAGATTGTGGCCTACTCACGCTGATTTAAAAGGACACAGCACATGTGTGTAAGAACTGCCAAAACATAAGGAACTTTGCCGAAATTCCACTTTTAATTAAGATTATGTACTAACCTCTTCCTCCGAAATATCCATTAGAAATGAGGAACACATTCTGCCCTTCATTATTCTACTCCCTCCACCAATCATTGTTCCTAAAGTAAAAGAGATTAAAAAACGTTTGTGAGCTTATTGTGCTTAGATATCATCTACAAAGTGCTTAAAATATAATTGCAAGTTTGCACTTAAATACCTGACTGTTCAATGATCTGTCCTTTTAGGGTTACCACCCTCCATCTTTTATCGCTTTGGAACGCTACTCTGGTACCGTCTTCCAAGTTATTAGCTACTAGGGTATCACGTAACGCAAAGTAAAAAGCCGGGAGAACCTTCTCCTCTTCTACTTTCACCAGATCAAACAACCGAGGAGTATTTTCAGGAGTTGGGATTTTTCCCATTCTTTTTTCCCATTCAGTCATCTACATCAAAAATATAAATAAATGAATGAGAGATTCCTTTGGATAAATTATGAGGTCATTTCATTATTCTAAGGTATGTTAAGGATCTAAAGCAAATGAATTGTACTGCAATTAACAGCAAAGCTTCTTTCCTTGGGGATCTCTGCTTACATCCAGTATAATTAAAAACTCACTGATAACTCAGTATTCTCTTTCATAGTTTTCATAGTTTGCAGTTACTAGATTACTTGGATTATTCAATTAGCTAATTTGTTAAAAAATTCTAAATATAAAAATACAAAAGACACACCAAACATTTGTTGTTACAAATATAGGTATCTAAAAAGCCTTGTAATTCTCTAAGTAAACGTTATCATTTGCTAGTAGAATATTCTAAGGCACCAAGAGCCTATTAAAACACTTTATATTTTAGCTTTACCTCTATTAATACATATACAGTGTAAGATATTAATACATAACACATGCATATTAATACATTATACATATACAGTATTAATACTGTGCACATTAGGGTAAATCAACAATTTGGTTTGCCGAAGCGCTAGTACTTACTTTGTCCAGGGCTATAAACGTGGCAACCCCGATTCCTCCTGCCTTTAAGAAATTCACACATCGCTGTGCAGTATCAATTGTATCAACAACAATGTGGTCTAAGGCACCACAACACGATGAAATGGCAACATCGAACTTTTCATCGATAGTTCCCAAGTCTCCCTAGTAATTAAGGAGGGAGGAGGCAGAAGTACACTGATTAGTTTGGCATCAAAATTTTGTCATGGTATTAAGAAATAAATGACAAAAACTTTACACAAAGTGAAATGAGATGAAAGCAAATTATAAAATAATTTTCTGTGAAAGAACTTAAACCTTAATTAGAATTTGTAAAATAATACCACCCCTGTCTTCTCCTGCACACTGCTATTTACATATTTCTAATGTACTTGTTTCCACAGTAGAAATTCATATACTTAGAGCTTCAAAAATGGTGCTTCTTGTAGAGCAATGTGGTAGCATTGATTTATTTTCTGTAGACAAATGTCAAATTTTATATGCCAGCATTTTAGGGAGGCAGTCCGGCCTACCAAAATCATTGATGTGTTCTGCGTATGGTCAGCTGGTGGGACCCAGCAAGTCGTAGCTGCGTGCTGTCCTGTACTGATCTGAAAAACGGGTACAGGGGTATTCATCATCTTTGAAAAATTCTTGTGCATCTGCAGATAAAAACAGCACGCACAGCCAACTGCGAGTCATCCAAGAACAGATTAACCTCACACTCCTCTCTGTGGCAAGTGATAACAGAGCATGAGACAAAATGCATGCCAGCTGTACTAGACAGTGCTCTGCTGCTGTTTGAACTTTATCCTTCTTTAATAAATCCATACACACACTTTTTAAATACACGTACACTAAATAAACTGAGTTTTCTGAAGCAGACATACTTCTCCTTGGATCAGCAGGTGGGGGGAAAAAAGAGAAAATTGCAGAATACAAAAATAGCACTTTTACATACACACTGATACGCATGTATCGTTCAGTGCTAGCAAAAAAAGGAATGAAGAACTCTGCTGCAGATTTTCAGAACTTTAAATCAACACTGCTTGGAAAGTACTGATAACACTCAACATTTTGCTATGAAATAGCTTTCCTTGGTCTTCTGAAATGATAATGCTCTTTCTGATTTGACATGTATGCAAGTAAAGCAAGAGGAAACAAACAGCAAAGAGATTACCAAATTTTATAAATTTTGAAGCAAAAAAAAAAAAGTGTACATTTCCACATTCAGTTATATACAAGTTGGAAGATTTTTTTTTTTTAAGTTTCATGGCAGTTTTTATAGCCATTGCCTTTCCTTAGTACCGAGTAGAGGAACTTCAACTTCTTTTTAATTTATAGCAAGTCCACAGGATTTGCAACTCTGCTGTCCAAATGAATAGCACCAGAGAAGTGAGGAATTCTACCTTTCACTCAATTACAGATACCCCATTCTGTTCCCATAAAGTTTGAGACTAAAAGTATAATGGCCTTTTAAAACTTACCAGTCTTCCATATAACCCAGGAATATTTCCAGATTTCTTGTGTTGAAGCAGAGCCTCAAGCACTTTTCCTCGATTTTGACTCTGTGCTAAAGAACTTCTGGCTTCGTGTACTTTTTGACGCAGATTTTGAACAAGATTCTTAGCATCTGATTCTTCTCTTTGCAGCTTCTCAAGCTCCTTCTTTTTCTAATGGTTAAGAGACAGACATTATCTTAGCCTCACAAAAACTACTGTATTCAGGGAGTCTTAGATTCATGATTGCGCAGGCAATGAAACCATCCACTGAAAAGCAGAATAGCAACCATTTACCAGAAGAAATGCTGGTATTTGGATACACTTCAGCTAGTATTTAGCACACTAACACAAATATGACAGCTCATGAGTTCATGAATCAGGCTTAGGACAAGGTAGTGGGATTTTTCTTTTTCTTTGGGGAATAAGAGAAGAGCATGAAGTGAAATTCAAAGGAACATCGAAACATAACCATTTATTTATTCTAACACGTCTCAGTATGATATTTAAACTGATTCCCTTGCAGGAATATATAGGATTTAATTTTCAGTGTTTAATGTTAACATTTGCTTAACCTAAAATAATTTTGAAATCAAACAATTACTTCCCAGTTAAGTGAGTATTAGAATATAATTTTTAAGTGTTAATGAAAAACTGGAGGCAGTTTTTCATTTATTTTCACCACAGTTATTGCTAAAACACAGTGGAACTTTGGTTTGTGTTGCAACGTTGTGTTGTAACTCAAAGAAATTATATATGAAAGTTAAGTCTCACCTCCTTTAATTCCTGTTCAGCTTGGGGTAATTTTATACCTATATCTTTGATAGCAGCTTTCCTTTCCTTAAGGGTTTCTGAAACATTCATCAGAGCCTCCTTTGCCTGATTTAACTGAGACACAGCAGTATTATGACGGGTGAGATAGATCTCGAGCTCTGCCTGGGCTACATCCATCTTTGAACGTGCTTCATTCACTTCTTTACTGAACTCCATAAGCTCTTTCTCTTTGTGCTGCAAAAATGGACAGTGTTACAACTAAAAACAGACAACTGGGAGATTTATTACATCAATCACACTGTATGAAAGAAAAAGAGGAAACGGGCTTGTTCTTCTACCAGCTCTCCTCTCAGCAGAACAGTTATGTTATCTAGAAGTATTTCTTCATTTATTAACATATTCTGTATGGAAATTGAATAAGGCATTTTTCGTAATTGTAAAGAAATCAGGGAATCATCATAGAACATTTTCATACAAGCTTTGTACCATTTTCTCAATGTAGAGTTTGTATCATTTTCTCAACATAGTGCTAAATTACAGATCAGATGTTTTCAAGTACAGAAAATAATCCCCCCAAATTTAGAGGAGACATTTCCAGCCTCCAGGTGCTCAACGATCGGCCAGCTAAGCCACCACACTATAACCAAGGGTTATAGTAGTTGTCTATGAATTCAAAGACAGATTAGAGCTGTGTGAAAGACTTGGAACATACCATTTCAAAATCTGTTTGTTTATTTAAGCAACACACTGGCTTAAACATTTTGATGGAAAAAAATGAAAGCGTGTTCAAATAAAGGAAGTGTACAATTATTTAATATATGTATATGAATGATATACTGGCTGACACGCGATCACTAGAAAAAGCAAACAACTTAATGAGAACGATTTAGCTTTGATTATAAATTCAAAATTTATTTCCCAGTTAGGTTCCTCTGCACTAACACATGAAACAGGGTATTTGTGATGTAAAATGCTATTTTATAACTATCTCGTGATCATTTCATTTGTAGGTGTAAAAGCTATACGTCAGTTAATACAGTAAGTGTACCAAGTCAAAACTGTTCAAACCTCTTTTTCGTCCTGAAGTCCTTGAGTTTCTTTCTTAAGGTTATCCATGACCTGTTTGAGTTTTTCTTCTTCTTTCTCTTTTGTCTTTTCCAGAAGCTCTTTCTTAGATGTTGCTTCGCTGATAACTTTTTCACTACTGGAAGGTGCTTTTTTCCATTCTTCTACCTACACAAGGAAAAGATTTTTAATTTCCTCTCCCACTGAAACAAAACAGTTTCACCTTATTTTTAAGCCCCTGCCTTTCAACTGCTATGTGGAAGTCAAAGGAAGTGTAAGTCCTAATAAAGCTGATGTGTTTTCGTAGGTTAAGATACACCGTGGCTTTAGCAGGAGGCCAGGATTTTATTTGCAAGGCTTGTTCTGTTCTAGAGCCCATCCAGAGAGAAGCAAGCCATAGCAGTAAAAGAACATAATTTTACACATAAGACCGCAAGTCTTTGAATCACAATAAGGCTTAATTCTTAAATACCTACTTTCAGAAGGCCAGTCGTGGTCCAGAGAGTGACTTAAGATCTCTAACAGCTGGCAACAGCCAACTTGGTAAAATATATCCTTTAAATTAACTAAACTAACCAGGGAAACAGGAAAAAAGTGTTTTGAAAAGGTAGTAACTGTGATAACACGCAATATTCCTGTAATCAACACACGACAAACATGACAAAAAGATGCTTTTCAAGCCATAAGACCTCCCAACAGAGCTGAGAAGCAACAGGAAAGCTTTTGACTTTGCCTTTAGGCAAAGAACAGCCTGGTACTGCTGGCCACAGTCTCCCATATTAAGATGTGCAGTGAAGAATGGTTTAAGGGAGAATAATGCAGTACTTCAAGTAAGTGATTTGCAAACAAAATCCCCAGCTGATCTAAATGACATAAAATACCTGATTAAAACAAATTTAAAACATATTTTTCCATCTTCTTTTTCGCACAAAGTACAATTACCTTTCTTTAAGTAAACCAAGTTGCAGTTCACACTACCTTTTCTTTGTCCTTTTCAAGTTGTTTCTCCAGTTTTTTAGCTTTGCTTTTGGCATGTTTTAGTTTTTCCCTTACTTTAACATCCTGCAGATCCAACTGATTAAATTTTTCTTTGCTTTCCTCTACAAACTTTGTAATTTTATCAATTTTCCTGAAGGGCAAAAAAGAAAGAATAATCTATTCCATACCCTACAAAAATAATGTCAGTAGAGCTTCGCTTAATAAGTAAGCATATAGAATTTAAACCAATATTAAAAAAATATTTAAACCAATAGTCAGTTTTTGTGAAAAACAACATCCAATACTTACTATATTCACAGTGTTTTCCCCAGAAAAGTGATGTTTCATCAGAAAGAGATCAACTAACAAAGCAATATTAAATACATTTTCAGAAGTTTTATTTTTTCTTTGATAGAATTTATAATTCACATCTCTCACAAGTAACTTACTATGATCTCAGAGGATGAAAAGGTTAATACTGTGGTTGGATTGGAGATAAGCACCCAGACAAATCAATTTTAGGGAAACACAATTTATACCTAAGAGATTCATATGGAAACCAGAGAAAAATACCTAACGTGCATGTACCTAAGCATTATGGTTGTGTATCTAAAAACCTGTATATTTCTGCTTTCTCAGGTGTTCCCCCTGCTCAATACAACTCTAACACCGCACATGCAGGACATATAAAACACAGTACTCAGCTTACAAATCTATACCTAAAGTACTTACTTGTCAAGTTCTTTCAACGCTTTATTCTTGTTTTTCATTTCATCTGCAAGTTTACTACTCTTTTCATTAATATCTTTTGTTTCTTCATTAACTTTTTCTTTCTGCATTTCCGTATCATTTATTCGTTTCTTTAGGTCGTAGCTAGGAAAAGAAAGAAACCACAAAACCCAGAATTCCACTTTTCCCATAAAGCTAACATTCAGAATGAATATATATATTTCCAATCTTAAGTGTAACAAAGTGATTATGTAAAGTATTAAACCCTAATATTCATTATTGAGTAAACTTGCCAATTTAACACAAAACAGCAAGGACATCTAACAATTCAGACACTTCAGATAAAAACAGTCTACGTGATCTACTCTCTCAATTTAAGTAATAAGTTGTTAAGAGATCAATTTGCCAGACTACTTTACTTTGTAAAAGCTGGCAAGCAGGCTTTTGGGTCGTTTTAATTTTTTGGTGGTGGTGTTTTTAGGGGTTTTTGTTGTTTTGGGATTTTTTTAAAGGTTTTTGTGAAAACGGTCTCTATTTTGTAATTTTTAACTTCATAATTTTAAACAAAAATCACTAGCCACATGCTATTCGACAAGTTTCGAAGGACTGATATAGGTGTTAAGAAATGCAAAATATTTCTAATTAGAGATATGGAAGCAGAATTTAACACTACTACATTAAAGCCAAATCAAAACTTTAGAGAAGTACTTACATATAGTATTGACAGATATGATTCTTTTCTTTAATCATTTTGTTTTCCAAACAAAGAAATTCAATAGCTTTATTTTTGTCCGCTTCCAAGGCATCCTTTTCTTTTTCCACCATTTTAACTCTATTTAACTAGACAAAACAGAGTCAGAGCTGACATTACTGCTAGAACAACAGAAGAACAAACCATAAGGAGAAAACGCCCAGACCCTTCGTAAGGCATTTGTCCTCTGGAGAGATGGTGTTCAACAATTAACTCTGCGAGGCAATTTAGCACTACAGGCTTTCTGAAATAACAGATCACCATTTCCGCGGTGGAGACTGTCCTTTTAGGGCAATTCAAACAGTAATTTAAAACTAAAAAGGGATCCTACAGATGCTAGAAACAGCTCAGGCAAATCAAGGAAAACGTGGGTGAGAAATAAAGAGGAATTACATATAGACAGTCCTTATACGTTATTTTCTATATTTCAACCTTTTGACTAGTCCCTTTTAAGTTAATTCCTCCAACTACATGTCTTTTGTTTTCCTTTCCAGCCTTTAAAAAAAGTCTGCAACATATTAGGATTTACCAAGGACACATCAAGTCAAGTAAAAACCACTTTGATATTATTTAGTACTTTTAGAACTCAATGCATAAATAAAATGTTATGGAAGCAAGTCCTGCAAGAGATCTACAGAGCTCAAGTCACAACTAATTCTCTGTATTTTTAAGCCTCCTCATACAGCTGTGTGTGCATCACCTCACCCACGCCCTGCCTCCCTCTTCCTCTCCCCTTTCCACAGCACAGGAAAGGTTTCCCTCCCGCTTCTCCTGTTTAGCAATAGGAGTCAGGCAGATAAAAAGCCCTATCTGGATGTATTCAGATAACGATAATCTGGTTCTCTATTCAGTCTGCGGAGCATTTAATGCACGCAGATACGATCAAAGAGTGTTCAGCGGGTAAAATCCTGTGTTCCAGCTCCAGCCTTCAAACCTTTGGGAACAGAAAGCCAACAGCATTTTAAGTGTTTAAGAGGACAACTGGTGTTGACTGCCCATTTCTTTTATAATTGAGAGAAACAGCAGATGCAATAAAGATAACTCAAAATCTCTCTGTACTGCCACTCTTGTAGAGGAGTGCCGAATTTTAACCAAGTCTTTATGTTAACTGTTTTTCTAAAAAACCCAATAGTGAAACGTTGCAAGTTTATACTTTTTATTTATAATTCAAACAAAACTTTCTGAGACTCACCTTTTCTCCTCTCTGTTCATTTAGAATCTCTACTCTGCGACACAGAGTTTGGATAGGCTCTTTTAGTCGTGCAGATCCTATCAAGTCTTCCAAGTACTCAAGCATGCCTTCATCGTGTTCAGTCTGGCCTTTCGGTTTCATCATTGCGATTTGTTCAACTTCCCCCTTGGAAAAGAAAAGTTTGATGTTTTCTTTTCTTTCTTTTTTTTTTTTTTGGGGAAAGAATTAGTACTCTGAAAAATACAAACGTCTTTGGAATGCAAGTATGTCGCCATATTCTAGCATTATAAAAAAAGAACAAAATAATGCAGTAATCAAAACTGACTATTCCGAGTAGCAATATATTTGGGAAAACTAAGATCAAGATGAATAGAAATTCCCTCCTGGGAGTGCATGGTGGTGATGTGGACAAAACCCAGCGGCTCTTCTAAAGCCAACATTCAGGTCTAAACATTGCTTCATTTCTCTAAAGATTCAAAATGTATTTCCCCAACCTAAAAAAAGAAGAGAATAAAGCATGCCCTCTAGGTCATGTAGCACCCAATGGCCTTAAGGTAACTTAATCAGCATTGAAGTCCCTGGAAGGTTCTCTTTAGAAAACAGAGGATCCATAATATCATGTCTGCTGGATGAACTGGACTTGTAATTCATACAACTGAGACTTCCTTGTTGGAAAAAAGAAAAACATTATTTAAGTATTAGGCTTCCTTCATTTAATTTTCCTTCACTTACAGCATTAACTTTAAATTATTAAGCTGAGTAGTAACAATAATTTCATTTTTAAAAAACCCACAAAGTAGGAAATATTAAACTGAGACAATGACAAGGACTGTTTATTTTACTGATGCTATTATCATTAGCCAACAACAACAAAAAATCTACTATCAACGTTACATACTTGGGACAGGGCAGCACAAAATCTTTCGAAATACAGATTATATTTTGTATGTTACATGGTCATATATCAGAAGGTGAGGACATGAAACTGAATATAAGCATATTAAAATGGTATCTGGAGCAAGAATAGATGTGACAGATGCTGTAAAAATTAAATAAAGAGAACAAAGAGTAAAAACTATCTACCCTTCAAACCCCCATATAGTTATGTACATGACAAGAGACAATTTATTTGTAAAACAGATAGTCAGTACTGCAGAGTACCAGTACTGGCCTTTTTGACCGATTTTTAAACAAATGAAATAACAAGCTGGATTAAAGTTTTTAATTTAGTTTTAGAATTTACGAGATTTAAAAACAAAACAAAATAAAATTTATATTCTAGTATCTGAGCTACGTATGTAAAAAAAACCCTAAGCCTATAGCCACAGAGTGAAAATATAGTTAAGAACTGTTGTATAGTTGTCCTTGTTGGCTGCTCCTGGAGCGTGAGCCGACAGCTAAGTCTCTACAAAGGTATGGATGAGGAAGAACTTCTCAAGAACATACAGAAGGAGGGGTGATGAATGAGACTGCTGGAGAACCAGAAAGGACAGTCACGGAAGTCAACGAAGGGCAGGATTTCCAGGCAAACGTCGTAAATCAGAGCTGCAACCAGCTAAGAAAGTGGAGGATAAGGTACCCCTGAGCGGTAGCTAAGGAAGTTATGAGAATTTTTTGCCAAAGTGATTTTGTTCCACGTACTCAGTATACAATGACACCTAGTGGCCCTATGCTTTTCTTCCAATTAGTAAATACTGTTTGGCTGAGTAGAAGGGAAAAAGCAAAGTTTTGCAAATTTTACAAAATAAGAACTAGTATTTATTAAGGTAAGTCTTTCTTGCACGTAATTCCTTTGTTAGAGTAAAACACAGAGGCAAAAGGTGTGGGTTTTTTTCATTTAAAATTCTACAAGTTAAACATATCTAAGCTTTTATTTTCTGGTAATTACTGTTCCTGAAAAAGCGTCAGCAGGTTTGACAAGACAAAAAAAAACCCCAAAACCAAAAACCAACCTCTTATTTTTATTTCTTACACATATCAAAAAGCCAAACAATTAGTTTTCTAGTAAGTGCAGTTGTTATATACAACTCCAATTACACATTTGCTCCCTTACAATGAAAGTATATGATTTCTACACCAAACCCCACCTGTTAGCGAGACACTGCTCACGGGTAGGAAACTGTGTAACTTCCTAAATTTCTGTGAAATTGTTCTAAGTCTCTATTTTGTTTCTCCTTGCATTAAAGCATTTCCTCTGCTTACATCCATGAAAAAACAATCACAGAAAAGATATTTAATTCAGGTGCTGAGCATCAAGTCCAAGAATTTTCTACACTGCATGCACATCCCTGCAGTTAGGTGCTGCTGTAAACCACAAAACTACCCTGGATTAACACAGGAATTATGGACAAGCAAGGAATGCAAGTCGACTTTTTAAACGATCTGGCGAAGTATAATTAACCATCTTTAAGTCACAACCATCTAAGAAAGATGACAATGTAGTTGGTGAGGGTTCTCCATAGCTCACTAAGGTAATGGAACGTAACTACAATATGTTTGTTTAATGAAATAGTAAATAACTAATGAAAATTAATCCAATTGTATCTAATTCTAAAATCTCATAAATTAAGAAATCAGGGGTTTGGTTGTCTACGTGGTAAATAGATACATCACCGTATGATCAGGAATTACTGATGACTTCAGTTTAGGCCATAAATACAATAACAATTTGAAAAGTTGAAGTGACTTGAGTACTGTTGAGAAGACAACGCACATGAATTAACTGGTGAGGCTGGCTACTGCCAATTTGATATGCAATTCCTCTACTTCACCATAAACAAGCAATTGGAGAACTACATATTCTTCATCTTATGTGAAGAGATGTAGGACAGACCACCTACTACTACCTCCAAATTCTTGGATTCTTTTCTTATCAAGGGTAAAAATGAAAACATTTAGAATATATAACCTATAACTGAATAAGCATTATTTAAGTATTATTAACTGAATAAGTATTATTATTTAATATTTATATTATTTACCAAGTTAATAGATTAAGAAATCTGTTTAGCCCACCCACATATTAAGAAATGAAAAGGTTTCCAGGTATTTTAAATTGCTAAAGCAGACCGTAAAAGTTGTACCTGCTCTTCTTGCAAGTAGTCATGACAATGATTAACAGGGGAAAAAGACATTTTACAACTCTGCCTTCTGCTGAAACTTGACAGTCAATTTAACTGTTTACTAACATTTTAACTGCACTTACTACTCGACCCATTATTTGAATTATGTAAAAAAAAGAAAAATACAACCTTGTTCATTTATCTAGTAAAAGATCTTTTGAAATACGGACAGCATTTTTGAAAGTGAAACTAAGGCGGCAGCAGGCAGACATTTGTTGAAAGGAAGAAAACATGCTGGGGCACGTTTAATATAGCTGTTGCACCTAAATTTAAAAACTCTCAGAACAGACCACCAAGAAATCTATTATTTGCCTCAGTTATCTCCCTCTAGCTCACAGGCACCAATTCCTGAGAGGAGAGGGAGTGATGCGCAACGACAACAAAAAGTAAATCCTCTATTTAGCTGAGAAGAAAAACAAAATGGATGTCAACACTAAGACATTGGTGACACTGGCAGCCAGCTAACAAAGAACCAAACATCCACAAACGTTAAGTAATCTCTGTATGAAAAAGCATCAAATATCCATTGGGTGTTTTGGGAAGGCTGTACATTCGGTGCAAGAACTCCAAATGGAATTACAAACCCAATTTCAGGTTCTGCATTGTGTGTGAAGTCTTCTACGTCAGACTGAAGTTGTCATTGGGATGTTGGCACATCACTAGGCAGAGCCAGGCAGCTCAAACGCCGTATAATAAATAACAGTTCCTAAGAATGCCTCAGCTTAGTTACCAGAAGACAATTATTGGTACATTCTAATAGAGAACACAAGTTTATCTGTGGAGAAATTTCTAAGCAATGAAGTTAACTGACAGCTGTGGCAAATCACAAGAAACCTTGCTTGACAGCAGGCTACAGAGTTATGAAAGAAGGGCAAGAGCCATTCGCATTTGAAAGCCACTTCCTCTAGTGAAAAATATGAGGAATAACTTCAAGGAACTTGGAAGCTGGAGATGCCACCCTCCCCTGCATAGCTGAACGCTTGAGGAGGGGAATTCTTTCAGTGCCGTGTTTCAGACATTGTCCAAATTTAAATTTCTATTGTGCATAAGTAAAGAGCAAAAGCTTTAAAGTAAATTGTAAAAGCCTTCAAAAATAAGCATTAGAATTGCTCGTAGTAAAATTAACCATTTGAAACCAACGACTCAGTTGAGGACTGTGAGCGGGTCAGCATAAGCACCGGGTGCAGCAGCAGTGCAAAACACACTGGCCAGGAGTGCCGGGACCACTCCTGCCTGCTGTGTTCAAGCCCACGAGGATGCCGTGGGCGGATGCCCATAAAGATGTCTGACGAAGCGACAGAAGCGGCGACATCATCTGCATGATCTATCACTATTTTAACGTTACGAGGCTGCCAAGTCCAGGCGCTATCTATTTTGAGTTCTGTGCATTTCAGTAGAAGCGATACTTGCACCCTAGGAGTACATTAGGAACGCTGTACGCTTATCTATAGACAGAATTCATCAAATTTCAGTCTCTGTGTTGCACACACTCTTCTGTATTCGTGTTAGCCAAATTCTCGTTAGGGCTAGCACATCTCTAACAATGCCAGCAGCTTACTGAAACAGACACATTCCATTGCTGTATGTAACTTCCTAGAGCAAATTTGTGACCCACTCAAAAGGTGGGACAATGAAACCCCTAAACTTTTTATTACCTTATTTCTTAGAGCTACTACTACTATTTTCTCTAAAATTACACATTCTTTTCTTATAACAGCTGATCCTCTCAGAACAGAAAGCTGTTAATCTGAGTTTATCCAGTGTTTTCTGGCATATAGAGATTTGAATTTTAAACAAGGTTATCAAACTGCTCGATAAAGGAAAGTTTTGACCTACTCATTAAGCTGCCTTTCTGCAACTCTTACCGCTGGCCTTGAAACAGGATACTACTTTTCACTTCTGCAGATAACTCCTGTTTGTTGCTCTTGGCAGACAGTAGCATCATGTTCCAGCAACCTTCCTTTACATCCAGTAGGGTCTGTGGGCTGAAGCACTAATTCCAAAGCTAAGAAATCTGAGTGGCAGAACGTGCTAATCCCAATACTGACGTTATCCAGCCTCAAATGGTGACAAACTGTAGTCGTTGGTAATTTGTGCTGCGCACAATAGTTCAGTCTGTGATAGCGCTGGAACTGGAATTATGGGGTTTCAGAATACAGCCTTCAGATTCCATTTGAAAATTCTGGTATGAAACAAGACAGGGCTAGCAAAACCCTTTGACGTTGAAAGATTACCAACAGCAGCCTTAAAACTCTTCATGAAGAAAGGAACAATATTTTTCTCTTTCTTTGTGAAGACTTGCCTGCATTATGACTAGTGGTTTCTGGAGAACCTCTAGAGAAAGATGTTTGCTTACCAATTACTGCCTCTTCTTCTCATCCCTGAAAATTTGGGAAAAATAACTTTTGAAGACAGTGTCTTGCAACACAATGAGTTTTGTCAACTAAACTGTTAATACAACATTTGCAGATCAACTTTGTCAGTATTCCACAGAATAATTACAGCAGCAAGTAGGTAAAAACAATTTTCCAGGATTTTGGTTGTCAATTTCTGGTGTCTTAATCTGAAGCTTTAACCCAAAGTGCTGAAAACCTTGGCATAGATTAGCATGATCCTATACAACCCAACAAACTGGACTGACTTCCAAGTGTTAAAACCCACGCACCAAGAACATTTCTGAAACACAGTAAATGACGGGTGTATTAAAACACATATTGGAGCAAGGGAATTTTGTAGCTTGGAATCCAGTAGATGGAAACATTCTGCACTCTCAGGGGGGTGTACTGGGTACTCTGGGTGGTTTTTTGAGGGGAATTTTCTGGTGCAGTTGTTGTGTTTTGGTTTTTGAAGGGGGTTTTGGTAGTGGAGTTCTTCAACACTACTCCACTCTTGAATTTGACTAATGTAACAGCTAACTGAATTGAAATTTGCATTCGGTTTTGCTCATAAGGAATAGTTTTCAAGAACATACTGCCTAGAAGATGCAATACTATATATTGGAAAAACCTTCCGTGCTTTTACACTTGGCTGAGAGACTTAGTGAGGCATTACCTTTGAAAGCAGGACATCCTATTTGTCTTAGTTTCCCACTTCAACTGTTGCAAGTAGACCACAAGAACACTTTTTGAAGCCTTTGTGGAACTTCCAACATACTTTATCAATTGAATTCAGGCTTAAAGATCACACATTTTGTTAATACTGGTAAATTAGACAAATCCTTTATACACGCTTTTCTTTCTGTTTACATCTCCTCCACCTTTGAGGTGCTGGGCAGGAGGAAAGTCTTCTTACTTCTACAATTTATACAAGGGAAGCCTATTGCAAACAGGGAACATCTCCTGTAATAGCCTGAATATGTTCCCCTAATAAAGTTTCCTGAAGTTTCACCATTTGGATTTACCCTCTCATGTCTAGATGTCAAATCTACCTGTAGCCGGGGTTCTGCATCAATACAAGATGACAGCCCTGTTTCAGAATTCTTTTGCTACCAGCGTTTGGAGTAATGACAAGTAAAATAAGCCTAACTACTACAATCTGTCCCATTTCTAATTCCCGCCTTGTAACACAAGTGTTACAGTATCTGGAGAGAGCTGGTGGCTGGGGTTACTGTCAAAACAGATAATTATTGCAGGATTAAACTTGCAAAATTTTACATATGACAACTGTGGCTATATTATTTGTTATTTTTAAGGCAATCACTGCTTTTTAAAATTCAGAACAATACTTTATTAGTTTCACTGTAACGGTAGCATGCTTTTGGTAACATACTAGCTTTTAAGGCTTTTTAAACATCCATAAAAGGAAGTTTTGTTAATAAATTCAGAATCTTTGAGTGATGGATAGGTATCAGCAGGCTATACTGCAATCCCGAGCACAACACCTGTTACAGCACAATGACAATAATCTTGTAACTTCTTAACACTGCCAATATGTATATTCAATTTGCTTACTAAATTAACTCATTAAATGAATTACAGTTTGCAACTTTACAGTATTACACAATTCTGTTTCATTTAAGTGACAGATGAAAGTAGACACTGGTCAAAACATCGTTTCATTTAACGTTGTCAAGTATCACAAGATGAACAGTCTTGGGATGTTTGTGACAGTATTATTATATATATGCCCATATAAAAAAAGATTTAGTGTAAACACACTGAATTTTAGATTGAAGTAGATTAACCATGAACATTTGTTCCCCCAAAAAACGCTATTTGAGTTATTAAAAAAAAAAAAATCACATTACATGGGTTTTCTTTATATGCAACAGGTGATCAATGGAACTTGTCCTTTAAGCACTGAACTGAAGCAAGCAGTCGAGTTGCAGCCAGCATATCCAGAATGCTGAGAAAACAGTACTTGCCGTTATAACAGCCACATCTAACTCAAAGTTTTGTGGAGGATTACAGTAGCCGTAGGCAAAATCTGTTATTGTTTGTCCTATTGAAGAAAATCAATCTTGATCAATCCAAATTATACCCAATGTCAATTCTTCTCTTAACTTTTTAATATGGAAGGCTAGACGGAACTGACCTGGCAGAAGGCAAACTTCTCATAAT
The DNA here is from genome assembly GCA_008711295.1 of Anarhynchus alexandrinus. Taxonomy (NCBI): domain Eukaryota; kingdom Metazoa; phylum Chordata; class Aves; order Charadriiformes; family Charadriidae; genus Anarhynchus; species Anarhynchus alexandrinus. The sequence goes on from VUYV01000394.1 coordinate 362,184, forward strand.
AAAATAATAGTAAAGTTTAAAATTTTTAATCTTATAGAACACAGCTATATTTCAATTTCTTTCAAACAGTGAAGCATTTCTCCCAGAGCAAGGGGAATGTGGACAAAAGATTTTGCAAGTATTTCACCAGACAGGTACAGGAGTTGAACACACAGTGCGCACAACTTCTTAGCATCATCAGCATAAGGAAGAGCGATGGCTTATGCAGCCAGTAGAATGAAACCAGCCGCACCATGGATTTACTTGAAGGAAAAACCACATTAGAACATTTAGAACGTTTACTATAAAAGCTGTTTCTCTACCGAGATTTAAGAGACAGAAAATCCAAAACTGATTTGGGGAAATTCCAATGACTGTTTTTCCTGCCGTGGTCCTCTATTCTAACCCACTCCTGAACATTGACATTAGAACTAGCACTAATACTAAATTACTAGTAAAAAGGTTCAAGCTCTTTTCTGATGCAGCTCCAATTCTACATGTTTGTTTAACAGAACTTGTAACTGCTGCAAAAGTCAATTGTGAATAAAATTAGAGGAAAAGTAGTAACGAATATCAACCTGTCATATCACTTGGTAAGTGCTAGCTTAGAAGTTGTACAAATCTTAGTTTCTGCATCTGACACTAGTTGCCTCAATTTTTTTTCCTGGATATTTTGTGTAATGCGTTTCTTGATACTATAAAGGTACCCAAACTGCATTTTTGTCTTATATAAGCCACTAAGCAATGTGAGATGAGTCTTTCCATTTCCCTGTATGCTACTTCCGCTGTTTTCAACCTCTCTCCCATTTTTTATTTTTCTTATACTGGACTAACATGACAGTGCTCACACCACTTTTTTTTTTTTTTTTTTTACTTTACCAAAATGATAGCGCTCCCTTTTTAAGCAGGAGTACAGTAAGGAATGACAAAAAAAAAGTGCTAAATTTGTGTATCTTCAATTTTCCATAATAGTAATTTCAGTTTGACTTTATTTTGACAGTGTGTCCATACTCCCCTCTTCATGTAAAGTTTTGACTATCAGTTTGAATTCTACATACATGGGCACTGGAAGCTATTCCAATATTCCTGTAACCTTATTCTTCTTTTCCTGGAAATGTGACTGTAATACAGCTCTTGTAAGCCACAACAGCGTTTGTTTGGGTTTTTTTTTTGTTTTCCAGTTCCATGTTATTCTTGCTATTACTTAATGCTTGCAGTCATATTTCATTTTTACCCTTCAATTTTACAAATATACAGGAGGGGAGAAAGTATCAAGTACTCAACTTCATGCTCTGCCTTCCAAGAAAAGTGTTATAAGCTAGGTGGGAAATCAAGAAAGTCAAATAAGTAATAAATGCACATACACAAATCTACAAGGCCACTACTGTCCAAAGATGAGGAAAAACTTAGAATTAGCCTGTTATACAACATTCAGTTGTTTGCACAAAACTACTATTCTGCATTCTGGAAATAATTTAAAAGTAGCCTTTGTCAAGCTGTTTGCACATCTGTCTAATTTTAGAAGCTTTCTTAAGGACATTCTTGTATTTAATACAAGAATACAAATTGAGTGCAAATCTAGAGTCACTTTGGAATCTAAGTCAGTCATTGTCAAACTCAACCTACAATGTTTTACTTCAGATTATTGGTATGTTCTAATTAAACTATTTAATTGATCCCTCTAAATTACACACTGCCTCTACAACAGTGCTTTTATCCACTTTTCATGTTTCCCTATTTTTCTGAAGAAAGCTTAATAAACATTGGTTACAATGTTATGTTGCAAGTTGCAAAATAAAAATCATATGAATTGCCAAAGTAAGTTTTCTGATAGTGTAAGAGAATTCATACTGAAGCTGCACACGGATGTATTAGCATATCTTAGGCTGCTCTGTATTCACTTCAGCATAAAGTGTAATATTTAAAGTCAATGAAAGCGATTCTGTACTCTATGAATCAGTGTGAGGCTTCTATTTTTACATAATATTTTATTCAAATAATCTAGTTTTACTCAATTATATTATCACACTTGCTTTAGTTCTTCCTACCACTCCAGCTCAGCCGTCCTTGACCTTTCTAGAGCAAACCTCTCTTCACCACCAATGTTGGCAGCATAGATCTCCATTTATAATCCCAGTAGAGCTTTTCAGCTCGTGCTCCACTCAGTGCTTTAGCTCAAATGTTGGTGTGCCTCATCAGGGAAGCAGACCACAACAATTGGGAACTTCTGGCTTATCTCAAAGCGAGAAGAAAATCTGCTCTCCCTCATTTCCTCTCCAGTACACTGAAAGAGCGACTCCTACATTATTTCCACAAAGCAGCAGGTGAAAAACTTGGCTAAACTTCCTTTCTGGCAATATAATCTTGCCATAGGATAAGACTTCGTACATTACAAAATGCTGTTCCAATCAGTTAAAAAAATACATACATATAAAATCACCGTAGTTGTTATATACTTGCTTGAGAATATTTTAATTAAGTCTATCAAATGCATTTAAGTGAAATAGCACTATAATTAGTACAAAATTTACTTAAAAGTTTCAATTGTTTTGAAAGAAAGTAGGTTCTAATGTAAGTTGAAATCAACTGATAGAAGTCTGCTCCCATGATACTGTCTTTTAGTATAAAATTAAGTCTTGTGCCATTTATTACCATTTCTACAATATCCATTTGCAAAGTCACTGAATGGGAGTTACCTATGAAATTCCACTTTCCTTTTAAAAAGTATATATTGACTATAAATCTCTTACCTTCAAAAACTGCAAAAGCCAATTTCGGCAGGCATTAATGGTCGCTGTCCGCTGGCAGTTTGCTTTGCTCCCCAGACATGCCTACCCTGCGATGTCCAGAACTGACATTCCTTCAAGTGCTCCCCATTTGTTTAATAATTCCTTAGAGGCAAACCAGCCAGAATAGAGAGACAGATTTTTTTTCTGGCCTCAAGGTTAACCTATTCAGAGGAGTCACTATTGAGCAACAGCAAACATACTTACCTTCTGAGTTTTGCCCAGCCCGGTCAGAGCACAAAACCGACACAAGTTTTCTGTACATGTACACTGATGTTCAAGTAAGTCTTTTGAGAAAAGCTAAGTAATTTTATTTGATGTTCTTTACAGCTATATAAGTTACCAAAGCTGGGGCATTAGGCATGGAAGACAGAAAAATAGCAGCAAGATGCTAAATTTTACAACAGTGCTTAGCATTTTTTTTTTTAAGTGACAAGATGAGTTTTTTTCCTGTTGCAGTTTCAGACTGTGGCATGCTCATTTAAAAATGCCCTGAACAGTTGTCTATTCCTAAAGTACTAAAAGCGTATAGCAATTTATTAAAAACATGAAATATGTAGTGTAAGAACTTAAGGATCACAAAAGTGACAAACTCCTCCTGTTAAATGTTGGCAATATCCCATTGTAACTAAAGCCATTTTTAAACAAGATTTTTTCAATTAGCTAGTTCAGGCACAGGATTTGTAATACTTCTAGAACTACTCAATTAGTTGTACGTGGTCTGTTTTTCCACAGGTGTTTTTTGTAATGTTACTCACAGAAGTAGTTTGATTTTAATATTTTCAGTACGGCATCAGCAGAAGTACCTGTATTGCACCCTACCCAACTTTTAAAAAAATTCAGTCTGGCCTAATCTTTCAAATTTTATCCTAAAAGGCACCAAAATCTGCTATGTCAGAAAGACTGCAAAATAGGGGGTGAAGTGGGGAGAACCCCCCAAAAATAAAGCAGTCTTCTAAAAAACAAGTATTTTCCATTGAGTAATGCTAAATATGCTAGCAAGATATAATCAAGTAGCTAAAGGTTTTGTTAGTACATGTAGGACGTGTTCTCTTACAGCTTTTCTTTAGTACTAACTAGTGAATATTCTGTCACACACCAAAACCAGCATTTGATAATCCTTAATTAATATTTTTGCCCAGAATCTAGATTACAAGTAAAATATTTTAATCACACCCCACTGACACGGTCAAATTCAAAGAGATTTATAACTTACTTAAAATAAGAAATTACTCTGACTTGATATCAAGTTAAACTTAGTTTAGCTATAACAAGAAAAAAACCAAAGCTAAATAAACCTCTTACTTATCCCCTCACAATTTTAAATAATTTAATTTGAAAAACATTAGGGAAAAAGGGCAATCCTTGTGATAGTAGTGCACAGCCTTAGCCTTCTGACAGGGTCTCATTTACTTATAGCTATATTTTTTAATATTTGGGTTTTGAAGTTCTGCTGTCATTATGTGAAAAATACTGCTACATTTCCCAACTGGAAAGTTCTCAACTTCGTATCACCAAATCAGTAGATCTCACTTTAAAAAGGCACAAAACCTTACGTGCAAAGAGAAAGGACCTTGCCTCAGTCAGAAAGACTAACAAAACACAGAAAATTTCAGTACAGTTTCCTCTGCCATTCATGATAATACATTACCCACAAAGAGTCTAGTGGAATGAAAGAAAAAAAATGATGGTGGGAACCATTGCTTTATGCCTTAATATTGGTTATACCTCCCCCTTATTTCCCCTTGTACAGGTGGGAAAGCATGAAACTCAAGCTTTCAGGAAAAGGTATGTACTCCTCATTGATAACTTCCTGGGAAATGATTAATGGGAGAAGAAAAAAAATTGCATTTTGGGGAAAAAAAAAATAAAATAAATAAATAAAGCTTAGCAATACTCCCTCCCAAATGTTCCTTTCCCCTCCTCCCAGTGGTAAAAGGGCATGCTCTCTAACACTAAGCTTTAGAAATCTCTGCACCATAATTTCTACCTAGCTTAATCTTTGACTCTGCATTCTCTCCCTTTTAAAAATTTTGCTAAAATGATACTTCAGAACAACTGTATAGTGTATTTACTACAGTTGTTTTACTGAAGGTACTTCTCACTCCATCTTGAAACAGAAAATACAGGAATAAAGTGTTGGAGGGAATAATTAATTGGCATGGAGACTTCAAAACAGATATATCCTCTTTTTGTGGGTGTAACTGTAAAAAAGACTGCACGAAAAGGCTTGAGGAAGTGAAGCAAGCACAGCGACCTATCTAGAATTTTTTTCTTTTTTTTTTTTTTTTTTNTTTTTTTTTTTTAGAGGGGAACTGGAAGCTCCTTTGACAAAAACAGGCCTAAAATAAACTCTATTGAAAAATTTCAGACCTCGGGAGGCTCCCACTGCTCACTAATTTTCTAGGCCACAATCCTTCAGAGTAGATTTGGGACCTGTTAGTAACAGTAGTGAAATAATTACAGGTAATTGCAGATATAGTTACTCAATTGAATTAATATTTAAATACTTCCATCAAGTACTTGAACTCAATTTACATTTTAAGTAATTGTTTGGCACATAGCAAATTTCCCCATTATTATTTAAAAACTAGAAAAAAAAAAATCAGTGTGGTTCTCTTCAGCCTGTCTTTTAAACAGCAGATGCCAGCAAGCCTTATAATTTTAAGGTCAAACATGAATATAAATGATATTATATTGACAAATTCTATGATTATTTCTACAGTATGGGTTGTGAACTGTAGCTTTTAAAAACATAGCTTGGATTGGCTATAAACCTGCCATCCTTTGAGTCCTCTACAGTTGTTAAACAAGTGTAAACACAAAGTACACTTCATGTGGTTTTTTTCTTGCACTCAATTTTTATGCACAGTTAATTTTTATATACATACTTCTCCAGTAAAACCATGTCTATATATGAGAGCTGTAGATAACTTAACAGTAGAATCATTAAGATTTAAGTTAATATTGATGCACTTTTATCTAAAGTATAAACAAGTTGCTGAATCTCTGCCACGCTTAAGCAGCACAATAATATTGGGGTTTAAGGTTTATTTTACTACGCCAATATTTACGTGCTGCTAGGGCGGAACAAGTATGACAACTCTTCTATTCATCCACATGTCAGGAACGCAAATTTGTTAACAAAAAAATTTATATTAGTATCTTCAACTGTTTCTCTTCCTTAAATTTCTAAAGCAGCAAATAATGATTCGCATCTTTATTAGAGCATGCAAACCATGATGTGCTGCTAGAGTACTTTAAGGCCTCAAATACAAGACTTAAAACCTAGACAGTATTTTTTATGAACATAAGTGGAAATACAGCTTTACTTAAAATTAGTTTTATTCATACACCAACCTGTAAAATTAAGAACCTGTTATGGTCCAGATCAATTCCATGGCTTCGAAGAAGAATACCAACATCTTTGAATGTCTGTTTCTTTCCATTGATGTGGTAGACAGAAGAATTATCTCTATAGGCAGTTCTAGATACACAAAAATTGCTGTTAGGAATGACTTCGTAATCATCTCCTTCCTGTTTTGAGGAAAAACAAAGTCAGAAAAACAATTACTATATCACAGATTTATCTCATATTTCACAATTAAGCACAGAAGTTCTACCATGTTCAGCTTTTAAGTCAACTGCACTCTGAGGTCTAGTAGAAGTGTGAACTGTCTTAAAGCTGCATATCTCAAAAAAATATAAAAAAACCCCAAAATTCTTGAGAACTGGACAAAATCAGCCCAAAGAGTTTAAACGGAATGGCCTTCATATTATGCTTTCCTCACCTCTAAAATAAGCTATTGCATTGAAAATACTTAATTTATTCTCTTTACCACTGCTTCAAATCACAAAGGCAAAGGCCTACTTCAAACTTAAAGTGGCTGTGCTATCCCACCCTTTAAATTTTAGATTAGGAAGTCTTGAATGACTCAAGTACTATTTGCATTATAAACTCTTTTAGAGTGCTAGGAAAATGAGTTACTTTTAACTAAGTAGTTCTAAAGAGAAACTGTAGAAGATAAAAAAGCAAAACATTAAAGATGTGACAAATATGACATCATCAGCTTCAAAAGAGATCTTAGACTTACCTACAAAGCAACAACTAAAATAAAGCTGGTACTATACTTTAAAAAGTTAAAATTGATGAATGCTTCTGAACTGGCCTACCACTTTCCCAGATTAACCCCCAAGAACATAACCAAATTGGTATCTAGTATATGCAGAACTTTTTTAGATCATAAAGTTAGCTCCTAGAGGTTAATACAAACTCAAGTGAAAAAATTAAAATAAATTTAATATTTTTTAATCTGGTTATTATAAATACAAGCAAAAGGTATGTGTGTATGTATATAAAGTCAAAGAAAAAAAATCTGTCTTTTAAAACAGTTCCTTCAAAGGCTGTATGTATTGTCACTTTATTAACACAACTTTTGAAATTTCAATGTACATTTCCCACTATTTTGACTGACCCCAAATTCAAAAGTTGATACTTCAGCTAGAAAGTGTGCACAAAAATTAAATTTAAAAAAAGTAAGAGAAATAAATTCCTTGGCATTGTAATTGCAATAAATCAACAAAAATGTCCATAAGTTTTTATCAATACATAAAGTGGCAAGCAAAAGAAATATTATTTTTTTTAATTTGCCAACACTTTCTATTTCATTCAAACAAAATATCAGGTTCAAAAATATTTAGTGGTAGGAAGTGAGGTCCAAAATTTTAGATGAAAAATGTGTTTTAAAATTGCAGGCATGTTTACAGTATACAAAGTGTAAATAAGAAAGTTTCAGATGCATTATATATTTTTCTAAATTTGGATAACCTAAAATAGTTTCTAATCGGTTTGAAAAGTTTTGCTTAAATAGGCTTTGTTTCTTAATATATATGCTCATATTATAAACTTAAGAATACATAACATGTCCAAACGTAGACTTATAATTTTTTAGCGGTCCTATTAATTTCAGAAATAAGTTTTTTTTCACTTGAGGTAAAACAGATGACAACTCCAAAACGATTTCTTGAAATGATTATTACATATTTCTAAATAGTTTAAAAACGGGCATGTACCAGATATTAGTCTTGCAGAAAATAAAAAAAGAATCCCTACTCATATTTTAAGATTTGTACTATTAAATAGAGGAATTTTTTAAGCTAATTAATTTCAGATTGATGTTTTACATCCCAAAGGTAAACTAACCATGCTATGAAGTTTTCCCCAGCTCAAACTACAATAACCAAATATCAAAAGTTTTCAAATCCTTAAAGAAAAAAAAGTCTCCACTGTTCTGAATAGAAGCATACATACCTTGTCAACGATCTTTTGGAAGTGGACTTCCACAGAACAACTCTGGATGTCTGTATGTTCGTCAGAATTATGGATCAGCACAGAGAGTTTTTTGGATCTGATTTTTTGTGCTCGATACCCAAACACAAAAAGCATTGAATCAATGACATTGGATTTTCCACTGCCATTTGGCCCAATAATACATGAAAAACGCTGCATAATAGAAGGAAAAAAGTGATATTCAAAGGGAAATAGATCCTGGCCAGTGTACATCACCTACTTAATTGTGTTTTAAACTGTTCACAAATGATTTCTACTGCATGAAACTGCAGACTATTTGATAGCTTAGTGTTTACTGCCAAAGGTAAAGCAGTACAACTTATTTAAGAAAAAAAACCCCACACCTCAACTCAGCTTTCTAAATTTTAACTTGTTAACTCAAAGCGATACTGCATTTAGCAAGCATGTTCGCAAGGAAAGTTTCATGATTAGCCACGTAAGTCTCTTGTGGGCACTAAAAAATATTCTTGTTCTTCAAACACACCCCTAAAAGTTCTCCAGTAAGCGAAATAAAGAGAAAAGTGTGCTTTTTTTAAGGTTTACCGAAAAATTAAAATTGTACAGTATCAGAAAGTTGCACTTTACTGTTTTCTCTGTTGCCCAATAATGAAAATTTAGCATATCACTGTAGGAGTAATTCTAAAATTTAAATATTTTTCAGTTATTTTTATATCAGCTAATATAAAAACACAGGAAGGAATACTATCGCATAGCGAAGTCTTACCTTCATTTAAAAAATGCTTAAGGTAAAAGAAAGATACCTTATGAAAAGGTCCCAAAGTTTGCTCCCCTGCATAGGATTTGAAGTTCTGGTTTACAATATGAGTTATCATGAGACGAGGAGCACCGGCTTCATTGGTCATTGCTGGAGGTGGGGGAGGAGAGATGCTACCCAAAATCTCTTCTAAACTTCGATTATCAAGCACCTCATTTGAGACTGCTAAAAACCATCCAAAATAAACAGAAAGAAAGGAAAAAAAAAAAGACTATAAGCTCCCAATGACTAGACACCTTTTAAAATGTTCAACTGGAAAAGCAAGCATAATTTCTATATGAACCAAACCTGTAATTTTGCCTCTAATTACTAAAATGAGCTAAGTGGAATTAAAATTCTTCTTTCCACGAACTGAACTCTTTAAAAAGAGATACTTAAGATGTCCCATCGATTCACTAGTGGGTTTTTTCTTTCATTATGTAATTCTTATTCTAACACACTTTAATAGGCACTCTGCAATTACAATAGCTACAACCGTCACAATAAGCCTACAAATCTGAAACAGGCAAAGTCTTTCTAATTAATAAGTGCAAAGCCACATTTCAAGCGTGCTCACAAGTCACTCTGCAAGATTTGGGGATCGCTGCACAATGCTCTGAAAGCTGTAATGACAGCACAACTACTCTGCAAAGACAGGAAGTTTGTTACGAAAACAAACTGGCCCCCTGGATATCAGCTAGTTGTAAGCAAAGCAGCTTTTCAACAGTTACAAGCAACTTTTTCTTCAAATAGACAGTAGTATTTGCCACCAATTTCAACATATTAATCTATTTGTCAAATACCTTGCTTCAATAATTTCATATCTGGCTACCTAAAAAGACACACACTGCTGTTTTTCCAGACATTTTCAGCAAAAACTCAACTCAGGAAACTGAAGAAAATACACTGCTTCATGAAAAAGAAAGTCAAATCATTTTAAGAGTTAAGTAAATAAACTTGACATTTATTCCATTCCAAGAAATCCCATACCATTGGCTGCATATAAATTTGAAAAATCCTGCTGTTGTACCACAATCTTAAGTACAATGTTACAGATCAGGAATATGAAATAGTCTTTATTAGGAGAAAGTCTACAAATTGCTTTTGCACTTGTACTAAATTACTGGTCCAAACACTTTAACTCTTTGCAAGCCCTCTACCATTTCAAAAGCCGTTTAAACTTGCCAAGAGTCAAGGCTTTCAATATTCCTTTCTAGAAGAGAAAAAAGCAAATCCTATCTGCAACAGTTGGTAAATTCAACTGAACCTTGTTGCTAAACAGGCACCATCACATCAAGTTTACACACCATCAGAACCACAACATTCGGACCTACCTTGTGGGGAAACTTCACCAAGCTGTCCGTCACCTTCATTTTCCACTTCCATGTCACTGGTGGACTCCTGTAAGGGCTCTGTGCCTTTCTGATGGGCTGCTGTAGAGGTTTTGGTGCTCCTGCTTGGCACGATCTCCTTTGGCTGTTCCCCTTCCATTCCAAGCAATCAAACTACAGAAGGGATATATCTCCTTTGCTAACATAAACAAGAAAACCCCGTGATCTAAGCATTGAACTACAATCCCCTAAGGAATATACCTACACGTTTGCCCAGATGTTTGACTAATTTAGAAACTACAGCCTAGAGGTATTTTGAAGACAAAAATCCAAACTTGAAAAAAAATCTAAAGCTTAGCCTCATAATGATATATTTTAAAATACATCACCCCCTTGAAACAACGGACCAACCTAATTTGTAGAAACAGCATGAATCTACCTACTGAAAACTCATACAGCCATGTTCAATGTAGTTACTATGCTCAGAGAAAGCAACCGTGATGCTGGGGGCAAAAGAGTTAAAGACACATTCGCAATAACAAATTGAGTAGCCATATGTCTTCTGGAAGCACTCTTTACATACACGTTTCAGACCCGACACGCGTTTTACTTTCAACAGTCCATGCCGACTATATATTTTACATGGATAAATAGATAGATATATCTAACAAAAAGACCTGCATAATTATAGCAAAGACTTGACTCTTAAACAGCTTAAATCAACATCTTCATTTCACAAAAGATAACACAACCACTACTGCCAGCATTCAACAGAGAAAGCAAAACAAAATACCTTAATCTAGTTGTGATGTTAAAGTAAACTGATCAAGAACGAAACATTACAAAAGTCCATCAGCTGGCACTTAAGCACAGCTCCCAAAAAGTATAAATAGAAAGCAACCGATGAGAAGAACGACGACTGCAGGAGCAAAACTCTCTCCGAAGAGTTTAAATTGCAGCAAGTGGCGAAGTTAGTTCGCAGAAAAACAGACATGAGAAAGTTTACTTCTCACAAGATAAAAAACTGACGTGGTTAGAAAGTCATCTTACAATTGGTGCCAATCATTTGACGTTTTCAGACCTACCCCCAACCCACACTCTCATGAGAGTCCTTCATTTGGGACAATGGGGGAGGGGGGGAAATGAGAGAAAGAACTCATTTTAAGGCAATTTGAGTCTATGCCCCTGTTCAGAAGTGTTCCGCAATGGCTGTCTCAGACAATTACAGCCTCTCAAAGTACCAGATTTATTTATTTTTTTTCCAAAACTGCTCCACTCCAACAGAATTGTGCAATATAGACCTATTTACCTTACCAACCCTTCCCCCCCAGACACTTCAACTAAGTGAACAAGCATAACTACTTGACCTCAGCTTTTAAATCGCGATAAATCAGCTGCCACATACTCTCTAACAAATTTAACAAATTCGTGCCCAGCCCCTCCCCCGAGTCAGCTCGAAGGTGTTTGTTAAAAGCATCTCTCCGCGATCCCCTGCCAAGTGCCGTTTTTGTTACGGGGATGGCGAAAAGGAGAGTCAGAGACGGACAGAGAGGCTTCCTTATCAACAGCCGATTAAATTTGATAGCGATAACCCCTGTCGGTGAAAAAATTTGGGGGGTGTTTTCTTTTTTTTAATCCATCCGTTAATCTAAGGAGTCCAACTGCGCCCTTGTCACGGTCTTTCCAAGTCGTTATGGACTTTCTTAGGATTTCTCTCTCGTACTTCAAGCATAAAAGCAGCAGGCAGAGCTAGTTACGGAAGGGTCCCTGCTTTGTAAGCAGATTAAAATCGGGCCTCTGTGCTACCGAAACGTACTCCTGGCCTTCCCCGTCCTAGATGGGTCTCCGATTCACGGTCCCCAGAGGTCCGTAAGGCCACAGCGGGAAACCTCGGGCTTCCCCTTGGGCTGCAGAAGACCCTCTCTCATTCCTCCCTTCCTCAAACCCATTTGCCGACACCAGCCAGGACGGACAAGCCGGCCGCCGGGCCCCACCGGTGCGGGGACGGAGCGGCCGCCGGACAGCCCGGGCCCCTCGGGGAGACACCCCCCCAGCCCCCCTTCCCGGCCGCCCGGGCCCGGAGAGAGGGGCTGCCGCCGCCTTTCCCTCCCTCAGGACGGGGAGGAAAGGGGAAGAACAAGGTGAGGGGCAGAGCCCGCCGCCCCGCTGCCTTTCCCCTCAGCACCCCCTGCCCAGCGAAGCGCCCTGAGGGCGCCGCCGCC